>VFFE01007622.1:1209500-1400784 GCA_008921705.1 Burhinus oedicnemus | reverse complement strand
GTTTGTTGAACTTTTTTTTTTTTTTCTTTTCATGCTGCTCTGTAAATAGCAGACAAACTCTCCTTTTCTCTAGGGAAAAATTTAATAGTCTTCAATATAGTCTTCCCTCTCCCTTCTGAATTCCAGAAGTTGCCCACCCATGAGAAACGCTCAAAAAGGCAATGTGTGCGCAGCATGGAGCTGAGTACGTTTCAGTTTCCATTTTTTAGGAGGGCTAAATAATGGAAAGTAAAAAGTACTTTTTTTTTTTCTTCCTCCTCCCTTTTCTGTATAAATCCAGAAACCAAGAAAAATAGGAAGCGTGAGTAGGCTATGTATTAAAAAGGGTGGCTTTTGGGAATCATTGTGGAATGTGTGTGTGTGTGTGTGTGTGTGTGTGTAAAAAGTTCTTAAACAGGAAGTGGCTTCAGAAATAACTGTGTAGCACAAGCAGAACCATCTCATTTGATGTCCTGCACGACAAACTGAAGGATTTCATTCAGGAATTTCTGCATCAGGCTAGTAACCTCTAGTGAAGCAGCAGCTTCATCTGGAAAGCTCCAGTCTTGGAATTTGAGAGAGAAGTCCACTGGTTAGGGAGGTTTTCGAGATGGCCACTTAGCCTAACTCTTTAAGTTATGCCTCTCTATTTGTCTGAATTCATCTGGCCTCAGCTTAATAGTCTTATTCCTTCAAACACACACAATTGGCTTTTCTAGAGTTAAAAAAGGAAATGAGAAAAGCAAGCTGCACATCAAGTATCAGTATTTTTACTGATTATTTTATAACCATGCTACATCTCAAAAAGAAATAGACTTTAAGACTATCAGTGAAGAATTCATGTCAGTAATTTATAGATAGAGAACATTGCCTGAAAAATCCTTACGTTCTCCAAAAAAGGTATTTGCAAACAGAAAGTTCAAACCAAGGTAAATTGAAAAGAAGTCATGGGGCGTTAATGTGTGGAAATAACACAGTTCATCTTCCCAAACAATGCTAAACAAGCCTTTTCTGTGCTTGTGGAATCATCAAACAATTAAATTTAATAACTGGTGCAGGATGAGATTAACTTGACTTTCCGAGATAACAGACATGTTCTCCCCCACCCACTTGAGTTATGCTTTTATTGTGAAAGTTAGTTTAAGCTTCAGTGTCTGTGTGTCTCACCAGTCTACATGCTGGGCATCACCTGCAATTGTGCCTGGAAACCCGTTGATAAAAATGAGTGCCAAATCACAACTGCATAAAGGAACAGTAATCATCATTGGGACTAAACCCAGGATGGAGAGCAACAAGTAAATATAAACTGGTTTATTGTAAATGACTTGTCACCACAGAATTGGAGATAAACACTACTTAGTCCTCATCACAGATTTATCTCATTCCCTGTTCAGCAACAGAGCCGAACACAGTTGTAGCTTCAAAAATGCAAATATCTCATTGAATTAAATAGAGCTATCAGATATTGAATCAGAAAAAAACTAAATGCCTTCTTCAATTTCTCTCCTCCCCTCCTTCCTTCCACCACTACGACGGCTGTAGCCCTGGTTAATGCTAGTATGTGCCAGTGATACAATGAATGATGCTTCAGAAACGCCTAGATGAATGCCTGACATTTCAACAGTGGATGCAATTGGGGAATGATTGCCATTGAAAGCTAGAAAATCTCCTTCCATCCATTTGCTTTCCTAATTCAAATATTTCACCAGGGCTTTAACTAGCACAAATATTCAGTGCAGAAAATTAAATGAGTCCATTGTCTGAGCATCCACTCATATTGTCTGTAAATCGCTCCTCTTCATTTCAGCATCCCTGATTGAATTTGTGTTTTAATTATTTTTTTTTATAGCAGGCTTTCAATTCATGATCCCACGTAAGCCCTACTCAATTGAGTCTGCATCGCCCTAAAGTGCCAGCAGATCAGGAATCAATCATAATGCTATCAGTCACATAGTTGTATGGTACACTTGTCCTGACATTAACTAATGCAGAGAAATGTGATGATACAGTAGGTCTCAAAATACTTGTGCATCTGATGCTTGTAAACAAAAATAATTAATTATGGAAAACATCGGTCAGAAGGAGAGGGTGCGTGAAAGTCACCCGGCTCTATTCCAAAATCTTTTTTGCTCCCAGTTCTATTTAGATGAGAACACTGTTCAGCTTCCACCTGAGTCCTGAAGAAGTCTTCATATCAGATTAGCTTCTAATGCCACAAACACGCCCGACTTGACTCATTCATTTATTTTACAATAATACAGCAGCTTGAGGTGCTTTAAAACTTGAGATGAAGACATCGCAAAAATCCCAGAGAAAATGAAAAATAACGGCTTGATGAGAGATATACCTGTCTGAAAAAAAAGAAAGATAGCAAGTCAGCGTCAGTCAAGATGGTTTTGTGTAGACACAAGACATTCAGATATCTGTAATATGTTTGAATGAGTCCCACACGGCATTCTTATAAAATTAGCATTATAAATCTCCAGATTGAAAGAAACGAGGATGCTTAATGTCCCATGCTGAGATGCCTGATAGGCAGAAAAAGCAACAAAAATGATGATAATATAGTACTCTGCCCAACATAAATTGTAAAATGCCACAATGAGGCAGAATTTAGAGAACCAATTCTCTGCCTTAAAACGCAAGTTATAAGCAGAGCAGAAAACCATCCACTCTTAACTGAGATTGGCTGTCTACCTAGGACATTTAAGTTGAATTAACTGCAGATGGGAAAGTAAGAGGGCCTTAAACCCCAGCATGAACATTTTAGCATTAAGCCTTTCAGAATTAAATGTAAAGGAAACTAGGGATATTTTCTCTGTAAAAGACAGAGCATCCACACGGGGATTTGGTGGGCTTTAACTAATGCAATTTAATGTCACACCTTTACTTAATTCATCTTAATCTTTCCCAAGTGTCCCACTGCAGCCAAGTTCTTTAGTTTGAAGTATTACAGTGGATCTAATTCGAAAGATAACATTAGCTGAACCATTAGCTAAAGGCTTGTCCGTATGGGAAGGTTACTCAGTGCAGAGTAACCAGCTACTTCATATCTACTTTGTGTCAATACTCTTCGTTTCCATCAAAGTGCTGTAGGCTGCATCACACCACCTAACACACACTGAGACTTTGTGCAAAGCAGCTCCTGTATTTTAAATTCAGATTCACACCTTTTCATGAGTCTAACATTTACCGGATTAGAAGGAAGACAAACTTTCAAAGAGCAGGTAGGATACCAAAATGTGATGCAGTAATAAGGATGGGAGATTGATACTTACTAACCAAAAGTTCAAAGCTAAAACAAGAAGACTAAAAAAAAAAAATTAAAAAAAAAATTAAGCCTGTTGGAGAGGACATGGATACTGCTGAAAATAACAAAGTCCAAGAGGATTTACATTCCCAGGGTGACAAGGATCAAGCCATTATGCTAAGTGGGACATGTCCATACATTACTTGAGCCAATAGGAAAACCAACAAAGTATAGAAAACTGAATCTATGAAAGCCAGTAAAGAGGAAAATCTTGAATTTCAGTTGGCAGAGAAGAAAGGGAAAATGAGAAGGGCACAGATGAACCGTGAAGACCAAACAGAGACAGGTTCTTGAAGTGAAGAAGTAAAAAAGCCTTAAAAGGCTGGAATTAGAACTCTGTAAGTTAGTTGCTCAACCCAGCAAAAAAGGAATTGTTTAGGGTTTTGCAGTCTCATAATAAAAACCATTATAGAGTTGTCCTCCCTTTACTGGTCTCCTTTGGTAGTACTCTCAAAAATGGCATCAGAATAATAAGGAAATTTTGGAACAAGACAGTCTATTAACCCTTCTCCAAATCACACAGAGGGCATCCGTGACTGTCAGAAACTGAAACAACTGGGCTGCCAGCAAAACTGTGCAGCCACACATCTTTACCTGCAAATCAGTCAAAATGGTCTTTCAAAACGTTTGAAAGATCATGTTATGGCAAGTAAGGTTTTGTAAACAAAAATCAGATCTCACTAATCTTTTAGAATTATTGATTGTATTGGTAAGGTAAAGAATAAGGAAAAACGTAGGTTTACTTTGTTTTCCAAATTATATTTGACAATTTCTGATGTCAGAACTTGTCCAGGAGAAAAGAAAGCAAGGAGGAGAGTTAAGTGGTCACTTTTCATCAGGGCATCAGGTTAACAACAAAGGCTTCAGCCATTCATCCTAAAACCATTTTACACTGTTTCTTACAGTACAGATTAGGAAAAGATGAATGCTCAATATATGATATATGATAGATACAAATAGAAAATATAAGTATGAATTTATTAAGCTAACCAGGCCCTACAGAGGACTACAGGAAACTTCAGAGACCTTCAAAAAAGCTAGATGAATGGACAGCGTAATGGCCAAGGAAGTTCATTGTGTCTGCATGAAGTTACACATTTAGGAGAAAAGGCAAACTGCTAAAATACCTTACAAATGAAAAATGGCTAAGGTACAGCTTCAGATGGAGGGTTCTTCTTGGCAGGGAAAGGCAAGAAGATAAAGCTGTTGATAAGTAATTTGCTCACATGCCTTGGTTTTCTCATAAAATGAGAAGTGGACTTCGTGAAATTTCTCTAAGGCCAATGCAAAGCTAATTAGTAAACCTTTCCTGAAAGTAGTTATAACTGACTTTCTTTCAAAGTGTAAGGATGCATTGAATGGAATTGCTCAGAACTTGTACCAGACTATTCAGTGCTTCAGCTGGAGGATGAAGACTGCTAAATTTTCAGATTGCACCAAGCTAGAGACGGCTGCAAGAATGGCTGGAGTCCGGGTTCAGGTTCAACCTCCCCTTAATAATCTAGGAGTAAGCTTGAGAAGATGGAGCTCAGCTCAGCAAGGACAGAGGAAAGGACCTGCACTGAATCTATGGATGAGCTACAGGACAGCAATGTTTCAGAAGATGGTTAGGTAGGGCAGTACAGTTGTTCACAAGCTGGACATGAACTGATATCATGCAGTTAAAAAAACCCAACTGTACATCATGCTGCTACATATGAAGTGGCATATACCTTGTAAGACACAAAAGAATCATTTCTGTTCAGCCTGCACAGCATTGTTAAGATTCCAGCTAGAAGTATTTTGTCTGGTTTGGGAAAGACATGGCCCAGTCAGAGAGGACGGTGGGAATGATGAGAGATCTGGAAAACGTGACCAAAAAGGCCTGAATGAACTGCACTTGTTCCTGAGGTGAATGCTAAAGGGGAAACATGATGAGAGTTGTCAAACATGTAAGAGGCCGTTGCACAGACAAGTGGAAAAAGCTGTTTTCCCTGCCCATGGGAAGTATACAATATGTAAATTGCAGCAAGGAAGCTTTAGGTTAGGTATTTTTCTGCCTTTCTAATAGCAAAGGTCACAAAACACTGGGATGGCCTATAGGTCTGTGGAGTCACCAGAAGTCTTTAGGAACAGGTGGAACGTATATACAAGGAACGCTTCAGGAAGTAACCTAGATCATTGCCTTTGCCCTGAAGTGCCACCCAGCCTTGTTTTCTGTTGTGCAACAGAAAGCTCAACAACTCCATCCTTTCAGTGTGCAGATAAAATAAGCAAGTAGATAAAATAGGATGAAGAACAATAAAAAGATAGAATATCTTGACATAGATCTGTCGTACAACCTCAAGCAATCTGCTCTGGTCCAGCCATCTCCAGCCATCTCAAAGAGACTGGAAACTTCAGAAGATTCAAAGAAGGGTAACAAGTAGGATCAAGGGCATGGCAATTCACAAAAGATTGAAAAGATTGGGATTATTATCTTCAGAGAAAAACAAGGGAGACAGAATAAAAGTACATGAAGTAATGTCTGGTACAGACTGATCAGGAACTTCTGTTTTTCCTGTCTCATACTGTAGAATAAAGGGACCTTCTCTGAACTATCAAACTAAAGGTGGGATGTTCAAAACTAAAAACAAAACAACAAAAAAACCCCAAACCAAACCCCAATGTAAAAAAGAAACAAAGGGAGTACACGACTAGAGACTAAAATGGGGAACTTCTCTGCTATGGGATGTCCAAAACATTGATGTAAAACCAAAACTATTCAGAAAGAAAATGGCTTACCAACATAGGTATATGAAACACTTTATGAAAAAAAGTCTACTTCAGCTTGCCTGACATCAGCCCTTTCCACCACTCTCTGCTGTCCCGCATGGGCCCTTTATGGCTGCGCTCCGTCCCTCCAGAGCTGTTCCTTAGCAAAACAAGACGAGTCACTGAAGGAAGGATGCACAGGCTTCTTCCGCCAGCCATGGTGCTCCCACCAGCCCAAGGACTGAAGCAAGAGCCACCAAACCCATCCTGGCTGGCAGCCCCCTAAACCACAAGGAAGTCACACCACAAACCTGGCTAGCTGCTGACAGCCACAGAACAGGCGTGCAACAGGGGAAAGCAGCCAAAAAGCCTAAGTTTCAGATACTGCTCTTTTAAAAGACAGCAAAAGGGCCAAAAAGAAGGACTGCTAGTTTTGAAGAGGTCACTGTTCATCCCAGAACTGGCTGGTCATACTTGTGCATCACTGAAAGGATGGAGGACAGGTCTGATCCAAGCACTTTCTGTCTGAGATGTGTCTTCATAATGTGTCCTGAAGCAAAAAGACTGCTTTACCCCAAAAGCAGTAACTTGAAGAGACTTTGCAAAGTTGTGGCCTTGTTATCATCTTAGGAAAACTGAGTGTGTGTATCAAGAAGGTGTATCCAGCTGTTTCTGTGTGTCTAGTTTATCCAATAAAGAACAAACAGTGACAAATGATCTCCAACCCGGATGACAGCATTGACAGTACCTATAAACAGAAGGGCAAAGGTCGTCTTTGCAAACTCTTGCCCAAAGTTGACTTAACAAACCTATTTATTACTGAATAACTCAAACCATTAAATTTTCAATTATTTTTAAATTTCAGCTAGTGCCTATGAAGAACTGAACTTGAAGGGGGTTCAGTTTAAGGACACATCTCAGAGATATACCAGAAATTTTGCCAGAAATTTGTTTAAAAAACAAAACAAACATCAAGAGACCAGTTTCTGGGAAGGGATGTGGCGCTGTGTGTGGGCATTAAGAAAAATGTGACCTTTGATGATACATCATAGTATTTTACACGGGGAGAGGGTCCCTCCTGAGCTTCTCTGTAGTTCCACTTTGATAAAGAAGGGATGCTGCACATGAAATGGTCTCTCCATAGATGATCTCATTAATGGCATCAGTTGTCTTTTAACGTTAGAGCTAGTGATGTAACAACACCAGACTATTTTCAGCTAACAGCACTTGATGCAGTTTTCAAACTGTATAAGACTTCCAGCTAGCCTGATGGAAGAGTACCACCTCTCCTGGTCTCCTAGAGCTTACAGGCTCTAGAGCATCACACCTGGCACGGCATTTGTGAAATCCCTCTCACACTGGCATAAGCCTCTGGAAGGTTTTGTTGAGGAATAAGGAGGACCAACTGCATCCTGCAGGCGAGACTCTGGAGAAGGACAGCCCACCCTCACGTTTCACACCCAGGCAGATTCAGAAAGCCTCGGAGGTCAGTCAGGAGGCTGGCCCATGTAACACCAGCTCAGAAAGCCTCCAGAGTACCAACTACTGCCTCCTTGGGAAATCCAGGGAGCCTGGCTGAGGCTTAGGGACAACGGAAAATGAAAGTGGTCACAAGAACATCAAAATGGTTTGACTGTGGGCTGGGGATATCCCAGACAATAAAGGCTGTTTGGTAAGTGCTGCTTTCCATCTGCAAAGCAGATGAGGGTTCAATGCTGAGAATAATTTAAAAGTCAAATAAATGATTTAAAATGGCTCATAATAAATAAAACCATGTTTCTTTGTGAAGTGAACTGGCCTTGTTTGCTGGCTGGTTGCGTGCACATCAAATGAGACAAGCAGATGAAGAAAAACCAGTCCCTGGGTGGAAGGAAGGACTTTTGCCCAGCCTGAGACGAGCTGCAGTAAATGATGGAAGAAAATATCCCATCAGTGCTTCAAAGGGCAGCTGGAGAAGGAGCTGGTGAGGGGATGAAAGCACATGACAGGAGAGGACAAACAGTGACAGTAGACTGCGAGGTAATGCACTGGATTTTGCTGTGGGTCAAAGCTGTAGGGAAAAGCCTCATCCCAAGACAAGAGGCAGCTTCCCTTTCCTGCAGCCCCGGCGGTGGGCTGACAAGTGTTGCAGAGCTGTTGGCAGTTGTGCAGTTGGTCCTAACTGCCAGACAAAGTTAACTCTCCATTTACAGAAACCAAGGGCACAGAGAAAATAGACCCTGATAAAATAGCTAGCTGATTACCTTGCCACAATGGCAAAAATAAATAAATAGGGGCAGGAGATTCTGGGTCACTCATTGAATACAAAAGGGCAAACCCAACAAGGTGACCCAAAATCCATACATCTCTGGGGGGAAAAACAGCTTTATTTAAAAAAAAAAAATCAACATATTATCAAAGACTCCTTATCAACACCAGTAGATGCAAACTGACAGGCTCAAATCAATGCCAGCTATTGGAATATGAAAGCATGATAAAAAGCTACATCTTCCTTTGAAAAATGTATATTTAGATGTAGATCAAGGATACTTTCATTTTGTCAGCTTGGCCATTTTTGATCCACTCACTTAACATATTTAATTAAATGTATGGTAGTCAATCTCATTCCTAATTACATGCAAAGTGGCAATATTTTGCGGATCGGTTTCTGCTTGGGAAATGTGTCTGTTTGTAGTACAGCCCACTTATGTACTAAAATGGCTGCTTTTTCCCCACAGTTTACAGAGAAGTTTACAAAGCTGGAGCTGTCAAAAAATAAAACATCCTGTTCTATAGCTGTGCATACTAATGAGTAGTCTTAATGCTGGTGAATTTTTCATGTAGAAATCAGTAAGTCAATGTCCTTAAAAAGGAAGAAAACCAGGTCTTATTTAGTGCCAAAGCAGAGAAATAAAATCATTGGGGGGGGGAGGGGGGTGGTGAAAAAAACATAAAGCAAGTTCAAAACATCTTTTTTTTTTTAAATAGAATGTGTTATCAAAGTAAATTATGTTGGTAATACAAAAGTTATCTGGATCACAAATAAAAGAACTAGAAGAGTAGGGTGTAACACAGGGTGAGACATTAAAATATTGAATGCAAAAATAGCAAATGGGCTGGGTTAAAACAGAAAGAGGACGTCGCTGTGTCTTCACCACAGAAACACTGATCATAGGTATATAAAACAGTAAATGCTGCAGCTTCAAAGTTTAGTCTAGCGAAAGATGGTTTTCATAATACTTTGGAGCTATAAGAAGGTGTCCTTTGAAGCTAAAATAGAAAAAGGCAAAGGTGTAATAATTTCGCTTGACCTTGCAGGAGCAGTATCCTGAAGCCGATGATGAACACCAGCTGCTCACAGTTACACCAGACCCAAATTCCTACAGGTAGTGGCTCGGGGTGGTACAGCCCTTCAAAACAACACAGAGCAAAGAAACCACGGATGCTGCTTACTGTTGGAAATGATTAATAACTTATCAAATCTTTTAATACATCAAGTCATTCCTAGCTAATTGGTATTGTGGTACCACCTGAGAGGTCTTGCTGGAACTGAAGACCTGCTTGGGCTGGACACAACTGTCAAAAGAAGGTGACGTCTGTCCATCCTCAAGTCTGCTATAACACGTGAAGACACAACCACCAACAGGAATAAAACATTCTTGGTCTCTTGTCGCTGAATTTGCACTTCCTCTTACCATTCCCTGTAAGATGTCTATTTTTTATAGCTACAACTAAATTAACAAACAAAGGAATGTTAACCTTAAATCACCTACCGCAAGTAGGAGAACGTGGGGAGGAGCGAGGGAGCGGGGAGCTGCTGTGTTCCTCCCCTGTGATGTGCCTGACCCCAATCAGCAGCTGCTCATAAAAGCACTATCTTGCACGGTCAGGCTGTCCCTTTGCGTTTGCATAGCTTCTAGCGTGGGTCATGGCTTCAGTGCCCAGGAAAAAACTTCTTTGCGTGGCGGACACTGTTTCAGACCTATAGTAAAGCCTGTAGCGGCAAAACAGCAGTAACACTGAGCACACACCTAAATGAATTGGCAAGTTTTTGTGATTCGTCTTAGATGAATCATTCCCTTTCCCTCTTAGTGGATCTTAAGTTTAAAGAAATTTGCATCAGAGTGTGTGGAAAAAACTCTCAATTGCCCTCTAGAAAATGAGATATTGGTCATTAAACATTGCACTTCATTTAATTGTCATCACGTTGTGAGTAAGAGCAGTCATGCTGGCACAAATTGCAGATTAATTGTTCACAAAATACTCAAACTACCCAACATGCCCCCATTTGATCCCAGAGCCACTGATGCAGCAGCCAAGCCTTGAAACATGCTCAGAAGCCCTGTTTGAGGAGCCGTACCCCTGGAGCCAGCTTCAAAACCCTGCGGTGGCCCTTATGCCCCGTACGCTGCTGGCTGCGCTGTGCCCAGGTCCTGCATCCCCCCGTGTCGCGTCGTCCTCCCACCCACAGGTCACCAGTTCACCAGCAGTCCCGGCAGATGGGAACGGGTCTCCTACGATGCTGTACTTCCCTACAGCCCCCACGCAGATGGGCACTCCCTCGTGCAGATGGCCATGGGTCCTGCCTGTCCCCTGCCTCCCCCCCAGCACCATAAAGCCCTTAAATCACTCTTTAAACTGCTTCCTCTCACAGGGACGTTTCAGGTCACATCACAGCCCACCAGAAACTGCCAGCGACCCAAATTTATTCCCTAGGGACTTCTGCCAACCTGGGAAAGGTAGAATAAGATGCTGCCTGCTGTCACACCACTAAGCACACTAACTTGCAGCTGGGTTTTATTCTAGACCCCTTATAAGATTCCCTGGCTTCAAAATCAGCAAAGAATACAAACAGACAGGGTACGGCAAACATCGCACCAGGGACACGGGGCCACACCAGCTGCAGCAGCCACTTTGTGGTGTGAAATAAAGGATTTCTGAAGCTGAGCATGAAGAGGAGGAGGCTGCAGCCGGGAGCTATACCCAGAGAAGCAAAGCACGCGCGGTTTTGCAGGGAACAAGAAAAGGCAGTAAGAAAAGCAGAGGGACCAAGGGAGAGCAAAGCGGGGGCCAGCTGGCAGGCACCTTTTTGGAGATGCCTTGCCTCCGTCAAGCAGCTGCCCTCCAGCCCCAGGCAGGCACAGCATTCTCCTGGCCGGGGACGGTGACAGTCCCTGCTCCCCAGCAGCTCGGGAGAGCCATGGCAAGCAGGGGGAGAGCAACGGGCGGGTGGGGGAAGGAGAAGCCCCCAGACCCATGGCTGCGCTGGATCAGGCTCACAGGAAAGGAGGCTGCCATGGCAGCTGGCGTGTTTTCCCATCACTCACACACTTACCCTTGGAATTACCATAGCTGCTACTGGAGAGCACTGGTTAAACTGCTGGAAGGCGCTGGGAGGAAGAGGTTATGAGTAGTTGCCATCTGCAGCACGGCAGCAGTTGCAGAGCAGGGCAATCCACCGGAGAGCAAAATCCAGGCAGTCTCAGCCCAGAAGAGCCTTACCTGCCATCTCATTAATTGCAAGCTAGTCGCATGCTTTGTTGAGCAACCTAAAGTAGCATCCCACAGCAGGTTTTTCCCGCCAGATTCACAGCACCGGGCACCAAGCCGGTATGAAATGCAAGCTTAGGGGACCATGGTGTGAAGAGGGAACTTACCTTCAGCTTATTTCCTGAAGTGGGGAGGCTGCAGCGGCCACGGTGCCAGACAGTTCATCTTTCCATTTCCCCTTCCTCCTCCTGTAACTTCTGCAGCCACCCAGCAGGGACAGGCAGGTTTGCACCTCCCTGGCCCCGAGCCACGCTCCAGCACACCCCCCACTGAAAGATGGCCAAGGAGCGGCCACCCCAACCTTTGGGTACAGTCCTTACCCTGTGGAGAAAGACTGTCCCCAAGGGGGACAAAGTTTGCGTAAGTCAACTTTGTTGGCAGCGCAGTGGGACACAAAGCTGACCCCCTCTTAGAATAGTGTTCAAGGTTGCCAACAAGTCCCAGCGTATCTTGTACTGGCACCAACTTGCAACCATAAAATACCCAGACACAATCAAAAGACCGTGGAGGCTGCCGGTGTCCTGTCCAGGGGATGGGCAGAGCAGATGCAGCCCTGGGTGCGTGTAGGAGCAGCGTGGCTGTTCAGCTCCACGGGCAGCACAGCCATGACCAGTACCACTCATGCCCATCTGCCCTGAGCACAGAGACCCCCAGAAGCCAGGGACAGCGTTTGCAGCAGCCCCTCCAGCGTTGCATTAAGTGAACTGCCAGCAACTGAATCCATCGCTCTCCTTTTCCCACTTTGTGCTGTAGACACCCAAAGTGGAGGATGGAGGTGGCTGACTACCATATCCGTGTCTTCCTGCAAGGATTCCTGATTCATCTGCCCCTAACCTGCATCTTGGCGGCCCAACCTAGCAATACGCCACAAATTATTTGCATTGAGCAGCCCCACAAGTACATGGCTGTCGCTAGACGAACTCTTGAATCTCAGGATTTGTGGCCACATCCGTTCCACCAGTGTCATGGCCAGGATGGCAGGGACTCACCCACAGCTTAGCTGCTTTAGCTGCTCTGAAAAATGGCAGAAATCATAAGGATGAGGCAAAGAGCACATCACAAGGAGCAAGGAGATAAATTATCAAATAATTGGAGGGAAAAAAATTACAAAACTAAAGAAAACCAGGGTCTGGTTGTTGCTGACTCCAAGCAAGAAGGGGAAAGGAAGAAGCGTCTCCGATCAGGCTGGAAGAAGTCAGCATAGAAGAGGGCTGCAGGAGAGAGGAGCACCTTGACTGCACACTCTCTGCCCTGGGGTATTTTGTTTGTTTTTTCTAAACAGAAGGTACAAGTCCAGGCTCTGCTCCTGAAGTTCCTGTTGGAGATGGTCTCCAGCCAAGCAGGAGATCCAAAACACCTCTCAGAGCAGCTGGAACGAAGCTTTGCATCTGGAGCTGTGTACGACAGAAAAGCTCAAATCTGTCTGCTCCAAACGTTGAGGAAGTTTGGATGGGGGTGGAAGCGTGATGGCCAAGATCTGCCTCTCCTCTGACAGGTTAGCCATAAGCAAAGAAGTTATTTCTCTCATTTTAACTCTGCAGGCCCAGAAATGGAAGTGGTTTCTCTCAAAGACCCTCGCCAGTAGGAAGAACTTGAGCTGAAGGAGTTTATTTTCATGAGTATAGCAAAGACAACATATCAGTTTGCAAGGCAAGGCCAACAGTGTGTGTGTATTAGATGGCTTTTGTTATGTTTTAGATGACCTTTTATTTTTTTAGATGACTTTTGGGGGGGGGGGGTTTGTTGTTTTGCATTTCTTTCACAAGCCAGTCTGTCCAGCAAGCATCACGTCCCTGCGAGTGCTGGTGAGCGGCAGAGGTGGCTTCTCCTCCCCTGCTCTCCCTGCCGCACCGCTTGCGATGGAACGGCTGCCATTTACAAATGCTTATCCCGTAATGGCAACTGCTGCACAACGGGCAAAGGTCTCTGGATTTATTTCAATTCCCAAAATTCATAACAAGTAGTCTGCTTTTTAGAGAAAATCTAAGAAAGCCAAAGAAAGAAGAAACCCAGAAACAACCCATTCACCTTGTGAAAAGCACGCCTTAAATCTTTCTCCCCTTTTTTTTTTTTTTTGGCTTTGTTTAGTCTAGTTTTGGATTTCTTTGCTGAAGCTTGCGGAATCAAAAGGCACTTGTTTGAACAAGGCGCGCAGCGTGGGTTTGCTTCGCACGCTCCCTGGCCGTGCCACGTGCATCATCACCAAAGCCGTGCTGGAGGCTCACCCACCGTGGGAGCGGCACAGGGGTGTGACGGTAGCATCAATAAGCATTTGCACTAAAATGCTGTGATTTGAGAGAATTCACAAATATGCTTGCAAACACCCAGGAGACAAGCAAAGGACGATGTGGCTGTGAATTCCATGTTTGCAAGGACAGCTGGAGAGCAGCGATTAGGAAACAGCGCTGCGGACAGGATGGGGCAGGTAAGCGAGCGCCGACGAACACGTGAGTGGAGAGACACCCCATTGCAAAACCGCGTAGGGGCTGTCGCTTTACCCTGCCGCCTTCACACGCACCCACTGACCCCCCCCGGCTGCACTCCGCTTGCACAAGATCCTCCAACCCAAGCAGCGACGTTGACTTGGGGCCAGGTGAGGAACGCGGCCGGCGCTGCCGGTGCGGGAGCCCACGAGCCGGCCCCGGGGCCAGGCTGACAGGCAGCCCTTCAATTTGGCTCCGGCGGGAGCAAACGAGCACAGGTACGGGCAAGATTTATTTTTCCTGTTGGAACACATGCGTCTGCAGATTAGCGGCTGCTCTGTGCACACCAGTCTAGATACCGCCAGTTAACCCTTCTCTGCCAGCCTGCAGCCGTCCTGCTAGGCAAAACACCTATACAGCAACGGCACCCAGTTCTCCGGCCAGCGTCTGGTTTTCCTCAGGGATTAGCGCTCCATGCATCAGGCACATAAACCCAGGTGCCAGAGGCACACTGGCCTGCAATTTTTAATTTTATTTATTTATGGACCAAATCCAAGAAGTATCTGTAAAATTCCAAGTTCTTAATTTTTAAAGCAAAAAAGAGGCCAAAATCTTCAAAAGCAAACCCACAGCGATCCACTGCAGCTTCTGTTCTTTATTTAGGGTAGACTACATCTGAAATCTAATTATCTCTCTGCAACTCCCTGTGCAGTCAAGGCAGACAGAGAGGGATCTCCAGGGAGCAATTCCTTCAACCTACCTTAAACACCTACCTTGGGACGTGACTGACTCCCTCTCACACCCAGCACCCAGGGATGCTACGCAGAAATAACTCCAGATCCCGTGTTCTGTGACGCACGGGTCAGACTGTGCCTTTACACATTGCAGAGCAGCTTGTCCTTCCAAATATTAGCCACTTCAAACACTTGGAGATGAAGAAATATCTCTGGCTTATGTTGACCCAAGGGACTAGCAGCAATGGTGAGATCAGTCAGTGAGAGGAGGCAATTTCACGCTTTGTGCTTTATTTTCCTCCTTCTTCCCCCAGATTATCGCAATCTAATAACTGGATTTAGTGTTCCCATACAGCCACACAACAGTTTGCATTTCTATTCACTGGATCCAGAAATGTCCCTTGTTCAGGAGCATCTGCTAAGAATACAACACACTCTTGACGGCCAGTCGGGGAAGTGCACCTCTTGCCCGCTGCAGCATGCCACATCTCCAACCTGCAGCAGAGGAGGTTTCCTCTGTGAGAAGTGAATGCTAGTCACCATGCTACAAGAAAATCAGTGGTTTGAAAGGCAAACGTTGACTCAACAGTTGGAGAACTCTTGGACAACTGAGCTGGAGAGGTCTTGCCACCCACTCTGTAAGAAAGGTGGGGAAAAAAGTGTCTGCAAGGGACATGGTTCATATCAAAGCTAAGCAGGAGTCTCTGTGGTTTCTAAACACAAGACAAGAGGACAAAGCACCATTGGCTGGAGGTAGAAGAGGAAAGGGCAGAAAGACAAATAGTGAGAGGAAAAGCACTACTGAACATAGCTACTCAACCCAACCTGAAAGGCAATCCATGCTGCCTACGGAGAGCTCTTCAATCACTGCAAAAATCCACTTCTTTCTGGATAACAGAAGAACATACTTCAAGGCACACAGTTCCTGCTTCTCTAGAGCCAATACATAAAACATACTTAAGCTTAAACTTCCAGGGAGAGTTGGCTATGGACCCACCTGTGAAAAAAGCATCCATGCCAATGTACATCCCAAGAGACTGGGTGTATTGGTGAGGACTTTAGAGGACTCTGTACAACATGAAGCAGCATGTATCTCATCCGCATTTCTTGAGACCCTTCCCATCCTTAATCAATGAGGTTGCACTGTAAAGTGAGAGATGAAGGTTTTGTGGCACGCTGTTCCAGCCAGAGGGGAGGCTGTGTACTGTGGATGACCACCATATCAGTAGAAGCCACCCCAATTTTTGAGCAGCAGGGTCAGGCAGGCTAAACAACTTGAAAGGCATTGAACTAGCATGAAGGGAGGAGGAAATAGAGCAATCATTAAGCCAGGACATTCAGAACAAAAGCGATGAAGAAGACAGGCCGGTTGCCTGCACAGCAGTGCCACAGCACGGGTAACGCACAAGATCAACTGTTACGACACATTTGCAGGCACAAACTTGGCACAGCGGCGTCGCCAACAGCTGGTGGAAAGATTGGCATGAAGCATTAACACTGACGGAAGGCAGAAAGGTAGGTGGCAAGAGAGGAGGGGAAGGGGCACCCTCTGGCAAAGACGATAGGAACCACTTTTGAACCAACAACTGTGTCTACCCAGGAAGCTCCCAGCTCTGTGCCTCAGGGCCAGGGTTCTTGCCACCCCACAGACCGCTCTAACCTGAGGTGACAACTCCCAGCTCTGTGCCTCAGGGCCAGGGTTCTTGCCTCCCACGTGTTGCTCCTCGGATGGAAAAGGTAACCCCAACCCAGCTCCTGAGCAGGGCCGTCTCCTAACTCCAGCAGGTTCACATGAAAGGCAGTCCTGGAAGCCAAATTCATAAACAAACTCTTCCACCAGCTGAGCCTGTGTTAGCCAAACCCGACCTTACCCAAACCTCCAGCTGGACTTGCAGACCTCTGTGGTTTCTTTCCCTATGCTTCTCTCTAGCCCTGTTCCTATTATCCCTATCTACCTACTCAAAGTGGGATCTTGCAACATAGAGGTTATCAGTTCCCAAAGGCAGGCTCCTACGGCAGCTCACCACCCTCCACTCACATGAGACTGGACAAATCCTGCCAACACCTCTAAACACCCCCAAACCTGCTGCCTCGTGACCTGCCGGGAGCATCTCCATTAGACCAGGCTCCCTGATTCCTGCATGTTTCCCAGAGACGTCTGGTACCACAGTGCAAAAGCCATCCCACTCTGGTAATGGGGCTTAGCGAGGAAGGAGAAACTTCACCCAAATCGAGTCAGAAATTCTCCAGGACCATCTGCTGAGGACCACCACCGAGGTGTCTGTCCTGCTGCTCACAGGTTTGGTGGCAACATGGCGCCGCTCCCTGGCCTACCATCTCTTTCATTTAACTCCAGCGCAGGAAGCTCCATAGTGGACATCAGCATGGGAGAAAAAAGGGAAATGTTTTCAAATTTTAAAGTAACATGAAACCGAGCAACCACCTTGTGGTTGCTTTGTAATTGCCTTGTAATCGCAATCATTGTATTTGTTGGAAGGAAACAGAAAAAGACCTAGCTAAGCACTATGTATTTAGCATTTTAAGGCTAAAAATAGCAGTGACTACATCAGCAGGGAGGAGTTTGAACAGAAAGTGAATGATCACCAGCAATTATTTCCAAATATTTTAAGTAAGCGCCCTTAAATTGGAAAAGACAACACACATTAAAATCCCTATCCTGGCTTAGAGGAGAAATAGGAACAGGTGAAGTGTTACGGAGGGGGGAGGAAGGGTAAAGCCAGCCATAAAGAGAAGTTAGAGGTTAGGAAAGATCAGTTATCTATAAGGAAGCAAGATGTACTTAGGGAAGATCTAACACTGAGAAGGATTTCAGATTTTGAAGGGAGGATTCCTCATCTCCCCTAATAGTTTGGCTTCCCAGACCCAATGGGGTCTCCTGCTCCACAAATGAACCCCCTCCGCCAGTGACTATTCCGCACACTTTACATGGTTCAAAGGTTAATTAAGCACTTCAGTTCTAAGATGTCAGAGAACTTGGTCAAACTTCAGCAACAGCAATAGAGTTACGATGTAACACCGTGTAAACTACATCAGGATATTTCTTTTCACTTCATTGAGGAGGATGCTAAAACTGAATCATACCCTGTGAGCACTCTTCATCAACCATAGCTGTGCGTTAGCTCCATCACGAGGAGATAATTTCTCCTGAGTCACACCCAGGGTGCAGTGCTAGACATCAGCTTCATAAATTAACGCCTGTATCTGCAGATCCATATAGCTTCTTCTCAAGCTGATAAAAATCCCACCGCAAGAGATCTCTAAACCACGGAGGCTGATTTTCTACAAGTCTTGAATTTCAGCAGAAATTCCACAAGGGTGGAAGAAGGCTAATATGTTGCCTATTTATAAATATATATAATTAGAGAGAGTGGATTATTATAGGCCTGTCAGTCTGAACGTAACCCCTGGGAAAATCATAGTTGATACAGAGTTAAAAGAAATTAATGCCAATCAACACGTTTGTCGGAAACAGACCTCTCTCTTCAAAGAGAGGAGAGTGACAGAGAAGAAGGAACTAAACTACCTTAATGAAATATTAATAATAAAATAATAAAAAGAAAATAATGAAATATATACAAAACCGTATCAAGCCCCCAGGATGACAATCACGTCACCAGCAGGCACTGGGAAAGTCCCAGACTGGACTCAGTGATGGACGGGAACTGGATTCTGGATCAAAGGCAGATTAACAGACAGAGTCCTCCTCGGACGCCGGCCATTGAAGAAAGAGGGCTGACCCTTTGATCCCTCAGCTTTATACTGAGCATGAGGCAGATGGGATGGAATACCCTGTTGGTCAGTTTTGGGTCACCTGTCCTGTCCGCTCCTCCCCGCAGGTGTGACCCCTCTACGCTTTTCCGCTTCTGACCCTCCAACGGGGCAAATACCAAAGTTGGCTGCCCTTGGGTGTTATAGCAATAAGTATAAGCAAGAGCCTCTCTGCGTCCCATTCCTTGGCATCAACTATGAACATGGGTCTTATCACTCTGAGAGTGAACAGTTTCTGCACAACATGCTGGTAATTTCAGCAGTTAGAAGAGGCCTAGCTAAAAAGTAAAGTTACTGAACAAAATTGGTCCTGTTTTACCTCAAACCAGGACAAGTTTCCTTGACAGAGCAATAGTCTGAACGCAGCAATCCACCGTACCGCAGCTTTCTTCACGCAGGTTGGACCAGTCCTGCTCTGAATAAGAAAGCGGAGCGCCAGCCTAGCACACCTTAAATTAAAATCTGGCCAAAAGCTTCAGAGGACGTCACTGGAACTGGGAACTCTTTGGGGTGGTGGGGTCCCGCTGGGGTCTCACGTTGGCTCTGTGCTGGTTAGTATCTTTACTGACAGCCTGGGCAGTAAGAACATTACTGAGACCGTGGGTGATGGAGGTGAAAAGATGTAAGGAGCCGCTAGAGGAAGAGGAGGCTGCGCTGCTGAGAGCGGTGACAAGAGTCACCTGATGGAAGCCAACGAGCAGCAGCTCGGTGCCAGACCCAGCACAGCTCCGTGCAACCCCAGCGTGGTCAGGCTGGGGGAAGAGCCACTCTGAAAGACATCAGGAGCTCCAGAGGTGGCTTGAAACGAGCAGTGACAGCCTTGGGGGCTGATGTGATCCATAGAGGAGAGCAGGGAATGTCGGCACAGGAGTGGGAACGCTGCTGTGGCTACTGCAATGCCCGCTCCGGTTTGGGAAATGCAGGATGAGAGGGATGCATGGTTCTGCTGCGTGGGGCAGGAGGGATCATGCCGCTGCACAAGGATGGAGCCTGGGGCTCTTTCCCGCTGCCCCCTGAGCGACCAGTGTCTGCAGGGCCGTCAGAGGTGAGCAGGCAGGAGCCAACCAACACTGACGCTTGGAATGAGACTGGAAATAAAGTCTATGCTTTTAGCCCCTGGAACAACCATCATGAGATTTGGCCTCTCCATCACCAGAGAGGTTCAAAGCTGGGATCAGAGAGCACACGCTTCAGAAAAAGCTAATGCAAAGCAGCACTGGGCAGGGGCGACTTTCCCATCTCTTACATGGAAGGGCAGCTTACACAGTCACAGATCGCTCCTTCGGACCATGCAACCAGCACTGCTTCCAAGCAGTTATTAAACAAAAAACAAAAAATTACTGCTAGCTCAGAAACCTGTCTTTTCAGTCCAGCTCACGGCAGCGTTTGCCTGGCGTGAATGGTGCCTGAGGAACCTGCACGCAAGCTGCAGATCAGTGTAATGCACTGTATTATTAATAGCAACCTACAGCAAGACATGAATTCATCCCTAAATCCTGCGTGGATATCCATGTCTGGGTATAACCACCCCTGCGTATTTAGGCATCCATTAGGCTACAGCTAACGCGATGGCCCTCGCACCTCTGAGCGGCAGGAGGGGAGTAGGTGGCATTTGCCTCCCTCCTGCCGCAGTTTTATTCTGGCCCCTGCGAGCCCGAGCTGGGGACCCACAAGAGGGCGGTCGGGGCTGCCTTTTCCCTTCCACTACATCTTTTTCCACCTTAGCATCCTGGGGAGGCTCGCCACAAAGCCTCTCTCCATCTTCTGCGGCCACTTGCAGCTACTTTCTGAAGAGAACGTAACGGGTGTTATCATACGCCACGATGTACACAGATAACAAAGTGTTTACCGCAGATGAAGCGGCTATTTATTGGGATGTTTGTGGTATGCGGGGCAGCCTGTTTTAGAGCTGCATCCGCCAGCAGGCCCCCAGATCACATAGCTGATCGTGCTGGTGCCTGTAGGATCAAGGTGTCTGCAACGTTTATGCTGGGCTTTTGAAGACTGAAGCTTCTTCTCCTGCTTTATTTATTCGGAAAATGCAAAGTGATCATATTAAAAATAGATACAAAATATTAGATAAAAATCAAATCTCTCCTTCTGAACACAGAAGTGTTACACCATTATCAGTGTTGAATTCTGCTTTAAGACCACAGTCACCACAAGTTTAATTCATTCCTGGATAACATCATTAGTATTACATACTTGTGTCTTTGACAGCTCTTGAAATTTCACTATGTCCTGTTTCCACCTCCTTCTCCTCCCCCCACCCCAAATATGGGCCACGCAGCGCTGCTTTCCCCTTCTGCACAGCACAGCCCACAGGTACAGCAGCTTTCCATCTGTTCTCTTCTCCAGTTCCTCCACTCATCCCATCTCTGCTTTCCCTTTTGCCTGTTCGCTTTCTCTTGCCTCCTCCTTACCTCCTCACCCTCTTGTGCGTCTCTCCTCAAAACCCTATCTCCCCTCACGTCCATACAGCTTAATCCCTCCTTGCCTTTCCCAGCATGGTGGCATCTCCCCTTACTTCCAAATACTCTGTGCTTTCACCGTCTGGAGATGTTTTCATCTACCCAAGATCCTTTCCAATTTGGCTTTGTTCTGTGGTTCAGATACCTTCTACACCCAGGCAAAGCAAAATGATTTTTTGGAAGAAAATACACATTGGGAAGGCAACTCTATGCCAGCCATTCAAAAGCAATTAAAAGGCAGGAAAAAAAAAAAAAAGAAAAGAAAAGAAAAAAGGTTTCTCCTCTGCATTTCACCCTACAGAAATCACAATTGCAAAATCCTTTTGATACCACTGTATCATACTAAGAAGCATCAGAAAACAGCAGCCAAAGAGTCACAGCCCTTTGCTTGCGCAGGAACTCGAGGTTCTCCGGACTGCCCAAGGCAGGAGGAGACACTCACCGCAGCTGCACCGCAGAGGAGATATACGTGAAACCTCCCTGTTTCAGCTGGGGGGACACCGAAGCCTCTGCCATTTAAAGAGAGACGTTTCTCTGGCTCCCACCGCCGCAGTGAGCATCCGACCCTCCCCGGTGGCCACCCGCTAGAGGGAAGCAGCTCACGCAAGTTACTCTCCCGCAGTGCCAGGGTCTCTACGGGAGCTGGATCAGGAGTGTGCATCCTTGGCCAGATACTCCTGCCCTGAGAAACCCCAGCTCTGAGAAACCCCAGCTCTGCTTCCTTTGTTTGCGTTATTTCTACGGGGATTTTCATTACACAGATGGCGCCGCCCCACAGAGCTCTACGAGCAAATACAAGACACCGGCACGAGGGATGCACGCAACAGGCGGACACCAGGAAACATGAATTAGAGCCCTGCCTTGCCATTGCATGGCAAGTGTGGGGGTGTGGGGAATTAAGACAACTTCCTTCCCTGTAATCCTTTAGAGCACGTTAGAAAGTGTTTCCTGTTTCTTCAACCAAAGTGCGCAAAAGAATTCTGGTGGTAGGGAGTCTCCTACAGGAACATAAGGTCTCTCCTAGGACACGGTGCACACAGCCCAGCCAGCCACTCCGGGACCTCAGCCTCGCTCCCCTGGCTCTGCCGTCTGTTTGGCCACAGCCACCGCTTTCCTCTGGCCCACCTGCATGAGGAGAGCTCCTCGGTGTGGAGCTGAGCTCCAAGATCAGCTCTGCGCTTGCCAAGGTAGTCCCTGCACACAGCTGCTAGGTTAACTCTGCTTTGGCTGACATGCCAGATACTGAAATAATAAAACATTTTAAAAAAAATAAAAATAAAGAGAGTTCATAAAAATACTTTATCTTTCCATTTCAGCTGGCTCCCTTACCCTAGCTACATTTCAGGAGCAGACAACAGTAGCAACTAAAAATGTACTGACAAGTCAAGGTCCTGCTGGTAGTGGGGAAGGTCAGGGATAGCATGAGCAGCCATAATCCACCCAGCAAAGCTGCCTGGGACAGAAGCGACAGTTCCATCAGCAACTGAGATGATCCATGTAGGTAAACTCTTTCATATACAAGCATTTTGTCAAGATTCAGTTCAAATGGTCTACCTACCTGCTATTATTCTCAAGGCCTTCCACCAGTTTTTGGTGTTTACTGGATAATTGAAGGAAGCTCGTTGAGGCAAAGTGGATTGAGTTACAGAAGTTAAATCTGCACTGTAACTGGAAAAATGCACGCTTCACAAGTATGCATTTGTCATGTGGATTCTATTAACCACATGGAAACAGCCATTAACGATGATTTCCCCTTAAAAAGTTAAAAAGCTAAAAGAGGGGAAGAAGCATTCACTGTTTGCTAAGATCAACAAGTACACAGACTGCATGCAATACTTTTCTGCAAACAGAAGTAAAAGAAATAAAGTTATTGCAGATTATCCTTAACCCACCTTTCACCCAACGTCTGTCAAACAACGCAAACACTTTTCAAATGCATCCATCTCTTACCTAGATGAAGAGACATATGAAATTCACATAGCTAGTTCTGTTTGGGCAAAAACAAAGCAGGGATCAAATCTGGCTTCTAACAAGCAGCCTTAAGACTACGTTCTTCACCTAAAAGGCAAATAAACTAGTTGTGGGCAATTTATTTCTTAAATTTTAAACCCAAGTTTAGAGGCCATTTGAGAGCCAAGATGGAGAAGAACCAGTTTCAAGAAATTGAACGGCAGTTGTCAGAATTGAGAAGACAGCATTTTTACAGAAAACAACATAACAAAAATATCAAAGAGCAATTTTATTTAGCTTATTTGGCACAAAACTTACAAGAACTGATTTGTTCCCTTCTTAAATTTAGTACAACTAGCAAGGAAAAAAAGGCATACTAATACATTTAATAAGCTGTACAGCAAGTGAAATGCAGAAAGAGGCACCAGAAAGATCTACCAAAAATCAAAGTGCATGAAAAATACCTACTCTGAGCGCCTCACGGTATTGTATTAAGGCACCACTCCTTTAGAAGGTTTACTGAATACATCAAGTGTGCAACTTCTTGGTTTGGAATGTAAGAGTCCTTCAGCCTGTATCAGAACTGGATACCGCAACCTCTGAACAGAACAACACGTCTCCTCATAAATGTTATATGGAGAGACCTCTTTCTGCCCAACATCATCTCTCAGCCAGGAGTGTCACTGTCATAAGCTTTGTAAAAGCCAACATAGGTTATCAGAGCCACCAGCATTCTACTTCAGAGTTTTAAGCTGTAGTGTACACCAGGCCTACAAATTCTTTACAATGGTTTTACAGAAAAGAAATGCTGCAGAGACAACAGTAACATGGGACATATCCGTAACTATGTTATTGACAATTTATCAAAAGAACTTTTAAGGACTTCCTGGAGTATCTCTCTCTCTCAAAAAAAAAAAAAAAAAAAAAAAAAAAATCAAAATCTGAGTAGTGTTATAATCCAGAATAATTAAATACACTTTTCAACAGAATATTACAAAGCTTCCTTTAGGACTAGCAATCAAGTCTGACAAATTCCACAAAACTTCAGGAACTTTAAGTAAGTATGTAGAAAAATCCCAATATTAGACAGTGGTGTTTTTTGTAATTGGAAACATTTAATGCAAGTACCTGTAACTGCAAATCATGTTATACTGGTGTATATATATATACACACACACACACATATATATATATACACACACTGAAACAGACACATACATACACTGAAACATCATTACAAGAGCCAAACAGACACCTTGATTCGTTGTGGATTCTGCACATCACTGCTCTCAGGTACTACAGAAGTTGCACCAGGTTTTTTGTTTCACCGTCTTCATTAAAAACTATTCTTTTAAGAAGAAAACCGCTTCAGTTACAAGAAGAGGTACCACAGGCCAGATTCACATCTAGCGTAAACAGGTTCCAAACAACCAAACAGAAGTTGCATTCGCTTCTTACCAGCTTTGACTTTGGTTTTGCTGCTCAGCTGGATCACCAGTCTCCTTTACTTGCAGGAAGAATTTTGATAAGAAATCAATGCCCATATCAAAACTTAAGTGGGAACCAGTAAATGCAGAATATTGGATCAAACCATTGTACAACACCTCTACTGTAGAGAGTTTCAAACATCTCAGGAGCTTGAGACCGCTTAACCTGAACTCTGGAAAAGCACATTTCTCTATGGACATGCAAAGGCATTTAAATATGAACCCTAGGCGTTACAATATTGCATTTTTTGTCCTCTTATGGTGTAGACCTCAAGAACCCAACTGTGTGTCCCATTATAAAACCAAAGCACCTTTGAGCATTACAAATTCTAAACAGCAAGGGCTGAAAAGAAGGGCATCTGGAAGTGATCTACACATTACAGAGCATGGTGTTTCACAAGTCTCAGAACAGTTCAGTTCATACTTTCTGGGATAACTTTCCCTATACCTTTGCCCCAATACAGAGCTGTAGTTTTCAGTAACTCTTTTACCCCTGAATTATTTGCTACCACATATAAAACACGCCACAGAAGTGGCAGTCAGGGCTAAACATTTAGTAACATGTCCTTTTTGTCCTTTATTAACAATTACAATCAGCAGAAAGAAAAACTATTCACTCAACTCATTTATTTCATGGTTTATATGTAAGTCATGTAGCAACTTAACATTGGTGTTATACATTTGTGCTTCCATTCCCTGGCACTTGGAGGAGGAATTCATTTCCAGATAATCACATCTTGCTGAAGCATTCCTTTGCATTCGTCCAAACTTGAATTCCCTTTAAAAAAAAAGTTAAAAATCAATAGGTGGAAGTATACTTTGTTTGCAAACCTCATCAACAGACTTTCTTCCACAGAAGACTCTACAAAAAAGTCCCACAGAACTTCACACCAGAATGAGGCAGAGACCACACTGGAACTGGACCACACTGCCTATTATATATCAACATTAACATGTGACAAAGTGGGACAGAATACGTGGGAGGTTTTACGCTAGTGACTTCCAACCTTCTGTGACTGCAACGTTCCTAGTTACTGAAAGTTTGCATCTGATCCCCTGCTGATACGATATATACACTAGCCTGGCCTTTCACAAACGTACCTTTTTGCACATGCTAATCTGCATAACAGCATAGCTTATAAGCGCCTCCTTCAAATCGTGATTCTTTTGTTCTTTAAACCGTTCAATGTCAGCCCAGGCACTTTTCACAAAGTCTCTGGAATTAAAAGCAATATTTCTGTTAGTAAGTGTTTTACACATTCCATCCTCAGCTGATCTTCCTTCCTCTGAACCCTCAGCAGCGAAGCTATGTATGACAAAGCGCTCCATCTTTCAGTCAGTAAACCAAGTTCTGCAGCTGTTATGCATCCCACAGTGTCCTCATTTTATAATTGGCACTACTACCTAATGCTCCATCATCTTCTTAAGGTTTTTAATCTAGAGGATCAGTTTCACAGGATGTGTTGGGTTGTTTGTTTTGGGGTATTTTTTCCCAGTAAGCATCACTGCCATAGAACCAGAATAATTCAGAATATACTTTGCTCCTCAGATTCTGTTGGGGTAACTAAGTAACTTTATGCTAACATTCAGCACACAACATTGCACATTTCTTTGTCAATTGTCAAGTCAGAATCTTGGTCTTTCCAATGTGAAAACTCACTTGTCATCAGGATTTGAGACACTCAAGTACAACAAACATTTACAATGCAAATTTGACATGGACAATTCATGTCAGGAATTAATTTTGTTGGTTTGGTGATGTGTCTTCAGGTTGCATTAACTAAAATGGAGGTAGATTTCTGTAATTCATAGCTTTCATTTGTGCTGGACTATACATACAAGGCAAGTATTCACTTGAAAATTCCTTCCAGAGCTACAAAAGCAGATCTCCAGTACTTCTGTCAAAATGATTAAGAAATTGCATTTGCTGAGCGTCTTGTTGTTTTGAACTATTCATGAACTAGTCTTATCTTTCCAGCTCTAATCCTAACATATCGGGAGATACCACGTTTACCCCTTGTGTTATATGATGAACGTGTTCTGACACAATCACATTACTTTAGGAATGTTAGTTCCTATTTTTCATGTTTGCATTCCTGAAGAAAATTTCATTAGAGCACCGAGAAGCAGTTACGCAAACACAACTCACGAGAACTTCTAATCTATTTCAAACAGCAGTCAGTTGTCTCCCATATGAGGAGTTGCACAATATGAGCTCAGGACCCATACATGTAAACCAAACTAAATACTATATTTGAAGCAAATCAGCTTTTGAGTCTTAGGCTATTCAGCTGCAGACCTACAAGCCCACCTGCTAAACATATTACTAGCTGAACATAAAAGCATGCAAGTCAGCCATTAGAGTAGGCTCAGTAACTGGGAAAGTCATCAGGTTTTACATAAGCCATACACTCAGACCAGAAGCTAACTGCATGTACTGTACTTTATTTCACAACTCGCAGCTGACAGGAGCTTTTATAGACAGCTCATAAACACCAAGAATATATTAAAAACACTTATAAAATGCAAACACCTTCAAGAGCATCCAGTCAAGGACTTTTGCTAAGACAAGCCCTGTGTTTTCTTTGAAAAAAGTCAAGCCCATTTACCTGCCCTCCAGATTTTTAGACTTAAGTTGTTCTTCTCCTTCCTGTATCTGCTCTTCTAGAACCTTTATCTTGGCTTCCCTCTGCTCAGGGGTTTCCTGCCCGAAGAGCTTGCTGGTCATCCCTTTCAGGGAGAATGTTCTCACAGTCTACAAAAAACAAAGACACTCTAGGTTTGGGATTCTTGAGCACAGCCACAAGCTATTACGTGATTTTTGGGCTTATTCTTATTATTCAGCTGATTTTTGGCTTTAACTTCCATTTTATGAATGTCCCACTGATAAGTAGCTATAGAAGGTATGGTGGCTCACATTAGACTGAGCAAAGCGGGCAGGAAGTAATTTCATGTTCAGACTCTTAAGGCTGGTCTGTGGACTGGACAATAAGTGAGTCATTCCACTGACATGGGTAACCTTTTCTTACTGAAGTAGGAAAGAACCCAAGTCTTGTGTTCTGTATGAGAAAGAAAAGCCATAAAGTAGTTGCATATAGAGCATCAACAGATCCAACAGGAATATTAAGAATTCTAAACACTTTTTTTGAAATTACCACTTTAAAATATTGTTTTAAGTAACATTATCTTCCATATAAAAGGGACTAGCCACATATCAGTAACAGCAACCTTTCAAAAGGCAGAGGAAGCCTTTCAGAATTTTGATCTCTAGTATAGAGTCGTTTGTATTATCCTGCTCAGGTCATATTTCCTGCAATCCTTTACTTGCTCAGTATTCAATAAAGGGAGTTTGGTACAAACAGCTTATATCACCAAGAACCAAGTTACTTTAAACCTCAGATGCCTACAGCTCATATGATACCGCTTCTCATAAGCGGTGGCCAGCATGTTAGTGCCATTTAAATGTCATTCTAAGTAACTTGGCTCAAAAAATAATAAAAAAAAGGCACGTTGGAGAAGAAAGTGGAAAGACTCACTCCTGTTGCCAGCTCCTCACACTGCTGTTTCTTAGATGTTAGGTCCTGTGCAGCCATTTCCAAGTCATATTGCATTAGTTCATGTTTCCTACAAACTGCCCTGAAAAGTAAATAATGAAAGATCCGTCACATAATACTTTGTTTTGCTATGTTTCCCTCCATTTAAACTTTACAAATGGCATCACGCTATTTTTTGACAGGCAGCACATTCAGTTATTTCTCGAGCTTGAATTCAACAGCCTTATCACAGAATGCATAACTCTGCAAGTGTTGTAGTTAAGCCAGCTTGGATCAAAGTATAAAGAAAGTTCTTACTACAAGCAGCATTCTGCTCTTCTGCTCCTCTTTTTACACTCATTCCGAGACACTCTCAGCAATACAAGCCCTACCACCTACTTAAGGACACCACTGTAAAATAGTTTTATTTAAAATCACAACGACAACAGAAGGTACCTGGAGATGGTACCTGTCACAGCAGCAAGGTATCAGTCAAACAAAGTTTTTCACATTTTGTTTTTTAAACAATGACACAGGAAACTGTGCTCCTAGATTCATATAGCGCCTTTCATCTGGAAAAGAGGAAAGTTTCCTCTGGCCACCTGCAGTAAGTCCCAGTCCTGTGTGGGCTGATGCTACATCCGTACTCCACTGCCGGATGCACATTCGTCTCCCAGGAGAGGCTACTAGTGCTCTGGGTTCTCACACAGCGGCCATCACACTCGCCAACCTGATTCTCTACAGCACTACCGAACCTCTCCAAGAGGCTCAGAGCCAGCCCATGGAGAGCACAATAGCTTTAGGCACAATATTATAGCATAAAAAAATTTGCTTTTGTATCTATGCTTGTAAAGGAAGACTGTCCTATCAAGGCTAACGTTAAAAAAAAAACCACACACATAAAAAAGTCAGTATCTAGATGCACAACACTGTACAGCAGATTAAAGTTACACAGGACACTTTGAAACTTGCTGGAATTTGTAATGGCTGTAGCAGCTCTGTTTGGCCTATCTCATTTGAAAGCTGAAGCTTTCAGCACTTTTGGCACTATTATACCAGAAGCCAAGGAAACAGCGTAACCAGAGGAATAAACACCATTACCTTCCACAGTATATCGAGTTTAACATTTCTGTCATTTCACTATTGATCAACTCGGTTCTAATTTTTATTACCCACATGGCAATCAAATATGAGCAAGCAAAGTAAGAGGTGAGAACACGGAGATTCCACAACATTGAAATTTCCACTTCTCAGAACAGAAGAGGACACCAAACTAAATTCAACATCAACACAATGTTACAGGAAAGGACTACAGCTTCCATTTGAGCTATACACTTCTGTACATACCGTAGTGCTTCTGCATAGAAAAGATACTCTTTCAGCTGATCTGCATAATGTTCCTCTTCTTCCAGTATGTCATCAATAGAAGCTGCATATCTGGTGAAAAACAGCCATGGTTAAATATCAAGTTCCTTAATTTAACCTTTTTAAGGATGACACATACAGTAACAAGGGAGGACAACTGTTTGACAGAAACACCATTCACAAAGTAAAACAGTGAAAGGCACTTTCAAAAGGAATTTTTCCTTTGTTTTTAATTAAACTCTGAATCAGTTAATAAAAATGCTCCTGCAAGCCTGTTTCTTTGATTGTTACTACAATTAACCTTTCAACAAGCACAAAATCTATAAGTTTCCTGCTAAAAATGAGGCAGTTTTTATTACAGGAGAGGGAAATAAATTATTCCTTTTCTTCAGTAGACTGTCAATAGGCAGCACCAAGACAAAAAAGACATGGCGCAGAAGGAATCCTGCAAGGCTTAAAGCATTAAGGCATAAGAATGTGAATATCATACCTTCTGAAAAGCAAAGAGGCAGTATTTAAAAGGCTGCTTTCATTGTTCATTATTCAGCCTGAGTACAACAGAACTCACAGTGGTGCTCTGAACGCTGTGACATTAAGTCTTTCAGCTCCTTGAAAGCACGTTGCTTTGTCCACTCTAAGTCAGGCACATCAATTCAGAGCAACAAGAAGTTTAAACCTGCCTTTTAGGGAGAAATCTGAAGTACAAGGACTTGGACCAAGTCTGCAGCTCTTGCGTTCAGTAAGATTTTTGTCATTTAGGGGGATATCTCCTAAAAATAGCACTTTCTTTTTCTAGTTTATATTGCTTATTGGACAGTATTTAATAGGTTCTGATGCTGTGCTTGGACACACTTGCAAGGACAGGCCTAGAGCAGAGAGGTAACTGCACACCTTAGTTGGCACAGTGACAGTAATAGGATGCCATTTTAGCCAGCCTGTGCCACTGGAGATAAACAGAATGAATGAGATCCCATCACAAATCTATTCTGCCAACTCAGTCCGAATTCTCAAGTATGTGGCACAGCTGCAGGCTCTCTAAAGTGAGTATATGTCCATGCTTGTCTAGTGACCTGCACAATGCAACCCAATTGTTAATTACAGCACCTCTTAGCTTTAAAGTTTTTGCAAAGTCTGAGTTTTTCCCTTCCTTCCTGTGTCTCTCCAGTAACCAGCTCTATGGAAGAAGAGGCAGAGTATCAATCTGAAAGGGAACTGGTAATGTGACTTGGGAAAGTAGAAGAAATCCCTCCTGCAAGCTCTAAAAGAAATAACAATATCACTCAGACCCCCAGGAATATAAGGGAGATACTCCTTCTGAAAGTTACCATCATCCTCAGGGTTGCTCGCTAGGGCAAGGAAACTAAGGCTCTTCAAAGACGGAGTGGCTACTTGCTGAGTAACTGGAAGAATGCGGAGCCTGAGGAAAAGCTGTAGAAATGCCCATCTGTTCAAGTATGAATTCTATAAGTTTGCAAGCAAGATGAGTTGTTTTGATGCTCTGCGAAATCAAAGACACGGCACACCCAGGAAAAGCCCTACCAAGGCTATTGGTAATAAGTAAGCATAATATATGAAGTGACCAGAAACAGCAGATCAGTTTAAGCAGAAGGGATAAAAGAACAGGCAGAACAAGAATTCACATTATGAATCAAAGTAAGGAAGAAGTCCAAACTGTTGAAAACTATACTTGTTCTGAAAAAATCCTGCAGCCACACAGGTCATAAGTGACTTACCCTCTCTATTTTTAAGTTCTGAAGTGCATTAATTTTAGTATAGTGGTTAGATTTCTCAGGGCAGCAGATGGACCACATTTCAGTTTCAAGTAAGTTCTAAGTTTAGAGCAGTGCTAGAGCTCATCTGCAACAGAACAACTCTCCAAAAAACCAAAAAACACCCCACAAAACAAAACCCCACCTTACATACACAGGGTTTTCATAATGACACTTAAGTTTCATTTGAAAAAAAATTAGTAAGACAAGCTACATTTCTGACTGCCTACGCTGAAGTTTAAATACTGGTTTGTCCTATGCAGGTAGGCAGACGAGTTAAAAATCTTAAGGAGAAACACTGCAGTAAAGGTACCTAATATGTTCCCACATTTCATGGGAATCATCAACTAAACCCCTGTTTTAGCTTAGACACTTCCCACCTGTAATGACAGTCTAGTTGATACAGAGATAAAGGATCACTCATTAATAGCATGAAGGACAGAAGTCAAAAGTCTGGCATTTTTTTCTTTCATCTTTTAAATGATAGAATTACAGCCATTCACTTGAGCTTTCTCAGCATACTCTGTTGTTTTCTATCACTTTAGCAAGCTTCATCCTGTTACACAACACACACCCAGAGGTGCTTTGGGATGTCTTCTCCAAATATTAAGCAGTTTTAGATCATACTAAACAATAACATCTCAAAAGTTTAAATAAGCATCTAGTAAAGACTACCACACATGGGGTAGATAGAGAATAATTAAATTACCCTTGAAGTTTAACATCTATATTAGGCAACCTTCCTGAAGTAGCTTTCTGTTGCAATAAAATCCTGTCTAATGTTATGGGAATGGTAACTGGACTGGTAAGTTATACTTTCAAGAGATCATAGATATGATCCTTACTGGTAGGAGACCACATGGGTCACTGAATGAGTTCCTGACTCTCACAGCTGCTGCTTCTTGCTTTATTGTCACTAAGAGATTATTGTTGCACGAGAATGCCAGAGCAGAAGAAGTGACAGACAATGAAAGCTACCTCAGACTTCATGCAGTGATTAAAGTTACCCAGAAACTCACTGACATTACTCTGGATCTTTAAGCCTAACTGTGTCACAGGCAGAAACATCTCAGATGTGCAGAGAGGGTTCAAGCCTGCTGACTAAGAAGTGAGACCCACTTCTTTTAGTTGGTTACACATTTCCAGGTGTTTGACATCTTAGCGCAGTGTATCTGAACCACAGAAAACCTACATGTGCCTCCTTCACTCCTCTATATTATACCACGTTTTCATAATCTCTTCAATTTCTGCATACTGTAGTAGCTGCTCAACATTGTATTCCACCTCTACTTCAATTATTTTCTTCTGAAAGCAGAATGCATTCTCCATTTCTTTATTCTTACTGGAGCTCTCTGCCTAAGAAGTATTACACCTTTTTTTGGGTGCAAGCACCATGTTAGCCAAAACACAGAAGTGTGAATAGATTATTCAGAGGGGTTCAAATTCTTAAAGATCTCATAAAACCAAAAGTATTCTGAAAAAGCCAAGGGCATAGTGTGGCATGGCTCTTCAAACCTTTCCACTTGACAGGGCACAACACCAATTACAACCAGGCAGTAGTACATATGCAAATCTCCACTGTACACAAAAACTGATAATTTCCACACAAATTACACTTTATCAGTAAAAATATTGTATGAAGGAGTGTCAAACAACTTCCACCTCTTGCTGGAGTTGTTACTTATCTGTACTGTGCAATTATAGAAGAAGAATCAGAGCAATGAGAAATTACACTGTTTCACTTACTACATATGACCACCTGAAAAGCAGAAATCACAAGCCTAGAATACCACTTTTGTGAGCACTCTGAAGTGCTAGACTCTTATTTTGAAGGCTGTGTTTTGTACACTCTGCCAACTGACTCTAAAGATGCAAAGAGGGAGGAATCTCTACTTTATTACATCCAGTCAGTATTTGTTTTAAGAATCCATTAGAGTTTTGGTCCTGATTAATTAAATTTCTTAACTTTCTGTAATTAAGTCCAAATCTGGGTACCATCTACTGCATGGTACAAAATGCTGCTATCAAAACCAAATGGATCTCATCAGGTCTGCAGTACATTAAAGTTGTATTCCACCAGTTTCTGGCATAGTAGCTTAAAAGAAAAACTGGAATAATTCCAAACACTTCTACAATTTCAAAATAATAATAAAAAAAGAAACCCCTCTGGTTCTCCTGAGACCTTTTGAGCTACTTAATACAGTACATGGATGCTAAAATTGTGCCTGCATCCAAGTCACAGAAACACTGTATACCTAAAAACAATGCACCCCCAACTTTCTTGGTACTCTACTCGCATGTACTTTGGGGTTGAGGGAAAAGAGAGGAAAGAGGGAGAGTTCTACATCTGGCTTACATCAAACTATCAGATATTCAGTCAGTACTTACACATCCATGTGGTGGCCAGCACTCTGCAACCCATCCCCCATCTCCTTTTCTATTGCACTCCACTCACTGTAGGAAAAACAAACGAGAAACAACATCACACATGAAGGGTAAGGGAAGTTAATAAGCTGCATCCTGTATATAGTTTCTTTCCAGGTGACACCTGAATAGAAACTGCCTCGAAGTTAGACTTGGCCAAACTGTTTTCTTCCTCTAAGCAGCAACACTGACAATGTGGCAAGGCTATTTATGGCACTCTGTTAAATAACTGCCCCTGCCACCTAAACTCATCCTCACAAATACACTTAGTTTGAGACTGGTTTTAAACAGTCTTGTTTAAATAGCTAAAACTCAATTTAGAAAAAAAAAAAAAAAACAAACCCACAACCTAGAACTTAAAGGGTGGGGAGAAGGGGAACTTTCTAAAGTTTGGTCTAACATGCTCATGAAGAAGAAACTAAGCTTTCCAGACTCGCAACACGTCAGATAGAAGCCTCTCATTCCAAAAACCAGAAGCTGGGACTTGACATTTGCAAGCATTTTACTGCTCCTGAAACTGTTTGCTCTATGTTGTTTTCTGTTTTCATAATAGACTGCTGTTTAGTTCTATTCATTAAAAAAATACGAACTTACAACCACCTCATTACTGCAACTACCTATTCACATTAGTGAGATCATTTAGATAAAGAAGGAAACAGAGCTACAATAAAGATAGCAAGAGACTTGTTCTGGACATCCAAGTATGTACACTGCAATTTTAATTGTATTCTCAGCTTTGTGAAACCTTATGAGATTTCTTAGTTACAATAACTACATCCACAACTCTTTTTACAAGAAAAAAGGAGGGGGGGTCCCCTTATATTTCACATAATTTATGTCTAATGCATCTATTCTGTCCTTCACTTTTCATAAACATTCCACTCTGCTGATGTTGACATTTGTTTGTCTTTGTGTTATTACAGAACTACACCTAATTTCACTTTAAAACCCCCAATGAGAAAGACATCTGCAATCCATTAACCCAGAGAATTAAATTTAGCACTTGAACAGTGTGTAGAAGCAGGAGGTTTCCCTTAACCAGAAGTTTAGATTCTTTAATTCTCCAGTGAGATGGAAAACTTGAGCATGCAATTCACTCGCATAAATCAAAAAAGGATTGGCAAATTCACTTAAAGGTACTAAAATTGGATAGATATAGTTGTTGATTTTTAACCCTTAAAGGGCCTAGAAGCTTTTCAGAGACAACTGCATGAAAACACGTAGTAAGTTACTTTCCGAAGAAACAGAACGCCAATGCAAAAAAAAAAGCTCCAAAGATGTAGAACACAAAACAAAAAGCCAGAGTCTTCCAGTTGAGACTAAGCTCAGCAGATCCAGAGATTGCTATATCCAACACAGAAATCTCATTAGAACTGCAATACGAAGTTTTTCAAGGCGGATATTTAGATGTTTTGGATATTCTTTTCAAAAGCATAAGAACATAACCAATAAATTCCCTATGCTCTCTCTACGTATACACATCTCTCCTATGTGCATATTTTAAAAAACGGATGAACTCTTACCTGAATACTCTTCCATAGTTGCCATGGACTTTATAGACACCATACAGCCGGTCTGCTACCCTCTAAAACATTATTTAGAGACAATTTTTGGTCATCAACATCAAGTGCAATTGCTTTGTGAAAACTCATATACAAAGTTCAAGATAAAGCCTTAATGTTTTTATACAGGTAAAGAGGATTTGGCCTAAATCTAATCTAAGCCGCTACCAAAGGAAAAATCAACAGCATTAAGTCTTTGAAGACTGAAATCACATTCAAAGCTATATTGAAAAGTAACATTTCAGGTATTTGTTTGGAAGAGCCCACGTATAGGATATGCCTATGGAGACCACAAATAATCAAGTTACCTTTAGTTTTTGGTAACCAGGTGTAACGCATAGCCTCCTTTACCCAAATAATGCCAAGTTTATATACACACTTGCTTACTTAACATAAAGGGAAGGAAATTAACTATCCGTTGCAGAACTTACTGCTCAAGCTAGATATGTCATCTCAGCTGTTTGGAGAATCAGTACCTGCTGCAGCCAGCACTACAATGCTGGTGACGACCTCAGAATAAAAAACAACATGTACACTCTGAAGTGTGACTTGTAATCCGGATAATGACCTTGTAATTGTGATGTACCAATGACCGAGATCGAAGTTTGGTAAGAGTTACTGTTATTGGTCTGTCAGAGCAGTAAAAAGGAAACACAAGCAAATTGCCTAACAGATCTCATGCGCATACAGCCCTGAGAAAAAGGCACTGTCAGTAGAATACCAGTGATTAATCCTCTCAAGAACCTCAGCTCAACAGGGCAATCAATTACCATCCTCTCTGCCGCACAGTTTCCATCAAAAATTAAATCCCTGCTGAACATACAGCAGTATCATGCTCCTCATTTTTGAAACTGTAACTTCCTATTTCCTTTTTGTGACTTAAGAAAAAATAAATAAATCTTCCGTCCTCAAGCCATAGAGTATCTTGATACATGAGACAATCGTTCCCGTCATTAGAAAGAACACTATTCATTACAGGTCGAAGAACAAGCCAAAAAAAGAAAAAGTGTGCTGGGAAGCATACACAATTCCTACTACAAGCTCTGGAAAACAAGGTATTATATGTCTGACCAGAAAACTGTGTTTTGGGGCCCTTCCCAGCCCAGACAATGAGCAAAAGCAACTTGTCTGCTGAGCAGAGAGAAGCAGACATCTCGATCCTCTTTAAAACACCTACCTCTGATATGTGACCATTAGGGGAGAGGGCAGATTACCAACATGCATATGTTTGTTCCTCCAATGACTGTCAAACTCAACCACCATATTTGAAATTCTTCCCCCCGTAAATCTGTACCAAGTCAGTGCCTCCCTCCTTGCCATCTCCTGCCCCACACTCCAGAGCCAGACCCTCTCTGGCCAAACTGCCCTTATTCTAGAACACATATACCAGTTCTCTTGACTAAAGAAGAAATACTGCCTTATAAATAAATTATACTATTTGTCACGACACACATGGGAAATACTTACAGCTCTGACTCGCAGAAGGTGTGATATGACAGACTGCAGTTCATCGCTATAGTGTTTTAGCTCAGTAAATCTCCTGGGAGCAGGAAACAGATAGTACATCATTAGCCATCATGAAAGCAAGCTTTCACAGAACGCAAGATAGAGCCACAAAGCTACAGCGAGACAGAGCCTGGATTATGTTGAGGTGGAATTAGCTGAAGACTCCTAAAGAAGTGACTGCAGAGTTTAATTTCTCTAAAGTGAACAATCCAACGCTTGCATAACCGTTTGGGTTTTTTTAATGTAAATTATGAAGGTCCAGAACAACGTAAGAGATAATTTTTTATGAAATATAAGTAGTTAACTGAAATCACTACAGCATTGTGTTGGGTTTTTTGAAATAATGGGATTTATAAAAGCAAGCATGAGTGAATAGGAAAGCTTCAAATAAGTACAAAACCAAAATCTGCTGAAGCATACATACTTCTTAAAAATGTGTTCACATTTCTGACCTGACAAAGATACTTTACTTTCAAGCTGCCATCTAGCCAGTTTTGAGTATAGCCTTTCAGAAGTTCAAGGAATCATTGACAATTATCACAGTTCCTCTAAACTAAGCCATACGGTAACTGTAACTAGTTACAAATGAAACCCTATTGAGACCTGTACCTGCACAGGAGTCACACAAGGCTAAAAGCAATCCAGTCACTACAGCTTAGTAAGGTACCAGTCAGGTAACCCATTGCAAGTGATCATGTGTGCACCACATGCTGGCCTGCCACTACTGAAGGAGAGAGGCATTTTATCCACCACCCCAGTTACGCCTTGGTGGTAGTCTAAGTTGATACACTTAGCTCATGCCAATGACGAAGCTGAATCAGTTGCCACAGCTTTGCTAGTGACAGGTAACCAATTAAGCCACAGCAATAAGCACTTCTGTGTACATAAACCCTCCCTACTCCGTGCAAGTCTAACTCATGACCTGCTTTGGTACACGAGAATGTATTTCATACAGATGGGAAGCCAGAAACCGCTTTACCTAAATTACTAAACAATGATCTGAAAATAAACAAACACAGAAGAACACAACTAAAATTAAGGAACAGGAGACTAAGATTAGCCTTCCATGTTGATATTCAAGCATTAAAACCTTCACCCCTCCTCCCGCCACAGGCACACAGTCAGGCTTTGTATTTCAGAAGAGTTTGTACCCAAGAGGTCTTACTGAAATGAGTCAGGTCACTTGTTTTGGGTGACCAAGTATGAAATTCCAGGGTTTTTCATTTAACACCTCTTCTTTCCCTGCCAGGAAGTCTTCCCCTAAAGTATTCCCCTCCTTACACTGAGGAAGTAGGAGCTTTATTACCATTTCTAATATTTTTGATCTCCAAGGAGCATCTTTTATAAGATTATGACACACACAGGGTTAAAGTACATAAAAAGATTTAAAAGCCAGCAGAGAAACTGTATGGGAAAAATAAATATAGTCATTGATCTGCACAGTGGGGTTTAGAGAGCAATCTTTTCAGTTTACACTTTATAAAATATGCACCAGGGCTGCATGTCAGACAGCTGCAGACACGTACAGTGAAGATATTTGAAATAATTGAACTAAAAACAAAAGATTAAAAAGCATGCCTTCAACTCAGGAAGACTCCCTTTTCCACTCCAGAAATTTATAATGAAAAGTTTTATTTATCCAGTTTTGTGACAAGAAAGGCTTTTAGGAATGCCGTACTCCCTGAAGGCAAAAGTCAGGAACCTAAGAGGACTTCCAGTATCCTGGACTCCAGCAGTAATACATCTCCCATGCCAGCTCATCCTCCATTAAAAAATAAAATAAAAAAATATTACTAATTCATAACCAAGTTGTCTTCTTTTTATTGTCTCAGAAAAGCATAAACCAAAGCGATGCTATTTTTTGCCCAATCTCTATGAAGGTTGAAAATCTTAGAAATATTATTTTTCAGGAAAAAAACTGTTTTTAAGAGACTGGTGGTGCTGCAGATCAATGGTTTATTTCTCAAGTATTTGCTTAAGTCCTACTCATTGCTCATGTAAAAAAATTACATAATTATAAAGTAATTTCCAAACTAAGTATGGTGAGGCACACAAAAGGATGTTTACTTTCCAGTGCATCAAAACAGCAGAATTGTGAAACAAGACACAGTTTTGGCACTCCAAAACTGAGGCTTTTTTAACTAGCACTTTTCACTTCATTTTACTAGTTCTGCAACATTACCAACAGTCTAGATATTTAACTGAGCTATTAAGTAGAACTTCAGACACAAATGAAGAACAGATCAGGTCACATTTCTGTAGGAACACCAACAGGTTTCTTCTCAAAAATATCTTTTATGTAATGGCAAAGAAGAAAATTTCATTTGCAGTAGACAGCATTTCAATATAAGTTATTTACTTTGTGCATTTTCCTTGACAGTACAGGGAGCCTACATCAGAGACAGCAGTGCCATTTTCCCATTTTGTGAAGGAAGATATTACAAGAACAGAACTGTTCACTGAAGAACAAGCTACTTGTCCAACTAACCAGACAAGAAAAGGAGTTCCTTTTGAAAAAAAAAAAAAAAAGAAAAAAATCTGCCTTAGAAAAGGATTTAGTGTCTTCTTCTAAAGAAAACTTTCACCAAGAAGAAAGCTATTGTTTTGATTAAAGCACAGAAAAAGAACAAGAAGATGAGTGCCATGAGGCCGAATAGGAGAGGTCTGCAGCAGATACAAATTTACCTCTCAGTATCAGAATCTCATGTTTTTATCACCATAAAATTCCATCATTAAAGATATGCATTGCTTCCCACAGGAGGACGTTTAGTTTCCAGTCTACATTTGAACTCCTCGAGCAGTACTGTTTCAGTTGTTTAAAGCTCCTCACATTGCTCTAAGGTGAACAGTGCAGCTCCACAGCACCACGAGGCAATCTAGACTGGGAGCTGCAGCTATTCTTCACCTGGACCCTTCCTCGTCCAGGAACCTGAAAGCCTACACTCCACAAAGCAGTCAGATCTTTTGTTTCGGCAAGGTGAGATTGCTGAACCCACTTTACCACCCAGTCACACAAGCACCAGAGGTAACGGTAAGACGGGTAAGGCATCAGATTCCAGGCAGCTCAAGTTTAAATGTGCTGGGCTGAGCAAGGTACTGTTACTCCTGTTAGAGCCGCACATGCTATACTAAAAGGCTCTCCCTGAATTAAAAGAAAAACAAAACATGTTATGCTCATCAGTTATTTATTAAACAACTTGTATCCAAAAGCTGAATTTGGAAACTATGTAGTTGGCAGAATACAACAGAAAGCATGTGCCATTTCTCTTAAGTGCTGTGAAGTCTCTATTGAGTTATATACTCAGGGACTGTTTTTGCTACAGGCCCCTCCTCATGTTCTCCTTGTATTAACTCTTTTCCTGCTTTTTATCAAGCCACTTCTCATAACAGCTTTGCTTTCTGAAACATTAAGTTACCTCAAAAGATAACAGTATATTCCTCATCTCCCCCTTAACCAGTCTTGCCCACCTATGCCTACAGGCAGACCACTAGCAAAGCTTCCCTGCTGTGAAAGCAGGAAAAGCTAACTCCTGCTAGCCACAGATGAAGATGATGGAGGATGAAGTATTCAAACAAGGGGACAATTCCACCTGTAGCTACTGAGAGAATTGCTGTCTTTCGATCTCATGCGTGAATGTTATCTTTTACATTAAACCCTAGCTAAAAACTTCCTTGCTGCTACAGAAGGCTACAAAAGCAAACACAATAAAAAAGGAGGGACTGCACCAATTCACAGGTAAGTCTATAAAGAGGTTCAGAAGGGTACGTACCCTCTAACATCCTTAATATAAATGCCCATAGATGCTAGGGAAGTGCAAAGAGAACAGACAACAGAAAGCAGTCAGGCACATGGGCTGTCCCTAAATAGCATCTCCTGTTGCCACTATTGGACAGCAGATGAACCCAGAAGGGCACTTTGTACAGGTCTCTATGGCTTATTGATGGCAAACAGCAACATCTTTTGACCCCACTGCTGCACACTGATGTTTCTAGCTACTGCAGAAGTAGAAACTCTCATTTTACCCTCCTCACATCACCTAGGGTGTGATGAACCTCCCATTACATACCCTGACAATTCTGATCAATTTTTGATCCAGCAGATTGCTCTAGTGCCTGTCCCAGAGCTTCTTAAACTGCAACAGAGCTGAACTGACCTCCGGACTTCCAAAAGCATCTGTGAAAATTGGCAGCTTGAAGAGAACCATGAACTGCAACACCAGGGTGCATGCATCCAGGATTGCACACTAGCAGATTTTTGGAAAGACCGACTATCAATCTGTATTCTGTTCAAGCTTGGAAAGATTTCTTTGCAAACAAATGTTAAGGGGTTCCTTTCCCAAGCCTTTTTTTGTCCCTTCCTTTTAATCTAGTTAAAATGAAAGACTTATTTTGCATAAAGTGATGGCATTTTTCTGAATGTTTTCTGCTCCTAGAAACAGTATTTATCAAACCTTTTCACACTACCTCCTTACTGGGCTTCTGTTAAGATTTGAAGTGCAGAAAGATAATTTTTCTTTTCTAAATTTATTCTAAGGAGACAGAATATTCTGTCATCTGAAGTTACAGTTGTAACTGAAAAAGAGAAAGGGAGGGAGGAAGGATGTGGAATCTTACTTGTCTGGGTTTTTCACTCTGAATGTTGCATTAAGAGCTTTTAATCTGGAATCTGCCTGAAAAAAGGGGAAAAGAAGCTTTGTTAATTTAATGCAATTAAATTCCAGTGACAAAAAAAAATCTCAGCCTTCTGGCAGCACCATTAGAAAAAAAGCCTGCCTTCCTGGCATATTTAAATCTTCAAACATTGAATAAGTCAATACTAGCTGCCCTGCATGTCATATTTTATATTAAAAAGTCAAAAACCTAAGCTATTTTGTGAACTAGGATGTAAACAGTATCCACTAAAATTAAGGTGGTATCATCCAAATCCCACAAAAATAGTCCCTTCTTAAAATGTTACACAAATCATGGAGTTAAGATACACAACCCTACATTCTTTTTAGATGAAGCAGTTAGGTAACATAAGACCATATGGACAAACTATTTTATATTTTTCAAACCAAATAAAACCAGTGGTAGGGTGACCTCTATATGCTCTTTATTACTAGGAACAGTTCCCCAGTGAAATCAATCTTATATATGGTGTTCTCTTATTTTATGACTGACTTCACAGAAAATATGTAATTTGTATACCAGAATAGAGCCATTTTTAATGGAATGGTCTTTTCTGAAGTAGAGCATATATAAATCTCTACAGAACAAAGTTTAATACCTAATTAAAAAGGTAATGGGCTACTTTACTTTTTGAGATGTTGGTTTACCAGTGACTGCAACAGCAGTATGGAATCTCTCTAAGGAGGGTTTCCAGGTTTCTTTCAGTTTAATTGAACGTTAAACTATGCAACGGGTATTTACTCTTAATAAGACACCAATACAGATGAGCTATCCCAGCCTCATCCAAAGAGGTCCCACATCACCACAACTTTTCATTTCTATATGGCATTTTACATACAGCTCACTCAGGGCTCATCTATATTGTATGAAAACTCCAACTCAGGCAAAATGGCTGGAGTTTACTTTTGATCAAAACATCCCTCTTTTCACTGAAAGAACAATAAAAAGCACATCTTGCGAGGTGTATAGATTTCCTATAGTGTACTCTTTTAGCTAATGGATTGTACCACAACTGATGGCAGCAAGTTACTTCAGCAGTACTTCTTAGTGCTGGTATATGACACAGGAATATTTTGTGCACTGTTACAGTCAACTCAGAGCTTGAAGAGCTATTTTGAATTTAACAGTAAAAGGAACACAATGTTTTCCCAAACCGAGAATGGAGTCCTTCCTTTAGGGCCCTTTCAGTAACTTCTACAAATGAGACAGGCACAGTTTGAGACTGTTCCACCTCCTACTGCATTGGGGCTGAGCAGAAGATACCCGTATTTGAATATCACTGCAAGTTCCTTTCACCTGGGACCACCTCCATATCTGGAGGACACTTAGGACAGCATCCAGGTTGAGGGAAAAATCAGTTTGTTTCTTCAAACTACGATGAGAGGTACTGATGGAAAACTTGCTAACTTTAGCTATCCTTCTTCCAACTACCTAACAACCAATACAAAACATAGTCCATAAACCAAAAGGTAAGTGAATGAAACCTGCAAGACTAAGACTGACTGATACTGGAAGAAAACAGGTTCATTGTCACCACTACATGCAGTGCTCCTCTAAGAATATCTTGCAAAGGGAAGACAAAGGCAGCATGGGAAAGCATGTCCAAGATAGCACAAAGAACACAAAACACTGCAGTAACTCCAACTCCCAGCCCAGGCTTTATGTTTATTCAGAGTGCTCTACGGGCTTGTACAGCCTTGGACCTCCACTGCTCTATCCCATAAGTCATTATACAAGACAGTTAGATTTCAGGTCATTCAGATGCACCTACGTGTACTCCTCACACACACACATTCTCTCACAGTATAACCACCACCTAAGTACACTGACGTTAAATCAGAGTCCTTCACTCTAAGTAGCTATTTCACAAAATATTGCATTTATGTTCAAACAGCAGGGACCAAAGCCATTCGAATTTGTTGGGACAGCATATACATTCAACAGGTTTACACTTGAAAAGGATCTCTTCCTACATTACAGTTACAGGGCAAGTTTTTGCCTTTTGTTACAGACACTTGTAGTGCTCTGAAGGGAGAGTTCAGTAAGTACACAAGCACTATCAGGCAGGAACCAAGATCCTGCCAATGCTCAACCATCTAAGTACAATTATTTCCTTCTTGCCATTAAAAGCACTAACTCCTACACACCACTTTTAACATTTGCACCACACAGAGTTACGCTGCTAGAAAAAGGTCTGTCCTGTCTTAAACTAAGATTAATATGCACAAGCATTTTAGAGATGAACTCCTGAATGAGGTACAGGCGAGGAGTTTTCAGACAGTTAATTCCTACTATGATCCTATAATCATTTAAGTAAACTAAAGAGAGGGGAATTTTCTCCTTCCTAAAGGAAGGGTTAAAAACCTAAATGACAAATCTCTTAAAGAACAAAATTAAGTGCTGGGGGTGGGAGGGAGGAAAGGCATGATTTAATGACACAGTTGGCAGAGTAAACAAAGTCTCCAACATCAACATTCAACTATAACGTGCTACACTGCATTAACGTCTAATGTAAAATTTAGTTAGCCTGGTTCAAACCCTTTGGGACAAAAGACACATCCTGCTTTAATGCATCAGCAGCAGAGACAGCAGCAGCACATAAGCCAGTGGTCCAATTCTAGTCTAAGACATGTAGTGAATAAAGGTTCGTCCTCCAGTGTAGTGCTAAATAACCTCCAGTCTTGAGGGATTTATACTTTAGATGTTGAATAAAAGGAGGATAATTTTCCCCAGGCTTTTGCAAAGAGTTATTTTTTCTTTCTTAAGGAAACAAGAACTGTAAAAGGGAAGCTATACACACAATCAAATCCAGAAGGGACATGGACTTGCTCATCTCTCATTTAATCTACAATACAGTTTCAGGTAGGCAAATATTCTCAGCATTCTGCTATGAGTTTTCTTTCCTACACACACCACTGTGTGCACTCCTGAACATACTCTTCCAGTACAAACTTTCTGAACTCCTGAAATAAAGGCATGTTGACTAGGAGAACACAGCTTGAAAGCTTTACATTTTTTGCATTATGAATACTAGCAAAATGCAAGCCCTACCATGATGTAAGAGAATTATTGTCAACTTAAGTTATCAACTTAAATGTCAGTATCAAAGCCCCTTGGACATTGAGGATAACATCACCAGTGGTTTTCTTCAGCTCTCACTATTCAGAATAATTCATAATCCACCTAGCTTTCAGCTGTGATTTCATAAGAGTTGATCACGTTACAATGAAACAGTTCAGTATTTGTCCCCACATAGTAACTCTTCCAGCCACAGCCCAGCAATCTATCAGCTTCTCACAGATTCTCCATCTGTACAAGCATGCAACCCTTGATCATTTATTACTGCAAGTCTTCCACCAGTTTACCAGCTACCACCTCAGCGATGCCAATGGGGATAGCACTACTTCAAGACGCATTCTGTTAAACAGTTAAGGGGCACCAATTCCATCTGTCTTAGTCCCTTCCAGCAATGTATCCTTGTAGAGAAGTCCTACAATTCAGATCCCTTTGCTCACTCTTTTTTTTTCTGACATCTTGCACCTCTTACCAGGCTAAATTTGACACCCACCTTTAAAACGGTACTAAACTGACAACATACAAAAGCACTGCTATGAACTCAAGTTCATTAATTTTAAAGCTTATAAGGATCATAATTTTAAACTACTAGCAGAATTATAAGGCTGAGCATCAAACATAGTCACTAACACGCCTACTATAGAACTAAAGTCTTACCTATTACATGCTAAGAACACCACTGTATTTTGTAGTTACAAGTATACGTAAAGCAATGCCTTTCGCTCATTCCAACAGCAAACAGTCTTTCATAAATAGTCTAAAACACGTTTGTTGGAGTATTTCTGTGTCATAGCAGTCATGCGACAAACAATTACAGTAATTACCTTTAACTGAAATCCAGTCTCATTCACCATTTCCTTCCATCCACCTTCCTAAAAATACAGGAAAAGAAGGTTCTGTTAGACAGACTTGAGAGTGCCACAGCTTTTGCAAGTCCCTATATCCGAATCACATCAGAGTTGAAAGGAGAAGAGCTTCTCCAGTAAATCTGGGTTCTGCCTCAGCTACCCTCCCTATTTCATTTCAAGAATCTGGGTTAAGAATAACATGTCATTATGTTGTGTTTACATGCTAACCTCCCCAAGAAACTCTCTCCTCTTCACTATGTGTCAGTGTGCTCAATTACCTCAACCTATCAACCAGATGCAGGAGCCACACAGCTTTGTTTAAGGAAGTAGCTCGGTTCTTTGGAAAGAAGGGAAGTTATCTATTCCCTATTAGATTACCAGCAGCTCCAAGGACCTGTGCAGCTTCAGGCAACATGCCTACTGGGAATATACAGGAGACGACAGACGTGATCACTGGTTCACCTACATACTATACTGTGCTGCAGTAAACACGTCAGCTCGGTCCACTGCTTGAGAACCTCTGATCAAAGCACAGAACAAACAAATGCCTAACATCTCCTGAAGTTGAAAATCACAGAATGCAACGCTTTAGCTGACAATCGGATCACAACTTTTGTGATAACATATGAATGGATCATGATTCAAACCACAACGCTAAAGAAACCATAGCTATCCAAAAAGTCAATTGGAAGCCAATACGGTCTCTGCAGCCAGCTGAATAGCATGCTAGCTATTTCAGGTTTAGTCCTAGGGAAGCTTTCCCAACCAGCACACATTAAGCTCCCAATATGCTGTTCCAAAGAGGTGGAAATTCTCTCTTAGGAGCCTTAAAACTAGACTGGAAAAAAGTCATAAGGTGCATTAGAAGGCCAAATGTACAACTGCAGCAGGCTGTTGAGAAGCTTTTACACAGACAAGCCTTTTCCACCTTAAATTTATTCACGTTGTCTATCCTTCTCCTAGCCACAGAGGAAGCTGTGGGTCAATGGGAGGAAGAGCAGCAAAGGACATTATCTTAAAGAAAATAATTACCAAAGAATGTATTTAGAAAGCATACCACTTTACTATACCTGTGTTAAAAATGAATAAAAGATTTTCTCTTGGCAAAGAACAGGATGTGAAGCCACACGTAACAAGAAGTTTTCCAAACCGATTCTTCTTCTTTCCACAAAATCTGGATCCATATTATCTGCCGATAGCTTATGCCAAACAAAGTCAGCCTATTTAAACAGAAGAGTGTTAATAGTAAATAAACAACAAACAATACAAAGCAAGCTGCAGCTTCAGCTTCCTTACCCTTTTTTCTGGCAAAGGTGGAACAACAATATGTGGGTAGGTAACTGACAAATAATTCCTCAGCAACTCAAATTCACTGTAACGTCGCCACAGGGAGTCCACTGGGGCACACTGTCCCTCACTCTGGGACTCAACAGCTCTGAAAGATAAAATAGCAAATTTCAGCATTAGTAAGCTATTGCCTTCTCCCTCATACTGTCAATACAATTATAGCAAAGGCCCTAAAAATAGTTACCCAGTAATGATCACCACATAACTTGCCCATAATCTAAACTAACCTTAATTAATTTCATGTCTACAGATTTAATTTAAAGATATTTAAAATTTCTGCCTGATAACACTCGAATTTTCTGCACATGCAAGGAACACAGGAAAAGCCAATGCATTTTAATCACACCACAAACAAACAAGCAGGTCACAGTCAAGTAAATAGTCACACAAGTGACTTAGTTCACATCACTACAGAATTAGACATATTTCTCCTGGAACAGTGTTAGGCTCCAAGCCAGCATGATTTCATGAGCAGCTGAAGGATACAGAGCACTACAAGAAGGAATTTACTATTCAATATGAAAGTCTTCACTTCAGAGGATAAAAATTGTCTTGCCTGCAACAGCTAGAAAAGTTAAAAATATAACTTTAAAAACATTAAGAATTTTAAAAGGATATTTTTAGAAAAATGTAGCAAGTTTCAGAGCACTTCCTTTTTTATTGTTGTTCAAAGTAGTATCTTTTTATATTTAAGGATTAAGGATATGTAGTCTAACAAACTAGCTAAAGATAGGGTAAGCAGGTACAAAATTGATGCACCTGAAAAATTTGTTGAAAACTTAAAGCCAACATCACCTAGCAAGGGCTTAAAGGATTTTTACGTTACTATAAAAGGAGAAATCACAGAATATTATAGGATTGAAAAGTAACCTAAAAACTTGGGGAAAAAAAACCCCATCCTTCATACAAGACATTTAGAGAAACAGAAATACTTTGCAATATCATAAAATAAGCATCAGGTCAGTATCACTTCTTGGCAGTCAGCATATGCCAGAATAAACACAGAGAGACTTCAGACACAGCACTTAACAGAAACCAGTGATGTCTATGTCTACCTTGGTTCTTAAATAAAGTGACTAATTAGCATATAAAGCACTGGCATAAACCTACATGAAACAGTATTAACCATGTTAAGAGATTATCAAAGAATAGTTGAGGTTGGAAGGGACTCTGCAGGTCTGTAGTCCAACTCCCTTGCTCAAAGCAGGTTGCTCAGAGCCATATCCAGTTGGGTTTTGAATATCTCCAAGGACAGAGACTACCACCACACAAGGTAACCCATTCCCACGTTTGACCATCCTCACAGTAAAGAGGTTTTCTTACATTTAAATGGAATTTCCTGTATTTGAATTTGTGGCTGCTGCCTTTTGTCCTCTCTCCATTGCACCACAGAAAGATACCTGACTCCATCTTCTTTACCTCCCCCACCAGGTACTAATACACATTGCCAAGATCCCCCGAGCTGTTTCTTTCAGAGGCTGAACAACCCCATCTCCCTCAGCCTTTCCTTGCACATCAGATGCTCGAAGCCCGTAATCATCTTCATGGCCATTCAGTGTGCCATGAAGGGCTTCAGTATGTCCACATCCTTCTGGTACTGGGGAGCCCAGAACTGGGCACAGTAATTTATGAGCTACAAGTACTTACTCATATAGTACTCAGCAGAATAGGGTATTACATTATCTCTTCCAGCAGAATTAAGGCCATACAGTTATTGAATTCATAACAACTTTCTGGAGTGAAGTTTTAGAAACATCTAAATAGCACACAAATTATTTACTTTAAGTTATTCTTAAGCCACAAGGTTGGATTTCTAATGACCTTACTGAAAAACAAATTAAAAAATCCCACTCCAGAGTGGCCCCAATTATTTGATACACTTAAAGAAAATACAAGAAGCCTTTGTAGTCCATTTCTGAACTCTCATTAGAGAGGAACATCTTTGCTATATCCTTGTTTAAAAAAAAAAAAAAAGCATAGTTACATCTTGAGGTTGAAGTAATGTAATACAGAATTATGCAAAAGGAATTTTTTTAAATGAGTAAGGGAGAACATTTTCTTTGTATCTATCCTTGCCTTGTGGAAAGGACATTTATTCCAGGTGATTGAATTTGTAGAAAAAAAAAAATTCACAAGGAGGAAGAAAAAAGGATGTATTCATAAGCATTCAAACAAACTGCTGCAGATTAAAACTGTTTGAGGCTGTTTTAAGAACAAAAAAAGTGAGCACACTGCTGACAGTCACTAAATCGCACTGCCAACATCCCACAGAATTCTTCCTTATTAGAGTATTCCAATTCAACACAGTTGCAACTGCAACCACAGAGTTTTGAAGAGGGTAAACTAGCTTACCCCTGGGCTGACAGGCTGCACAGCATTCCTCCCTACACAAACGTTGCACAATTTAAACATTTCAAGAACACTTCAGCTAAAAGCACATATCTAGTAATTGTACCATTGCTGAGTTGGAGGTAAATTTAAACAGACAGAGAACTAAGCTGCTATGCCCCAGAATATAAGTTGTTTAGTTGAAAGGTGAAGGCACAAACCTCACTTTCCTAGAGGAGAAGCTCCCAGCAGAGTTTAGTAAACAATCTGGCCATTCAAGACACTCACATAAAAGTACTTTAGAACTAGGGATCCTTTTAATCTCCAGCTTCAGCAGCTATCAACCAGTTGTTCTGACTTAGACCACGGGTTTCAACAGCACTACTTCTGCATGGGTTATTATCAACTCTTAAGCAAGACTGTCACCATCAATACATCATAGGATTATGAGAACACACTGCACAAACAAACATGAATGGGGAGATGAGGGGAAAAAAAAGAAAAAAAAAAAACCAAAAAAAACCAGGCTAGCACTGCCCCAAGATCCCAGCCACATCCCAGGAGGACCCATCTGTGCTGCAGATACAGACACTGCTGCGTCAGCAGTAAAGCACCAGAGACTCACCTAGAGCTAGGCAGACACACTGCACAGACTGAAGCTGACTGCAGCCACCCTTACTCTAAAGGCAGGAAGATTACAAATCCAGATCTCAGATCTGGAACAAGGAGTTCTCCATAATACAATGGATGTTCTATCAGACAAGAAAAAGAGGAAGAAAAAAAACCCCAAACAACCTGCAGGATGCATTTGGTCCATTGCTACTGAATGTCTCTGTGACTCCTATGCATAACCATTTCCTGGCCACAGCAAATGCAAGTCTGGGATTGGCGCAGGAGTCATGTTTAACTAGCTCTTCTTTCCAGTTTTGATTTTCTGTAATAGGAGTTTCATTATTCATCTTTTTTTTAAATTTAACTGAAGTTTAAGACTGACTGCATCACCTCGTAACTAGAGGCAGGCTAGGTGTGCGCACACTACTGACAGTTTACGGCAGTCTAACACATTTCAGATATACAGTAGAGTTACAGAGGCTCAAGAGGTTACCACAAAAGGCAAACTGCAAGAAGAACAGTTCACTTTATTTTTTAAATATCATTCCTATTTTTCTTGTCAATATGAGCCCCTAAGGAAAAGTACTGCTAGCCACAATTATTTTTCATCTCCACTTAACTTAATCTATGGGCTTACACTGCCATGGGCAACTTCAAATAAAGTTTTCCACCTCCTGAACACAAAGTACTTGGAAAAGTTCATTTGGCTGTTTCATTTCAACACAACGTGTACTCAAGTGTTATCTTCTGCCTCTAACCAAATCAATTCCCAATGCAGTGCAAGTCTGATCTTATTTATCACTTTCTGAATAACCTATGGCATCAATGAGGTCAGCACAGAGAAGAATGAAAAGGAGTTTATCTTTCAAGGAAGTTTCTGGTCCAGTCATTCCTACTCCACTTTCAAGTGCACTTCTGTAGAAATACAACTTCACAAGATGTAAGAAAAGAACTACCCTGAATTTTGATAGTATGCATTTATAAGCAGCCTCAATATAGCACTCATATCAAATACAATTACAGGAATATACATTAGTAGTATAAAGTTAGGTAGTTTGTCTTCCATAGTTGATCTGCCTTAACTCATTCTGCTCTGGCTTGCCGTTCCTCCACACACCCATTTTTGCCAAGTCAGCTTTATCATGTAGAAGTTGATCTATATTTTTCTTAGAACTCCCAATTCCTGCAGTCAAGAGAGTCACATTATCATTTAATAAGTTTCAATAGTTTTAACACCAGAAGTGTGAGAAAAGAACTAAAGGATACTGCTCTGCTACAAACTAACAAGAAAAAAAGAAATTAAATCAAGGACTTCATAGCTTCAAGTGTGTTTAGGAAACAACATATACTCTAGTCCCATAGCACGAATTACAGGTTAGAACAGAATGCACTTACATTTCACATTCCTAGCATACAAATATTGAAGGAAGGCAAAACACACCAATAGGATAATCACATATTCTAATAGCGTAGCAGTCCCTTTATCATTTGTAAGGGTGCAGGTCAACACACCATCAGTAAGCTGTCATCCGAAGAGATCACAGCCTTCTGACAAGAGAATGTTCCAGTGTAAATTATGCTCTTAAGGCTTCATGACTGTTTTGCAGAGTTAATTACAAACTAAAAGCACCAAAGATCATGCAGAGCCTTAACTGTGCAAAAATTTTCTCAACTTTCCTGCTACATCAGTTTTGTATTTGTCAGAATTATTATATTTAAATATATATTATTATATTTTGAAAAAAAAAAGAGAAACACCATAATCATAGTAACATTTCAGTCCACACACACAAATATTAAGCAGAAAATTAAACAGGAACCAAAATTTTTAAAAGGTCATCTAGGAGCATAACACTTTAGTGGGGAAGGACCACAGCTTTACAGAGAAGCCTAGTCCTACGTCAGAACAAAGCGCTACTACGCCACAACAGAGAAGCAGGCACCCTGTTACTTGAAGTTTTATACCCACAAGGGCCCTCAAGAACTCAAGGAGGAAGGAAGCAGACTGCCAGACCAGATCATGCCACTCACCCCATCTTCCCTGCCCACACTGAAGAAACTAAGGACGTTTACTAGATCTAAAAAGCCTACTGCCCATTTGTTCTGACAAACCAGATCTGTGGGCAGACCAGGCTTCCCTAAGTCTAAGTTAATAAAGCTTTACAACCCTTATGAGAGAAACACAAGCCTCACATTGTGCCCTGTAGGAAAAAGTTAAATTACTACTAGAGAACCTTGAAGGTCAAACCTGCCTGTATAGTTTGTTCTTTTTTAAATAGACAGCATCTGATACAGCCTCCTCAACGCAGTCGGTGTTAAGCAGCCTGATGTTGTTTCTCTTCTCAGATCATACTTACTTCCTTTATTCTAACATGCATTTATTCTCACTGTCTTAGAAGTGCGAATGCTGCCTTTTTTGGCTGTAGTTGTTGCTTTTATCTTTATATAACACAGCTCTTGGTTTGGGTGAAAAGTAGTTAAGAGACAATAGGTAAAGCAAGCAGGTGTGGCAGCAAACCAGGTAGATATTTATCCAGAGAAATGTCTGGATGTTCTTCTTTGCCCAACATCCTATTGGAAAAAGCTGCACCCTAACAGTTGTGCCTCAGCAAGAGTCTGCCACCACACTGCCTCTTCTCTGCAGGATGGACATCCCTGCTGCCTCTGCCACTAGCAGCACCCGCTCTAGTCAGTTTTTTGTTTGGGGTTGGCTTCTCCCCCTCATAGCCCCCCGCCCCAACAGGCTGTGAAAGATTGCTTTAGCGACTTTCAGTGACTGGAAGGGAAGACAACATTTCAGGAGGGTAGCGGAGTAGCACCCAACACAGAAGCAAGGCTTTTCAAAGTTAACCTATTTGAATAAATTTAAGACACATTCTGAAATTATTAATACTAGTTTAAGATTATCCCTTCTACCCAGGCTTTGATAAAGTAAAAGCAGCCAGATTCTCCTCTCTAGAGAGAGCAAAGCTATGGTGGGAAAGTACTGTACAGCCCTCAATTATGAGCCTGCATCCACACCACTACCTTTTAAAAGAGGTAAAAAGTGTTTGAAACTGCATTGATGGATTTGGGACAGGCAAGTAAGATGAGAGAAATAATTTTTTTTTAATCACACCAAAAATGTCTCCACCTGGTTACATATGAGACCATAAAATATCACCAATTACAAGAGCATTTCTCCCCAGGAACCCCGTTCCAGAAAGGAAGTAGAAATCCACAAAGGTACTCATTACATTTAATACCTTCATTACCATCTAATTTTTTAGACCACATTATGAACTCCACCATTAATTGAAACTGGTCTGCAGTACTTGTATTTAAGATTATAATCACTTGTTGACATTCAGTCAAACTTCTCAATTTGTTTTGGTTTTAAAAACACAATATAATACTTGTACAGTCTTTAGGCAGGAAAACCATATGTTTCCCCTCTAAGTACAGTTTTAACAATGCATGTTATTCATTGAATGAGCCAACCTGCCTGAAAAAAAATTAGAAGACAAAATCAAAACCTTCAGCTTTTACGTTCATAACTGATGTTAACATAAGCGATTAGAAGATTACATTACTCCAAAAGTCACGTTCATTTGCCTGAATTCAAAGTGCCAATGTGAAAACTTTAGTTCATCTAATTAACCTCTTCCCGTTTCCCATTTAAAACTAATTATCTTAAATGAGCCATTAAACAATTCTGAATGCAGTAAAAAGAGGAATGGCTGCAAAATATTAAATCAGACGAGACGGAAATACATCCGTTTATTTCCTTGTAAAAGCAATCACCTCTTCAATTGCAGAAGCAGTAACTTTGCCTTCAGCCTTTGACCTTCCAGTGTACAAGAAGTGACACTTCCACTCCCCTGTGGCAGACAAGGTTCACTCTCTGTGTAGAGGAACACTGTTTCAGGGCTGGGCAACTTTTCCCAGTAGCTATTTAGAAATGGTCTCTGTATTTAGGCCTCTCAACAGACAGAAGAGCAATCATTACAGATCAACGACGTACTTTGTAAACCACCAAAAGTTACCTGGCAAGCTGTATGACAAAGAGGCAGTTCTCTTGTCAGAGGATTTTAACAGCCAAGTGATTTTTTTTTTTTTTTTTAAATACTGTCACCTAAGCAGTTTGCTGTATTTAACTAAAACTTACAACCACTAGGCAGGTTAATGATTCATAGTATCAATTAAGTACAAATCAGCAGTAAAGTAAGTTTTCAACTCCTCCATCTTTCATTTCCTGATTCTCCCCTGTTTAAAGCTCACACTGGATTCAGACTTTCTTCCTTTTTTCCCCTAATACCTCCTTTGGAGGGAGCAGACAAGTATTCCTGTCTATCAATGACCAAAACCTGCAGAAGACAGCATACCTCTGTGGGCATTCATTCTGTGCCTCTCCCCAGGAAACACATGGCCGGGCTCTTCACCTAGCCCAACATGGAACAGGAGACTTTGGGAAAGGAACTCAAACAAAACATAACAAAGGAAAAACTCCTGAAGTCCCATGGTGCAGCATTGTTACCACTGAACTGTGACCTGGCCGGCTACTGATTTCCAAGTTCATTTCTCTCTCAGAAACTTTAGAAGTCCTTACACTTTGGATGGGCAATCCAAGGTCTTAAGGGTATCATTCATGTCCCAATTTAAATAACGGAAAAAACTTTCCAAATACTGAAAGCAGAAATGAAATTAGTAACTTCCCCAACCACACTGGGGGAGTAACAAGCAAATACAGTGAGCCAGCCTGTCAAATTACTTCAAAAGGAAGACCAGTGGGGCTGGAAACCAGAGATCCTGCTATTAAGTAGCCAGCTACCAGGCTGCACAAAGTTGTGTTACTTTTTCCTAAGCCACATTTAAACAAAAAAAAAGCCACACACTCCAGTCATCATACTGTTTGACCAGAAGTACCAGGATATAGATATGACAGTCAGCAGAGACGGAAGCAAAATTTAACTAAATGGAACCATCCTACTACTACAGAAGGAATGGCTTACTTTGAAGGAGAACAGGAAAAAAAAGGCATCACTGTATGTACCGTAATTAAAAGTCCATCAACACAGAGCACTTAGAGGTGCTCTGCATTCCAATTAACTTTCAGTTCTGCCATGGAAAACAAAGGGTACAAAACCAGGAGTCAAATTCTAGGTTTTATACTATCTCAGTTCTTGTAATTTCATGCAGACTCTGGTACAAGACACAGCTGTTTCTAAAAAGCAAGCAAATCTGAGTTCAAGTGAGGTCCTGTACATTTGCAGTTTCCCTTACAGAAAGTAAGTGACATGCAGAGTACCTACATCTCAAGAAGGAATATTTACTTACATGCCTTAATTATAAAAATTTATATTTGCCTTAATGCCACTTCCCACAAAGAGGTGGAAGTGTTCATCTGTTCTCACAGGGAGAACCTAAAAACGAAGTTATTTAAAAATAACTGTATAGTTTAATGGAAGCTGTGAAACAAACTGACTCCAAGACTAATTGAACACAAATAGCTCACCACAAAAATCTACCTAGCTAATGCAGAAAGGTGTAAACCAAGAATAAAGGAGATGCTTTCAGGAAGTACAACCCTTAGAATTTGCAGAGACTCTGCAGCCTACAGCAGCAGAGCTTGTTTTGTCTCAAAGAAAGAGACCTATATAGAGGTGTAATATCACTTAAAAAAAAAAAGTCACATGAAAGTGTGAGAATAGTAATAAATCTTTTAATTTTGAAAAGAAAAAGGAAGCAACACCATCTCTCGCATTTTGAGAACAGTTTCATCAGCACTAGTGAAACTAACGTGTTAAAAGTTTAGGTATCGAGCTCCTGTTTTGTAACAAATACAGTGCTTGTAATTGCATCCATCTTGTGTCTCTTATTCACCCAGATGCATGCAATTCCTCAATTCAAATTGAAATTAAATCCTAGATAGCTGTAACAGCGGAACCCCAGTTCACATAAATGTAATGCAACTATTATTAAGTGGTCTTCCTTTTATATTACTATAAACTTAGTTTTATTCTTCAGCTACAAAATATCCTATTACCCATAGACAAATTGCTGTGAAGCCCACCTACAGCTACAGGCTCAGCAGGAAACATATTTAATAGCCAGCAATTACATTTATGCAAGAAATTTTGCCTTCTCAGCAAAAGGAATAGAGAACCTATTTTATTAGAGATGTGACAAACCCACATTTTCAATAGTTCTGTGACAAACATATAATTGGTCTTGGTACTTGCTGACCACAGAATAAAATAAATCTTAACGAAAGAAAGCAATCTGGGCAGCAAAACACAGTTTTGCCAGTATGAAAGAACCACTGGGAAAGACCAGCAGGAGCAAGTCTAAAGTAACATAAGGATGACTGGGAAAGGAGATACAGTCATTATGTTCTGGGGTTGCATAAAGATGCCCCGAGAGTACACTTCACATCACAGTTAGACACCAATGATTCTGATTTTCTTCTCTTTTTCCTTTAGAAATACCATTAAAAGAAAAATAACATTACTTACATGAGAAGATGTGATCTTTAACATCAGTACACTGTAAAAGTATTTTTTTTAAACATCTGAGCAACTGCCAAAGAGCTACAATATTTGAAAAATATAATGGACATCTATTTTGGATTTTATTCTTAAAGTTCAGCAAAATATAGTAAATGTATCCCAGTAGGTCTGCAGTTAGTGTGACTGGTGTGTCATTTCATCACTCAAAAAAGTTAAGAAGCCGTTTAACTAGTAACTAGATGATGTGATAGTATTACAACTTGAACTCTTCAGCACCTTTGCAAAACGCAACTGCTTTGTTTCAGAAGGTTTTATCTGTACAGCAAATCATTCCCAAGGCAAGGCCCAAAGGTTAAAGTTGTTAATATAAAAGAAGAGAGACAAAACTTCTAATAAAGTCTAATTTTGAAATTCTTGCTTCAGCTGAGTAATGTGACCCTGCATAACAGGAGTCACCTGTGACTGTTTGGGAAATCACTATAAGTTAGAAGAGATTTTAAAGCTTTGTTCACTACTCCATACTTAAAATCACAAGTTGTCTTTGTGGTATCAAGCATGTTTACCATACTTGTATTACTAATCTTGCTAACACAAGAAGATTAAAAGCTGTAAGTTCTCCAGTGAAAGTTCAAGCTAGAATGAAGGAAGGAAACAGTTAATTAACCCTAACCCTTAGAGCATCTACAACAAGTATGCAGTGACCAGATCAAGCAAAGCAGTTCAAATACTAGTGGAGCAGTAAATTTTCACCACATGACATAAGTCATGAGATTTCTTTATTTTCTTGTGATCGCAAACAAGCCTAACCATTACTTTAGACCACAACGCACAACTTCTCTCACATACAAGCTGCACATACAACCTCATATATACATATATAAATTTATCCAACCCATGTCTAAGAAATAACCAAGCAGTTGTTGACACCATATTAAAGCAACATCTTTCAAGCACATGTTTTTCCACCTAGCTCCAAAGGAAGAGTTACAGTACACAGTTATACAACACCAGCATTAATACTGAATTGGAGATCAGATGCCAAGTTTTGATGGGAAAAGATCCTCCAGACAATCACGTAACAAGTCATAAACAAACTAAATCTTCTCATCAACTGTACCTTAAGATTTTTTGGAGGAAGGAGAGAGAATCTGTTTAAAACGGTACAGCCACATACTCTTGCGAGTAAGCTCTCATCACCCACCTTGTCTCAATGAGGTAAGCAGTGTATGTTTCTTGCATGTTCATGGCATTCCTCCCAGTCCGTTTTTCAGCTTCCGAAACAGTGATTTCCATTTTTTTTGCCAAACAGTCTTCCATCTTTTTAGAGGAGGAAAATAAAGATTCATGTAACATTAGCCACACAAGGCAAAGGCTACTAACCCTGCCTCCCCTTCTCTCACACCACATTTGTTCAAATAAGACAGGTCTCTCTAGGATAAAGGTTTTGGCAGGGCTTCATTTTATACCCATGTTCTGTATCACATTTGCAAATAAAAACAGAAAACCTGCTTTTGGGGGAAAAAAAATCCCAAAACCCAAAGTCCGCTAATAGACAACTTTGGGTACCAAAAGCTATCGGGAACCAGGAAGATACAGAAAGGAGAAATATTTTTCCTTACAGGTAACAAAGTAACTTTTTAAAAAAAAACAAACCGATCCCTGCACTTTTTACCCAAACACTTCCCAACTCGCAGTGAATTCCTCCTCAGGACACCTGGGACACATGTAACCACCTCTCCTCTTTCACAGGAAACAGAATACATCCGGACCGAGATGTTTTTCTTTTAATCTCTCAGAGGAGGATCGTTATCTTTTACACATTGGTGGGCAGAAGCCGGTCAGGACCACAGGCACACGCTGGAAAGACAGAGCTCTAGGAACTGCCAGCTGGATTCAGCAGGGAGGGGGATTTACTTGTGAGACTTGGGCGGGGGGGGAGAGAGGGGGACGACACCGAATTTAGAAATTAATAACAATACTAACAACAACAACAACAACAACAATAATAATAATAATAAAATGGCACGAGGGATGAGGTCAGACGGCACACAAAGCCCTCCAACAGCGGCCAGAGAGGGACTGGAAGGAGGAAAACCCCACTGCTCGGAGGGTCGGGCTCACTCCCGGGCTCCCCCGGGCAGGGGCTCGGCCCCGGGCAGGCAGAGGGAGGGCTCGTCCCACCTGTAGCCCCCTCCTGCTACCGCCCGGCCCCGGCCTCCCCGCGCCGGCTGAGCTCCGCGCCCCTCCCCACCCGCCTCGAGCCGGCGGCGCGGCGGCCGGGCAGCGGGCTCAGGAAAGCCCGGTGCTCGGCTCCGGCGGAGTAGGCCGTGCCGAGGCCGGCGGCCCGCGGTAAGGACGCCGTCCCGCCACCGCCACCCCCCCGCACCCTCACCGTGGCCGTCGCGGCTACGGGCTGCTCCGGAGGCGGGAAGCCGCTGAGAGGCGCGGCGCCGTCCTCCTCCGGGCGGCTATCGCTCGGCTCGGCCTCGGCGCTCTCCATGGGTATAAGGAGCTCGGCCGCCTCCCTCCGCGCAGGCGCTGAGGCCGGCTCCGGCGGGCAAACTCATCGCAGGTCCTAGAGAGAGCGGCCGGGGCGGGGGTGTGCGTCCGCCCGGGGTCGGCGCGGGCTGCGGCCGGCGCTGGGTGAGGCGAGCTGAGGCGAGGCGGACCCCGCCGGCCCTCGGCCTTCTTTCCCCGGCCCTCCGCTGCCGCCCGCCTCGGCCGGTGCTGATCGATTGACTCGATTCAAGCCCTTTTTCGGCAGCCGGCGTCCTGCCCGCCCTTTCAGCCGAAAATTGCCTCGGCGGTGGGCAACACAGGGGGTGAAGACACCCCTCCTTGTGAAGACACCCCGCTGCTCTCCCGAAGCCAGGCAGCGTGAACCTCCTGTCCAGGACAGGGACAGACCTTCCGCTGTCCCCTGGGCGCTCGTACCGCCGTAAATGTTTATTTCTAAGATTTATTTTTGTTTTTGTTCCTCTCTTAGTTCTCAGGTCACTGAAGAGTTTCTGATGCACCCATGCAGTGTCTTGTCTTCCCGCCGTGGCAGGACAACTTGTCATTTTGCTTTATAGACTCTCTTTCGGCAGCTATTAACTTTCCCACAGGATGTTTGTTAACAGTAGGCAGCTCGGGTTATTATTTTAAGCCCAACAGCCCGTTACTTCTCTGCTCTCCTTTACAGGCATCCAAGGCCTCGGTGGTGCTGTGTTTGCTTTTACTTACCCTCCCGTCTGCCCGGCCTTCTCCATCAGCTCTCTGCCGGCGGTGGTACGACATCCAGAGGGGTGTTCTCCTGCCCACCATCTCCGCTGGCTAACACCGCAGTGTGTCCCGGCCCGCCACGCTTCCCCAGGAGGCACCCAAGTAGTTAAAATCCCCCAAGTTCAGCTCTGGGGAAGCCTTAGTCGTTTCTTTAATAAAAGCCCCGGCTGTCTGTTTTCGTGTCGTTGAGCAGGAACAAACCCTTACTGTGCTTTCCTGTGACTCCGGTTCTGTCTTTTTGGAGAGAGACATTCAGCAAGTCTGCTCCGCAGCTCCTGCTGAACATCAGTCTATATATATATATACACATATATATTCATTACTGCAGCCTTTGGGTTTATTCCCTCACAACCCTGTGGCACCCACGCAGTCCATGTGGGGCCAGCAAACTGGACAGAGAGGTTCTTCCTATTTATTCCTCATACTCCAAACATCATTTTGGACACTCGGGTGCAGCCCCGTTGTTCTCTAGTTTATGTATCACATCACACCCTCGAGATTTTCCATTTTTGCACCAGATTCATGTCCTTTGATTCAGACACTACATTTTTTATTATTTTCACGTAGCTTTTTTTTGTTTTCCTGCCCTTTTCAAACCCCGGTTGAAGGCCACCTCAGGGGATTAAAGAGTTGATATTACAGGTTGCTTTGCTTTGCTTTTTTCTGCTTTGAGTAGGAAACGTGGGGTTTTTTAGTGTTGACCACAGCTGAATTTGCATACATTTTTCATCCAAAAATTAATCTTTTTCTTTCAACAACAATTAAAATAAATCTCAAAATCCCCTTTGAAGACCCCATGAATTAATATTTGGCGTCTGGTTTCTATTCTGTTGTCTTCAATGTTTATTCAACTTTTTCCTCAGATTGTTTGAACTGATACCTCAATCCCTCCTTTCCCACCCCTCCACCACTGTAGCTGGACAGAGTTTCCCAAGCTTTTCCCCAAAAGGCTTTCCTAGAACAAAAGTTTTTTACAAGTATGTGAACTGTGATTTGTCCTCTGAATAGGACTGATTTAAGATTTGTTTTCTAAACCCAAAGTCCAGTTTAGATGTAAAAGCATGATTGCACATTGTAAGACAAAGTCTGTTTTCCATTAGGGTATGGTTTTCTTATGTTTACCCAAGATGTACATTAAGATACATACCTTGTATCAATTACACTTGCATTTGCAGGATGTGCATACTGAAATTTTTCTGATCCGTATCAGCGATATAATGGAAATATTTATGTGAAGCTCATGCAGGATATCATACTTTGTATTAAATATTTTTATTATGGAAACAAGATTATCAATAAAGTACAGTAATATTTTGCAGGTCTAACATTCAGTCATTTCAAAAACTATTTTCAGCTTTGAATTTTCTTAATAGTACTAAGAGATATGGAGAAGAGTTAAAACACTACGTATGTATGAGGAGGATAATGATAGAAGTGCCCAAATCAGGATGACCCACAGCCTGGCTAGCCCTTACAGACATGATCGCCTGGGGAGCTTTAGAGGAGAGTGTGAAATGTCCTGACAAACTAGTGTACAATGAACAGGTCTTCAATAGGCACCAGCTCTCCAACAAAGTGCTCTTCCTGAGCCATGTTTCCCCACCTCAGCCTGCAAAGGGGGCTGACTATTTTCTCACAGAAAAATGGTCCCAGCACAGTACTGCTTTCAGGCGTACTTCCAGGACTTGCGCTACTTTGGTCAAAATAAGCTTTAGTGTTTCCCCCCTAGCTAGGCACAACCGCTAGTGCAGTCAGGCTGTCTTTGAACTCCCTCTTGTCAGGATGTGTGTCTGATTTCCCACAGGACACTCTCCTGCTCTTCAGCATCTTCACTAGGCAGCATGTCCCTTGTTCTTCAACTGTAAAAAGGCAAGCTCAACTCAACCTCCTACCTACAAGTCCCTTCAGTCTCTGAAGCTGTCATTGGAGAGATGGATTTTCTCAAAAACAACCTTTTCACATCAAAACACTATTGACTTCCTTACCAGAGAGTTACACATCTTACAGGAAAGAAAGCAATACCCCAAGTTCTCCAAACACAGATGCTCCTTTTTGCGAGTCTTAGTACACTTTCTCTAAGCCATGACACCACGCCATATGCGGAAGAAGCAGACTGCCCCATTGCCCTCCTCTTAGCTGTTCCTGACTCCCAGCACAATTTCTGGCAAACAGAGACCCCATCTTTTTCTAGTCTGTAAATCCATTCTTTCTAATCCTGCTGTTACTCTGGATAACCTGCTTTTTGGCTGAAGAAAGCTAAGCAAGGTATATTACCTTATAACTAGCTCCCTGATGCTTTTTGTAAGGTTATCTGTGTTACCTTTCCTGCTTGGATCTTTTGACAGCCTGCTTTGTTTTAGCAAATCACACACCTTAAAAAAAAAAGTGTATGCCATATTAATGGGAAATATTTCAGATAATTTCCCCTTTGTCACAACACTATTTTTCAGTAACTTCATTTAGAGTTCTTCATCCCTTCAATTTCTTAGAAGCAGTCAGAATTAAATGGTAATACAATCACCACCAACAACCATCACTTTGCTACTGAGAACTTAAATGAAAACACCTAAAGCAGTGACTATGCTTTGCATCTGTCCCGCAACACCCGTGGCCTTTCAGGAGCCTCAGGAAGACAGAGTTAACTGGCCAATATTCCTGCTGACGAAAGACGCGTGTCTATATGCCTGTGCAGTGCCTGGCTGTGCCGGTGCTCGCAAGCAGAGAGGTACAGTATGAGTAGATTCACGGAGCGACACAGCTGAGGACCCACCATCCACACCACACATATTTTAGGGGATATTTTCTAGGGTGCCTTTCGCCCATTCCTAGGGAATGGCCACCCTTCACACCTTCCAGTTTAGCTGCTACGGAAAAAAAATCCAGCGCGTGCGTGCCCTAAGACTGCCTTGTAGCGCAAGCCAAAGTGGGATGGCCTGGAGTTCCCCTTCAAAAGCACATTCCTGATCCATGGTTCAGGCTCCTGGATCCTGTCATAATTTCACTACCAGTAATAATATTACAAAGATCATGAGTCAGGCTGTCAAACCGCTCATGCCTCCCTCTACAGGGTAATTCCTTCAGACCTGAAGGTGCTTGCTAACCTGAGGGTCTGGCAGCAGAAGCGATGCCAGCTTGTGCTTTTGGTCTTCAAAGGCTGATCCTCACTGAAGACCCTGGCGTCTGTCTGCATCTGATGTCATTGGTATGACAGATAGAGCAGAAAACAGTGCCTGCTGATGTTCCCTAACAAAACACAGTGGAGGAGTGAATGTCAAGGAACAGTCGGTAAAATGCATGAGTAGCTGCTTCAGCATGGAAAAGTGCAGGAAGAAAAAGTAGGCTCAGAAAGACTAAATGGGAAATCCTCTCCTCACATGAGTCCAGGCTCCTCATAGACATATTTCTATCATCGAAATGGCTGTGTGAAATGGCCACTAAACAGTAGAAAAATCAACATTTGTTAATTATTCAGAGAAAGAAAAACGTATGGAAAGATAGGTGGAAAAGAGATATGGATGTCTTTTGGGGTAGGGGAAATCACCTGATCCCACTCAGTCTGAAATTGATAGCAGTGGTTTCCATCCATTTCAGCACCAGCAGATCTGGATCCATGAATACAAACAAGAAAGCCAAAACTAATCCACATTTTTAAAAGAATCTGTACAAGCACATCAATAGTATGAATGAAAATTTACTGAAAGTGGCTTCAAAAGCAGCACAAAGCAAACCATGAGAAAAATTCAACGCTTCATAGGAAGAAAGCAAGAAGATTTCAGCTAGAATTGAACAGAAAAAAAACCCCAACTCAATAACATTGTAAATGGTAGAGATGGGCAAATTAGACCTTTACTTAAGCTTGATGCAGCTTTTGTCAAGGAGCCTGTTGCATGCAGTCTAAGAGAAGTTGGAAGTTAGGCTACCGTTTCTGGGCTACGGAAATACTCCAATAAAAGTCAGGCATCGCTTAAAAATGCATTTATCCTGCATGGCTACCAAAATGAGCATTAGCTGAGAGGCAGGAGCACGGGGAAGTCGGCAGGGCTAAGAAGTGGTTGTGGCAATGCAGACAAGGCTGCCTGTGCCCGAAGGAGGCATAGCTGTGTCCCTCAGGATGCATTGCTGGCTTTGATTGCGCTCCTCGTGCTATCTGATCATCAAAGGTTACCACACCATCGCTGGGACAAGCTGCAGCAAAAGAATGGAAAATGCCAAAGGTCAAGTCATGGTATTTTCCCCTAGGTGATAGTAGGGAGCACAAGCCATAGTACATGAGCTCAAACAAACACCAAAACACTATGAAACTGCAACAGCGGGAAGGTAATGAGAACTTTTCAGAGAGCGATGGGCACCCTCAGTGCCCACCAGACAATGGTGTTTGAATTTATTCGACCCTCCCAGGACTGGAGCCAGTGTCCTTGTGAGTGCAGGATGGAGATGGCGGCTGGATCAGATCCGCAGTGCAGGGTGCACATCCTTCTCGGGCAACTGTTGCTGATGGCATGGTGAAACCAAGGCCACGCTTATAAGATGCAAAGTGAGGACACCGAAATTCCTGGTGTTTAATTAACTGCCAGGACAACCTGGGAGTAGTTCAATGCAGCCACATAACATATGCACATAAATTAAGAGTATGGATTTGTGCTCACTAATAGAAGCTAAGTCCTGATCCTATCAGATAGCTTTTTTCCTTAGACATGTCTTTTAAAACTTCGAAGTGTAAAACAAATCCTCTTCACAACAGAAACGCTCGTGGACCTTATCTGAAGCCCAACATCACTACTGATATCAACAGATTAAAAAAGAACAAAGCAGATGCAACAGATATTAGTCCAGTCATGTAACATGCAAGCAATCAAGAGGGCCAAGGGAACATCTTCTGATTGCAGAAGTAAACCCAACACCTTTTGTTGTAGTCAATCATTTTAAACCCAGTGCCCTGCTATGATCTCTGGGGTCTATGGGCAGGGAGGAGGTCTAGGGAAGCCCAGGAGCATTGGCCCTTGCACTGTCCAGGGCATGGCTACATGGTTCCCCCGTTTCCCTCCTCTCCTTTCACGTCCCCTGTCACGCGAAGGTGATGATTGCTCCTGGGAAGAATAAGAGGTTTGACTCACCTGGGTCTGGCACAGGTCCATCGTGATGTTACCCTGCACAAGGGTGTTTAGTGCCTATGTTGGGAGCTTCAAATCTGTTGATTGATTGCAGAGCCTTGCCTCCCACAGTGGAAACCCAGGCTGTTTGAAACCTTCATTTAAATATACGCTATATTGTTTCAGGTGTCCAAAGTTTTATTTTACTTCTCTAGTAAATATCTTCCAGCTCCTAAATGAGAACTTTGGGAAAACTGCTCCCACAATGCAACTTAAAAATCACCCTGCAGAGACCTTACGTTCCTCAGCCTAAATCCAGCCTTCAGTGTGTCTTGAGTTATGAGGTTGTCCAGACCACTAATAGAGGAGCAGGGGAATTTACACCAAAAGGAATAAACAAGCCAACAATAAAAATAACCATTTATCTCTTCTTCCTCCCCAATGTCTTACTCCAAAGGTCACTGTGTTCTCGCGCGGAAGCAAAGCTCTATAATGTGAGTTTAGACACTTTAGCCTAAATCCCAGCGTTCTTACTCACTTTTCCCCGAGTAACTTTGCTGGATTTTTAGTTTGCATTTTTAACTTGCATAAGGTCTGAGAAATAAGCAGGGGCTCCAGAACAGAGCTGTTGGTCAGAGGAAAGCCCAGGTCAGCGGGGCACATGCTGCGTGGCTCCCCGCTCAACCTGGGGTGACTCACACCATAGCGTTAGGAAAGAAACAAGGTCCCAGCCTCACCTTCTTGCTATTTTGCAGATGAGGTTTGCTCACAATAGTGCTCAGCAGACTGAAAATGCAGGTTAGGGGAGGGTACATCTACCTCTGTGCAATCTTACATGCAGCGGGGGCGGAACGGACAGGTTCCCCCTGTGCAGAAAGCAGCCTGCAGAGCCCAGCGGCCAGTTTATGAAAGCAAACTCTCGCCCGTGTCACCACGGCACCATGTTTTACCTAGCAGCAGGTCTAGCACTGTCTAGAAATAAGTACAGGACAAACATCGCTGCCCAAAGTCTTCCCCTTGCAAATCTTCCTGTAGAAACCCAACTGCCTTGTAAAGATGGCATCGCATGGGACAGCTACTGCCTTTCCTCTCATTTCAGTGAGCTCCGGCCCCAGATCTCTGCCTAAGGTTATTCTGCAGACAGGATGAAGCATTTTACAGGGTTCGGTTTGGCCCAGAAGTTGTTTGGGATTGCTGGGTTTTTGGAAAACGCAGCTCCTGTGGCTTGGGGTCCCTGGCTGCGGGGATGTTGTGCAGGCTTCCTGCTGCCTTCCCAGGTTCTGCTGCTAAAAAAATAATATCCCTTGCTTCCCTTGCACTTCCAAATCACACAGCGTGTTTTGTCAATGTCCACCATTGTTAAAAGCCCCTCCGGGCTCCTGCTGGGGACATTATTTCTCTCTGAGTTTCATAGGCAGCGGGAGATTCTTCCTGATTTTAAAGAGGGCTCCCATGGATCGTGAATAATCTGCGACGTTCCGAACACAAGCCTTATCCAGCTGCCTTGTAACACACAGAAGGGCTCACATCTGAAAATCCAACCGGCACTCTGAGCGATCTGCGAGCATTTTGAAATGCTCTGAATCAGAAAGAGGAGAGTTGGCAGGTCACCCAAAGAAACCACTGTGCACATGGCAGTTTTAATACGCCAACTGGAAAATAAGGTCTTTCTGAAAGTTTGCTAAACAATTGCTTGCCCTGAGTCCTAAAAGGCCATGCCTCAGCTGTTGTAACTCAGGCCAACCCATCTCTTCTTGATTAATACTACATAGCATATAGAAAGATGCCCAGTTTGATGTAAAGACAGCCAAGAGAGGGAGAGCAATGTTGCACCTTGCCTAGGACTCGAGGCAATGTCCTCCAGGGCTGTGACCAAGAGGCAGCTCCCCTGGTCAGGCAGACCTTTCTAGACTCGTTCTTCCAGACAGACGTTCTCTGTGTACCCCAGGTGGTATCTTCCCTTAGGGCATCCACCTAGCTTTCTGCTCCGTTCTCCCAGGGACATATAGCCATTTCTCCGTGGAGGACAGGCTAAGCTGGCTTGCGGCTGGGCACCCTGAAGCAAGTCGGAGAACAGCAAGCAACTCTCTGTAGAGGCATGCCAGTGTAGCCAGAGATGCTTTATATTTATATCAGCTGTGTCTGTACCTCATCTAACAACTCCCCTTTTTCTTTTTTAAATACAAAAGAAGGGGGAAGAGATACCATTCTTTAACTCCCTAACAGAATAATTTATATAAATAGTTTACAAACAACCGGGTGCGGTTTATCGGAAAGATTTGTACAAAGAAAGGATCTTCAAGTCCAGCGGAGCAAAACAGTCACCGGTAATGATCACACATACACACAAGCATGTACAGATATACCACATATCGACCATACACTGATTAATGAACTAAAAGATGAATTGTAAAATGAGTAAATAAAAAGCTGGAGATTCACTGAATTAGAATACTGTGCATGCATTAAAAATGAATTGATGTATTTATCAATAACTATAAAAAATTAGCCTTACCTTAGGGCAGGCATTTTGGCTGCAAAAAGCCTTTATAACAGCATCTCTTTCTCTGCCACACTTGATTACATTGATCATTATTTTAACGCAGTCTGAGGGACTGGGGTAGATCATAGGGCAAGAGTTTGAGGATTTTACTCCTCTTTTGCCACTGATTGATTGCATTAACAACCAAGGCAAGTCAGATTTCTGCTACGTTTCACAGTTTCCCTTTTGTAAGTGGGATAATATTTCTTACAAGTTTTTGTAAAGCAGTTTGAGATTTTGGGGGGAAAGCAGCTATTAAAATGCTCTATGTTATTATTTTAGGCCCTGATTCAGGAAAACATATAAGTATATGTTTAAATCCTGCTGCTTTAATGGGTCGAAAGCACCTACTTTAGGCTAAGCTCATACTGATGTGGTCTTTCTGAAAAAGGTGCCCTAAAACTTCTAATTATCCCTATTATCCCTATTAAAAATATCACCCACTGAAGCTTACTTAAAAAATTAAAAGAGCTAATTTCTAAAAGGGGTGGTGGGGGGGGAAGTAGTGAATTAATGGCAGCTCAGCATATTGAAGCATTACCTTCCATGTTTTATTCAGAAGAAAGAGGCATGCAGGAGTATCCATGCCTTTTTGATTAGATGCATGCAGTAGACATTAGGTCCCCTTCACAGATCCTTGGGCCGTATGGAGCCAGGAGCCACTCCGTGTTGTCATTGGAAAAAAAAAATAAAAAAAAATTCAAACTCTCTTTCTTGGAGCCAGGCTTCTTCCCCTGGCTCCCCCCTCCCATATTTGTATATATTTCAAGAGGAGAGTCAGGCTTAGTTTGTTCATAAACTGCAGTTCCTGGGCGGACCCCACACACAGCTGGGATTTAGCGGCTGGATCCGCCTTCCCGGCAAGCCTAGCCGGGAGCCTCGCAAACTCGGGGCTCCGGGCTTGACAGCAGAAACGCAGGAGACTGGCTGCACCGAGGAAAGATGAATTGGTCAACGCCGTGAAGCCGGGCTTCTGGTTGCCGGCGGGATCCGGAAAATGGGTTGCTGGAGGAGACCGGGTCTGCTTTCCTTACTGCTGCTCTCCTTCTGTGAGTAGAAAAATGTTTCTGGTTAGACAACGTTAAGCAACATACTCCAAGAGGTCGTTTATTTTTCCTTCCTCCAGCAAAATAGCTAATCTTTGATTTCTCCCCTGACAGCAATTAGCCGGAGGATTGGAAATAGCAGAGAGTTTAGCAGAATACGCTGCTACGGCTGCATCAGCTGTGTATTTCTCTTACGGCAAAGGGCGAGCGATTTCCTTGGTGGAAAGTGCTGCGTGCTCGCTTGGAGCAGCTCGCAGATGTCAGTGTTTACAGCGCAAAAAATATATATAGGTCAGCATTACTTGTTGGAAGTTTTTATTTTATTGAGGGAGATTAAAGGCAACTGAAGTGCACCGCTGAATGGTCTGGCTTCGACAGTGTCCAGATGTGGTGAAGTTTGCAGCTCAGAACTTTTATCAGCTCCGGTTTATGCGCAGAATTAATCGAACTATTAAAGAAGGAAAGAAATGGGGAGAGGGGGAGGAGAAGTGTCTTCGCAACAACATCTGGTTATTCGGCAAACCTTTCCAGCACTTACGTAAAGATTTCTTTGTAATAAGTGCCCTGTTTAGGATTTGATAGCACTTCTTCAATGCTGTAGATAAACCCCTCCAGCAGCACTTGAATATGTGCCCATCCATGGTTTAACTTCTCTTGTTTATATCTTGATGATTGTATCATAACAGGGAATAGGTTTGTGTATAAGTGAGTGTTATATACACATCTCCTAAGTATGTGTGTGTGTCTTTCTGTATATACAGTGCCTATGTATGTGTATACACACGTATATCCCTATATAGTATATATTTACATATTTGCATGGACAATGGCACTTTTTACAGTGAAGTCTTTTACAAACACAGACCCGTTCCCCTTGCTATAGAAATTTCAAGGCAATTAAAATTGCTTTTTGCTCAAAGCGATGAAGTAGGAGGATTATAATTCCAACGTTTTTGCATCCAAATGAAATAACTGGGGGCAGGGATCTGTATCTGCATTCACTTTACATGGGTCCCCCTATCTACAGGAATAGGGAATGAAAGAATATGCTGGGTCGGTAATTTGGGTGTAGGCAAATACAAGCCTTGGTGCAACGGGTGAAGCACAGAAGACCCAGATGGGGGATTTAGAACATAAGGTCTGGTTGATTTTTCAAAAAGTTGTGGAGATATACAGTATTCATTATTGTAGATAATACCCTATAGTGTGGCTTGAAATGTAGGATGCTATACCAATAACATCCTGCTAAATTAATCACATTTGGAGCAGAACTGAAGGAATTACTACAAGGTATTATTTAATGCACAGTCTGGTGTTGGTTTTGGTAAGAAAGAAGACCACTAATTATCCTTCAGAAATACCTAATTTTGGATTTATTTAACTTATGGTTTCCTTTTTCTGAAAAGCAGGGGTTTAATCTGAAAGAAGCCAAACCAAAACATATCATGATTACTAAGTTCATCTGAAAGGTTACGTGAGTGATACGATGACAAAATTTGCCTCCATGTGGGGAAAAAAAAATAAGCCAAGGCTTGCTCTCTCTGATTCAGCTCAACAATGATATATGTTTTCTGGGGCTACATCCACTTCCCTTGCATATTGTGTTAAGATAGACCCTACGGTCATTCTGAGGCAGTTAAAGTACCCTGGGAACCCACTTTGCATTGACGTTAAGAGAGAAGGGAACAGCAGGCACCCCAAAACAACAGAAAATACACTTTCAGCTCTTCTTCAAGCAACAAATCCCACCGCTCATCCAGCCTCTCTTTAAAGAGTGACAGAGCTGGCTTGGTGACAGCGACGAAGTCACTCCTCTTAGCAGAGGGATTTCAGACTTGCCATAGAGAACATGGCCTGGATTGCAAGTCAGGTAGCCCAGAAAAACTCCCTCGAGGCCAGCTGAGCATCTTCAGGGACTCTGCTGCTCTCCTTAAGACTTTACACCGGGGCAGCAGAGACCCCAGTTTGTGCGCCACACTGCCCGTCTCCATCCCTTTAATCACCAACATGGTCGAGCGGTCATCAGACAACACATCTGACCGGTTTCGTCCATACGTGTTGGAAAAAAGGATTGTAGTCTGACAGACTGCTGAAATTTCAGCTACTGGATTTCCCTAATTCTCCCTGGCCACCTCTAGCAAGGCTTCAAAATATCTACCCTTAAACTTCTCCCCAGTGGCAGTGGCTGCTGGAGGGCAGCATTTTTGCATGTCTTTCTCAGCAGAAGATGCAGACAGGGCTGTAGCTGGACCACTGCTAACCCAAACCCTCACGCAGGGGAGTGGGGAATCCTGCTGCGGTTCTGGATTTACCTAACCCAGGACAAAAAATTACAAGGATCATTCAGGATTGGAAAACCTGTCTTACACTGGGGAGATGAAGGCTTTCAGTGTCTTTATTTTGGCCAGGAGAGAGCTGGGAGGTGTGTTAGCCATCACCTATAACCAGGTCCCAGAGAGACGCTTTCAGGCAGAGAGCTTCCTCTTCTATGGGGCAGAGGAAAAACAAGATTTACACCCTGGAAGCTGAAACCGAGCGCTTTTGTGTTAGAGCACAACACAGTGAAGTTGTTCCAGCAGGTAATTACTCAGGCTCAGGATGTGGTGGATTTTTGTTGCTCAAAGACTTCAATGACTGCAAGACTACCTGCTCAGTAGACTATAACCTAGAAGTTACGGACGTGATATAGGGATTACTGTATTGTGCACACAGAAACACTCTGGCCTTAAAGTTAATAATTAGGAGTTTTCCTGCCCTGTTTTGCATCAGAATCGGGAAAGTCTCCCTCATGCTCTGTCTGTAAGGAATAGGGCTCAGGTCAGGCCACGCAAGCATGGGGCTGAGCGAAATCTCGTCTCATGGAGAGGAAAGCATCACAACTCGGAGCTGTTGAGATAACGTCAGAAAAGGTGAGCTAAGTGTCACTGGTGTGACAACAGCTCTCGGGGCACAAAATGCCCCAGGAGCCTGGTAGAGGGCCTTTGGGCATCCAACCTCCAAAAGAAGACATGAAACTCAAAATCTGCCAGGGCATGTAGCATTTACCGAGGGAGAGCTGTACCCCATGGGATCCGCTGAAGCTCCAAAGAAAGAGAAAGAGGATTTGTGAAACAAAGGAAGATTGTAGGTCTACTGCCCTGAGTTCAGAGCTCCCAGCTCCTGGGGTCTGGGTCTGCCTCCCCATAACTCGGTCTTCCATTAAAATATCCTGACATTTTTTGCTGTGAGTCTCCTGGGCTCCCTTTGCCACGATTCCTCAAGGCCCTTTGATGGCTCCATTGAGAGCGCATTCGAGGGGGTATCTCTTGGTAGATGGTGGCTCTCTGAAGCCACATGCTCTTTCCTGCTTGCACAAACCAGCCCCTGTTCCCCCAGTGAGCCTCTTCAGCTAAACATATAGAGCGTATATAATTCATAAATCATGACAGGGAGCTCCGGGGCTGTCAGAAAAACATCTCTGGCTTTTGATCTGCTCAAGAAATCTCTGACCTATCCCAGGCTCCTCAGGCAGCTCGTTCAAGAAGTTGGCCTCTTATTTCTAAGGTCACCAGAGCTAAAACCAGGGGCCGTACTGCCACTGAAATGCCAGCCCGTTCCTCGGGCAGGGGAGCTATCAGGGTTGCACCCCAACACCAATGCACACACCATTCAGGAGCATGGGGTGAAACCTGAGCTGGTGAGAGGATGAAGGAAGGAAGACGATGAAGAAAGAGTCACAGGCAAATACACCCACTTGAAGAAAGAGGCTTTGCAGGTCCAAGGCTGAGCTGGAGCAGCGGAGCAGACCTCTTCTTCCAGGCTACGCAGCACATGGAGGTGGGCGCTGCCCGCCCCAGGACCCATGGCTGCAGGGTTGGTTATGACAATCCTTCTCAAGTAGCTTTGGTGTTGCTTTGAGACAGCTAAAACACCAAGGAAGAAATTAACACCCTCGAAACAAAGCAAGAGGTTGCAGGGGCCCCACGTTGGCTGGGTGTAGGTAGCTGGGTTGGGAGCAGGAGCAGCACCCCACTGCTGAAGGAGAAACTTGTGCACCCTACCAGGAGGCTCAATAAGAACAAAGTTGCAACAAATTCTCCAGTTAGGAAATAAAAGGGGGAAAGCGCGAGAAAAACCCTGACAATGCAAAACCAGAGTCCTCCGCAGTGTTGCAAGTGGCATGAGGCTCAGCAAGGAAAGTGGTGGATTATTTTGAATTCACCTTTACGCTTCTCCAAACCTGACACTACAGTTTCAGCCCTCGGTGTAAGTTAGACTAACTGAAGGCTAAGAAAGCTGGCGGTGTACAGCTATGTCAGATTTATGAAAGAGGGCGTTTTCTCCAGCTTTGCTCAGGCTTGAGACAGGCTGGTCATCATTAAAGCTGCCCAAATCTGTATTTTAGTGGGGGTCTTTGTGGAGGAAAGTCCTTTTTGAAATATAATTCCATGGAACTTGAAATTAAAACACACCATTTTCTAAAAAAACCCCAACAACCAGGGCTGATTTTTACTGGTGTTTTACTGGTGTTATCACTATTTAATGATGGTCACAAAGACATTTTTGTGCACTAGTAGTAAAAAAGTTCAGCCAGCTGCAATCACGATACTCGTTACTCCCATTAGAGATGGAGTCCTGGGCAGAGGTATCCCACATATTCACTGAATATGCAGAAAGCAAACACGGGCATTAAAAACAGGTGACTGGGGGCTTTTATTCTGAGAAAGTATTCAACTCTACTGCCTGTCCTCCGCAGCTTTATGTTGTTCCATGTTTTGCTCTGCTGAGTTTATTTCCTCGGGACGTTATTTTCCTCTCCCCTTAGTGATAACTCTTTGCAATAACATTTGCTTTCAGCCGGGCTCCACAGTGTTGCAACGTGCCATAAACTAATGAACTCTCCCATAGATTGTCGTGTTTTCAAGGAAGCGCAACATCTGATCTTTTTATTAAAACAAAACAGTCCCACCAAGGAGACAAAATCAGCAGCTCCCACACACTTTGCTCTTTTCACATCCAGTGTTCAGCTCTGTGTGCCAAGTGAAAGCCTCGCGCTGGAAGGGGCCTCCATGTAGAGGGGAGATAACACCACTGATGGCTGCCGGCCTTATCAAACCTGTGGATTACAGCCACGTTATCTCCGTGCTGGACCCCAGCTGTGGGACAACATTTCCTTAGGGATCTTCAGGGGGAAATGAAGGGGTGGCTGAAAGCTGTCTTGGCCCTGCTCGTATGCACATCCCTGGATTCAGAGGTGACCATTGTGATCCTGCCTCCGGAAAGGATCTGTAAGGTTCATCAGAGTCATATTTCTTGTTCGTCAGTTGGTTCATCTTTTTGTTACAGCCCGTGTACGGCTGAAACTCTCCTGCTGGCTGCTGGTAGCTGTCAAGCTTTATGGAGAAGTGGGAGAGCCTGCTTATCGTGCAGTCCCCTCTGCAGCCCATGCTCCCACCAGCTACATCACTCCAGGACTTACCCTTTCACGGAGCCGTTCCACCGCACTGTTTTGCTTCCCATTGATAAGCCAGGAACACGCCTGACAAACGACAGCTGATTTATACTACAGCAAATGCATCTCGGCGTTGGGGCAATTAATGTGTCCAGCTGTACGCTGCAGCCTGCCAGTCTGCACTGGGTGGAAGGGCTATTGCCCGTGTGGATTCCAGCAGCTCCGAGGATATACCTCAACCTAAGCGTTACCCTTGACTAGGCAGGATAATTTACAGCTGGACTCAAGATTAAAATAATAATTAAAAAAAAAAAAAATGTTTTTCAGCATTTCTGCTGGGCAATGTGCAGCTCTCAGCAGGAGCAAGCTGTAATGGGGAGCTGATGTGCAGCTCCAGTGGTGGCAGCTGCTGGGTGTCACTTTGCAGAATCCCACGCTCCAGTTCGACCCACACCTTGGTCATGACTCTGGAAGTGGTTGAAGCAGCATCGTATCGGACCTGCTCTGCCTGCAGCAAAACCTCTCACCTTGCCATGCTGTCAATAGAGATGTTCCCTTTAGCTCCATGTCATTTACTCTGCGCTGGATCCAAAACTCCAGCTCTTCTGGGTAAGCAGAGGTCCAAACAAAGCCATCCCCAGCAGCTTCCACCCCGGCTCCAGAGTATAGTGCTGATAAGGCCTGAAGGTATCTGAAGGAAACTCCTGCCCCCTTCACTCAGCCTGCAAAGAGACGCTGTCCTCCCATTGCAGCATGTGATGGCAAGTCCTCTGACCACGCATGGGAGCTGGAGAGTCCGTGCCTCCAGGACCATCACACCCTAATACATGTCCTGCATGCAAACCAGTGCTGATGAGCTTGTGCCAGCAACTGGAACCAGGGCAACCATGGCAGTCAGCAAAGAGGGCTGGTTGATTGCCCTGGTCCAGGGTCCAGGTGGGGCTGAGCCCTGAAGCAGTCACCTGAGGTGACCCCAGCTCATGCGATCGGATCATTGATAAGGCATCTCCTTGCCCCAATATCTGAGCATCTCCTAATCTTTTCAGTTACCCCAACACTCCTGTGAAGATGTTCCCTCCAGGCAAAATATACTTTTCTTATATTTTTGCTTTTGGGAGGCCCAGAGACATCTGCTGAAGTTCCTGGCCTGCTGGTTGTTACACCACTGAGAGGCCTTTTCCATAGATCAACAATGCAAACCCATGAGATTTTGATACTGATCCCTTCTCACTTCAGCCATTTCAAACCAGAATGCTTGACTGTGTCCTGCATTGGCTTGGGGCACCGTGCACCCCATCAGCAAGATGATACTGCCAATATGAATTCATACCGTGCCTGGCACTGGAAATTCAGAGAAGAATTTCTTCTGTTTTCCTGCAAAATCAGGAACTCGGACTCCTTCCCAGGAACGGTTCTTGGGAGTTCCATGACTACAAGCACTTCTAGGGTCTTTACAATTAATACTGGTATAGATATTTCTTTAAAAAGATCCATTGCTGTTTTCAGGTGGCTCGGTTAATAAAATGTCACCCGTGCAGAATGAATGCCCGTGTTCCCCGACAAGTGTTTGACAGAGCAGGTCGCCAGTCAACGCAGCTGGGACACGATGAGGAACATCTGTCTGATGTTGCTTGATGAAACTGCCTGCCTGGGAGACTAAACACTAGCATCCAGCATGGAAGAAACTGAATCAGCCGCTGTCTTGCTGCGTAAAGCATTTTTTCCATGCTAGATCTATCCCAAAATTAGCCCCAACCAGTCGACGATAGCAAACAAGACCCTTCTTCTTACAATGGGAAGTGACACACAGAGCCATAAGCAACGAGCAGTTGAATGAATCATACTTCTTCAAATAGACCCAGGGTACAAGCATCCACAGAAAAAAGACCAATGGATCCCCTGGGAGCTCAGTTCCTGCCATGTCTTTAATATGTCAAAAGGCACTCAGTGGTGGTAGAAAATGGTCACAGACATTCCCACTAGAGGCACAGGATATTTGTTTGGGGGTGAGATCTCCCCGGCACATGTTTACTCTCATTTTGTGTATTTGCCCTGTCCTCACCTGTTTGTAAAAGAGCGGCACAAGTGGCACAAGCTTTTCTTTCACCCTCGCCAGGGCTATAACTTCTGCAACAGGCTGTGGCTTGGGAGGCAGGTCTTGGGCAGAAGTAGTGCTCAGTGATATTCAGACCGCGGCATGTTTCAAGAGGTGTCCTGGGGCAGGATGCTGAGTTGAAAAGAAAATGCGCTACTGCACAATGATGAGATCTCAGAGTGGGAGATGGTGAATGGAGAACATTCCCCTCTTTGTCCATTCCTCCATGTGGGAGGAGCAGCTTTGCCCCCTGCACCTCACCCCCTCCAGCTGCCGAGGCTCCCTGGGGCTGTGCTGCAGCTCTGCCCAGGGGCTGGGACCTGCGGGAACCCTCTCCTTCTGCAAGAGGGGTCTCTGGAGAGGCATCACGCAGATGCAAAAGCTCCCGTTACTTTCATGTGCGGAGAAAAAGCACTTCAGGCCCTGTCAACAGGACTCTTGGTCCCATTCCTGCAAAAATTCCTTTCCAAAAACCTGCCCCCTCTGCCCTCCTGCCATAGCTCTCTTCTGCTTTAGGAAAATGGAAAATATTCAAGCTGAATTCAACCCTATTGGGCAGTGCTTTTTGGTAGGATACAACACCTTAAAGGAGTTACAAACTCCTTAAAAGATTTTTTTTTTTTTAAGAGATCGAGAAAGAAATGGAAGAGAAGAACACACCATCTATTTACACGCTAAATGGGGGACGCTTTAGGAAAAGCAAGAAAGTTTTTAGCGTCTGTAATCCAGGCTAGCCTCAAGTTCAAGTTCCCTCTGACAGCACAAATTACTTGATCACTGTTAGATCTGGTCTAAATGAGGACAAAACTCAACTCTACGTAATAATTTTAGCAGACGTAAAGAACAGGCAGTGCTGCAGCCACTTGACGACAGCACATTGATGGAGCATTAACATTAACAGAGCATCTCTGCCCCGGCAGCTCATCGCACAGTCCCTTGCAAGCCCCGCTTCTCCTCAAGGAATCAAAATAATACAAACACAAAAAAATACAAACTAGTCAACCACAAAAAGTCCACCCGAGATATGAAGAGCAGCTCCAGTCCAATGTCTCTTTGTGGGCTCATCAAAGTCCTTCTAGCAGATGGTAAATCGAATGTGTGCCAGGAATTTCAAACACTCCTCAGGAAGTTCATCTAAATCATCAGTAAACCATTTGCACTTAAAACAGAGCGAACCCTGTTGCCCAAATGTGACCCAGATAATGTTTCTGACATGTTTACCTATTTGGACGATATCTTTACATTTCACTTCCACCTATTCACAGAGATCCAGGATTCCTGCAGAGCCTGAAAAATATACATAAAACTGAATTCCAGAGTATAATATGATGATAATAGTAAAAAAAACCACTGCTGGGCAGTAGTTTTGCTTGAACTGCAGTAGTCAAGACAGAGCAACGTCTGCAACCGACTTGCAGCTCCCTGTCCTTTGCTGTGAGGTTCATTGCTGCCGCTTTTTCTGTGCAGAGAGAGGGACTCATCTCTGCTGCATCTCCCTGAGAATGAGATGCAGAGGCTGCAGTTAAATAAACCAGATACAGGATATACTGTTGGTGGTTCTGGAGACAAAAGAGCAACAAAAATGATGGAAACAGCATTGGGGAGTCAGTTGACTCTTACCTTCTGCCATTCAGCTCCCAGACCTGCAAGTGCTGTTGAATCCTCAGATATTTCTGCAATGACTTGCGACAAGATGAGCTCAAACCACCCGTGCGTGGCCAGGCTGTGACTCCTTCTCCCAAGCAGCGTGGGAGGTGGGAAGAAGGGACTCATTTTTAAGACCGGGATTTAGCCAACACCGGATCACTGCAAAGAGCTCTTCAGAGGGCTGAAATGTCAGAGCCCTCTGGAAACACAGCATGCGTATCCCCAATCATCAGAAGGCACCTTCCATGGAGGACGTGCTGTCTTAGCCTTCTGCAAACCCCACCAACAACCGATGCACACCACGCCGTGGCGTATGCTAACGCATTGCTTTACCCTGCAAAGCCCCAGATAAGCAGAGGCACCAGTGGAGCTGCTAAAATTGCTTATGAACATTGTCCTCAGCAGTTTTCCCCCTCCTCAGACTTAGAATGAATTGCTGTGCTTTCCATCCTCTGGGAGAAATGGCACATTCCCCTCGTGCGCCATCTGGGCTGGTGGGAGTTGCTGTGGTGGTGGGGCCATGGTGTGGTGCTGGTGGAGGTAATCACATGAGACTGGGTGTATATATGGTTTTTCCTTGGGCTGACCCCCAGCTGTGGGGTGTTTTTCCCCTTCCCAGGCCCCAAACTTGTTGTTCAGGCTGTGCTGCTGGCATGGCTTGCTCTCTCAGGGTTTTCCCAATGTCACACGTGGGTGGGAAGGACAGCAAAAGATAAGACAGAGAAAGGAATAGGGGCAATAGGCACAATGAAAGGGAATTATTGCACCTTTAGACACAGAATGACCCCAAGCCTTGGTTTGCATCGTAGCTCCTTGCATTTGACTTTCATAGCCCAGTACTTACCCAGTGGCTGCCGAATGCCTAATGGGATAAGTACAGTTATTATCAGGGAAACTCACAACTGCTTTTGCCTGCCAGGGCAGTTTTTGCCTGGCATGGTAACAGCTCTGGAGGTACCAGCCATAATTACACAGCAACCCGCAGCAGCCAGCACACACAGAGCACTTAGGGAGTGAAAAATCCCTGTGTTAAGCTACTGTCCTGTGCGACTCGAGGGACTCGTGCTAATCTTCAACCTTCCCTTGGGCCACCTTTTTGATGGAGGCTGTAGGGCATCAAGTACTCCTGCAGAACCCATCCCTGCTCATCTCCTGAGGGGATAAGTGAGCCTCCAGAACAGCAGACGAACCCCTAACTTGCGGGTTCCCTCCTGGTTTGAGGACAACTTTGCTCATCCAGTGAGACGGCACAAGGCTAGGTGTGGTGGTGACACCACATGGATCTGTGAACTTGCCCACCAGCATCGCCTTCAGGGATGTCCCGTCCTGCCCCTTCACCACCCATCATCTACCCCTGGGATCACTGCTTAGTGCCATCCTTATATTCAAATTGCAGCCCAGCAAGTGGCAAACGCTGTTACATGATCCATCAGCCCAGCCGGGCCTAATGCAGCAGTTCAGCTTAACTTGGACTTAGCTACTTGCCCAGGTGAAGCAGTGCTTGGATGCCATAGGGGCTTACCGAAAAATAATACAAATAACATGCAACGGCGTGTCCCCCAGCCACCGACTTCACTGATGTTTCAGTATGGATTCAGAAATACACACAACATTTTCAGACATTGCTGAATGTTTCAAAGACACTGAGAAAAACAAACAAAATGGTACGGGATCTGTGTTTTATCCATTCTGTGTACCTCCATCCTCAGCTCAACATCTCAGGGTGCAAACTGGTGTTAATGGGAAGTATGGTGTCCATAACACCAGAAGGAAGAGTGGTCCTGAAAGAGCTTGGGTTCAGAGTCTAATGAGGGTACAGTTTTTGCCTCACCTGGTACTTACAGTCCTTCCAAAGCTGAGCAAGGGCAAAACATCCTCCTCCATCTCGTTGGGTTGAGTCCTGCTGGGCTTCGGGACCTCAGGACTGCAGGGCTGGCTTGCCTTATTTTTCAAATTTTAACACCAGACTTCATTGGTGAGTAATTTTCACATTTGATGGAGTTCTCCAGTTAGAAGACAAAAAATATGCCAGCATAACATGTTTCAAGGACCAGCAGAAATCCACAAAGATGCATAAAAATAATTGAGTAAAATGAACTTTATCTTAATCATTTCACTCAGGGAGTAAACAGAGAGGATTTGCTTGTAACGCCCTGTCGTGTACAACATGCAGTTTTTCCATAGTTCTTTTCTAATAGGTTGCATGAGAGCCTGGATGCAAAGTAGCTGCGTGGAGACAGAGAAGATCCTCCAGGAATTGCTTTGCATGTGGAAATGAATTTCAGTTCAGCCACTTCAGAACATTTTTTTTGTTTACTTTCCACTGACATGAAATCAGCCACGATTGCGTCGCATGCGGGATTGGTTAGCCGGTTACATAATGCTTAATAAATCCAAGAGAAATAATATAAAACACATCACCCAGTCTGGGAAGAGTAACAGTATCTCAGCCGGTGTCACTAACCCGCCCGGGCCAGGCATCGGCAAAGCATCTGAACCGGTGCTGGGGGGATGCAGGGCTGCGCCGCTGCCTGATAGATGCGATTAGGAAAAATGCTTGTGGCATGTTTATAAGCCTTGAAGACGGACAGATTGCCTGGGCAGACGGCGTGTAGTGGTAAGGGTATATCAAAAAGCAGAGCTCACCTCCCGCCAGCAGGGCAGCTCACTCCGTCCCACAGGGCACGGCAGGCACGTGCTCGCACGCCCAGCTCCAGCTGTATCTGCTGCTCGTGTAAGGTATTACTTCACCCTATTAATTTTCCTCCGAGTACTCCGTAAGATCATAATGGCCCTGTAAATGAAAAGAGCAAGATTTGGTGATTAAATTATTTACCGCTGATTATTTCCTCAGTGGCGGTGTGGAGGAGAGAGGACATTTCGTTGAGATGTCAGGGCCGGTGGTCCCCAGGGACCGAGAAGGAAGGGAAAGGACCCAGGATGGGGCTGCCAGGCTAAATGGAAGATAGTGATGCTGAATTGCACCCAAAAAATGGGGCGTGCAGGAAGAGTGCAGGTACCTCCAGCTCTGCAGTGCCAGCACCCTGCTTCTCCCAGGAAAGCTGTCCCACCCATGGGTGCATTGACCTGAGCACCTTCCCCTGCTCCATTGCACGGAGGTTCAGCTCTCCTCCTCCTTTGCCACGTTTCCCTGCCCACTTTGTTTCTAGTCCCAGGGGAGACCTGCTGCCGCCTTCATCCTGTGGGCATTGCACCGGGAGATGTCCCGGCTGGCCCTACCTCTGCCATACAGTGGTTAAACACCACCAGAGGAAAAGCTGGGGACGAAGGGGTTAATTACTACAGGCTCAGCACAAGCCAAGTCTGTAAGTGACTCCCTATTGCTATTTCGAAAAGAGGCTGCCTGGAAAGGGAAAGGAAAAAAAAAAAAAAAAAAAAAGAGAGGTTTACTTTACAACCATCATTATTTCATCTGCAGAGTTTATACAATGGAAAATAAAAGCCAGGGTACGCGAAGTCAAATCATTTCTGTTTCATTAATGGTATGGAAATCGTTTTGTTTTTATAGGGGAAAAACAAATGTGAACTTGATGTGTGTGTGTGTGTGTGCGCGCACACGCAACTCCCTTCATTGCAAAGGGCAGAGCAGTGAAATCCAGAAATAAAAAATGACTCAGAGGCCGTAGGATCTATGAGTCAGTTGAGCTGTTGTTGTTTTTAAACACAAGCGAGAGCACAATATGGCAGATAATTGCCCGTGCAGCCCTCCCGTCGCAGGCGCCCCCGCCAGCCCAGCCATCCTGCGGCAGCGCGCCCGCTCCCCGCCAGCCTGCACCCGTAATGGGCACCGGCCGGACCCTGCACCGGCACCCACGCCTCCGGGACAAACAAGGGCCCAGAGGGATGGAGAGTGGATTGTCCCAGCAGGAGCAGCTTTGGAGGATAGAAAGTGAAATCTGAGGCAGGAAACTTGAGGTCCCATGTCTTGCCTGATTTCAGGGCCTCGGGTGTGAGCAAGATGGGCTGTCATGGTGGATGGAGGAGACGAGCAGCTCCAAGGGCAGAGAGGGGAGTGCGAGGGTTGGGTGTGCTCCCCCTGTCCTCGCCTGCAGGCACGGACATCAACTGACCAAAATCAAAGAGAAACCTCTCCAGCCAAATCCTCCCTGCCGAGCACCGGGCATCGCCTCGCTGGGACCCGGCACTCCAGCTTGCCCGGACGGTGCCGGCTTTTTTGGGGCACGACCCTGGGGCAGCTCTGCATGAAACATCCCAAGGCCCCAGAAGCGGAGTCATTGCGCCGACGCGTAGACAACTTGCGAAAGGTACCTGAGAAATACCGGAGATTACCAAAGCAGAAGGACGGACAATATTCTGCAGAGCTCGTCTTTCCCTGGGGTCAAGTTAGATCATGATGTAATTTAAGCATCTGAAAGAGATTGGAGAAGTCTGCTGGTATGATCCATACCCAATTTACTTTGTAATGGGACTAAGCAGTATTTGCTAAACACTTAATTTAAAGGGATATTTTCACAAAGGAAGAATAAGTGGTGGAATAAGTCAGTTACCAGCCTGTTTGAAGAAGGTCCAACCAAACCAGAAATGTATACTGCAAGTCTTTCTGGCACCGGGAAGCACTGGTGTCTAATGCAATCAAAATCAGCCCTTTTTTATTCACCAGGAAACATTACTGGCTCATTCCTTGCTCCATACTGTACTCTGCCAAGTACAGTATTTATTATGCAGGACGATTTGGGACCACATACCTGAGGGCAGAGCCTGGTCCTCTGAACCGAATGCAGCATGAGCGCTGCCGGGTTTCCTGGGGGAGCTGGGGGCTTGTGCCTTGCAGGGCTAAAAAATGGGATAATAAGTCTTTTTCAGCTCCATTTGGTCTGCTCTCTCTCTCCTACAAAGATGAAGAAACAGTGTTTGTAAAACACATGGATGGAGAAGAGTGGCCCAATACTAAAAAAACTTTGGTTCAGCAGCTGAAAGTAGCTGGAGAACAGAACTGAGCTGGAGGAAGCCGAGCTCCATCCAAAATAAAAGTACAACAGCTTGAGGTCTAGCTCTGGGGAGGTCCTGCAGCGCTGCGGGATGCTGCACTGAGACCGGGTGCTTTCCGACAGATCGGATCTAGCTCAAGCTGGAGCTGACTGCGGGAAATCTGGGATCTCTGTTACACAGGTCATGCTGGACAATTGCAATGGGGACAGCTAACCCTGCGTAGGATCTCCTGCAAATCAGGGACATAGGAATTACCCTGATGTAGCCCATCCATGGCACTGGTGGCTGCTTTGTGGAGGAGGCAGCTCAGGAGTAACCTGCCAATGAAGAACAGCAAGGTCCTGGTGTTCTCCCATGGGTCAGCAAGAGAGCGGAGCCCATCAGCCCGGCTGTTGTTTTAATCTTAAAAACAAGTACGGTATATAATAGGGAAGGAATTTGTTTGTTCTCGTAATAATTTTATGAGAGGCTCTGTTATTGTGTAGTCATGTCATTAGCCGTGGATGAAAGCCCAAGGCAAAGCCTAATCCTGAACTTGGCAGCGGACAAAGGACTCGCCGCTGAGCCCGGGCTCACCCAGGTGGGAAAGCGGGTCTCAGCGCAGGTTGGGTTTCCATCAGGGCACCTACCCAGGCGTTTCCAGGAGCAACGTGGCTGCAGGGTTGAGATACAGGTGCTGCCCTATCCTGTGTTGAAGCCTGCTGCTGGTCAGAGAAAGCCACACAGCACAGCAGCTAATCTCCCAGGCCTTAGTCTCCCCGAGTGCAAAGCCTGGGGATTACAGGTTGACAGACCTGCATGGAAAAGATGACGAAGAGGGCTCCCAGAGCTGCTGCAGTAACGGCAAGCTGGGAAGCCCTCTGCAATTGCTGAGTTAGCATCAGCCCCATCCTGAGGTGCTTAGAGATACACAGAAAAGAGGGGACAGACCTCACTAAAAGCATTTCTGACCTAAAAATGATCAGTTTTTCTTTGTCTTTGAAAAATAAAAGCGATTCAAGGGCAAATTGCCCTTAAACGGTGGAAGGTGCCCTTCCACCTTGGGAGGGGGAGAGCTGGAGGGGCGCAAGTGCCTTAGCATCTCACACCAAGCACTTTTCCTTGAGCCCATCTGGTGTTTAGTTGTCCCAAAACAGCACACCAGAGAGAATATTTGAGAACTAAAACCGCGCATTCTGCCCTGCAGCAAAAGTGTATTGCAAGCACATGCCATCGCTTTGACCACGAAGCACCTTCTCCTTCCCTGTAACGAATGCACCGTGCCTCCACCTCCATGCACCCCAGGCGTGCTCCTTATTCACCCTCCCTGGGGACCGCATCATGCAGAAAGCTGGAGCCAAAGTTAGGTGGTGGATGACCTACCTGCTATCTGGGGCTGCATTGGTAGAGATGAGCTAATTAGAGCCCTATTTATCCCACTGGGTTCTTACAGCTGCAGTCACCATTGGCAGCTGAGCACCTGGCAAGCGAGCAAAAAGCTCATCTGTTGGGAGCTAGCTGCTTCCGTGGCTGCAGTGACGGGACTGGTATGAAATTCTCTTGGAGAGCTGTTTTAGATGACTCTTTTATGGGCGAAAGAGGATGGGTTATTGACTACGGTGGTGGTGTTTCAGTGGGCCTTGCAGGTGGCCAAGTGGAGAGCATGGATGCCCAGTTGGCAATGACAGGCTGGAGGGCTGCCCCAACACACATGAAAAAATATCCTGATGTCCTTGGGTGGTGGTATCACCCCTGCTGCTCTTGCAGGAGAGACTCAGGAACTTTTGGCATAGTTTTTTCCGTTATTCCTCTACTTGAAAATCGGCTCATATTCTCTCAGTAACCTCTCTGGGGTCCCGATTATAGATACCAGAAGACTAGATCCCGTTCTCGTGCACAAGAGAACAAGCCTTCCTATTGATAGGAAGCCAAGCTCACTGTGAGCCCACCTATCGGTGACTTCAAACCATCTTTCCAACTGTCGTTCCACAATAACTTTGACTAACTGTACTATTTATTGGCTCACATCACATCCTTATGGCTTCAATTTATTTTTGGAATACTCAACCCACATTTAATTAGTTTATAGTTTGTTCCAAGTTTTGCTTATCCAGCTTTTTTTGGTCTTTTTTTTTTTTTTTTTTGAAGTTTATATTTTGATGTTTAGCATTTGCCTTGGCAACATCTGGAACCCCTTTATGGAAGTGTATTGTTACTTTTACTGCTCGTGCAGCTTTATTAAATCATCTGAGTATTAATATTGAAAGTGTTCATCTGGGTCTAATCAGGGCCAAGATGAGTGATGTGGCAGTTAAATTGTACCTACGAGCTAATAGTTCAAGGACACAAAGTCCTGAAGAAACTTGCAGTGGGCTTTGTGCTCTTCTTTCTAGCTTTCTAGGAGAAGGCGGCGGGGGGGGAAAGAGATATTCCTGCTCTGACCTTTCTTGCAGAGCAGATAACAGAATCGCAGGCTGAGATAGTTCAGAACAATTTGTCTCCAAAGAATTTTGTCCAGTTACTGCTGTATTTCTGGATCTCATTTCCATATTTAACTCTTTCGTCTGCCTAGGCTTCTCCGCTCCGCAGTGCAAACAAGCGCCAAGTCAAGATCCCCACCACGCGTGCCAGTACAAAACTGCTGGGGCTGACGTTTTGCTTGGAGACCTCAAGCAAACCCTTGATATAAATAAGTAAATAACATACCCCGTGGGTATAAATACATAAATAACAAACTCCATGGCTCTTCTGCATCAGCGACATCTACAACATGGATTTGTTAGTTTGTTTTTCCTCCACAGGGCCCCCAAATATCCCTGGGATTATGGTGCTGAGCCTGTGGTCCTGCAGGAGCATGCTGAGAGCGCAGCACGAGCCTGGGCATGGATGGGTTGAGTTGAAGGGGTGAAAGAAAATATGGCAGTGACACCACCAGAGCACAGCCGTGGGTGTGGCAGGGCTGGGTTTTGGGGGGAGAAACCGATTTCCCTTCAATTCTCTGTTCCCGCGTAATACCACCAATGGAGTTTGTAGAGCATTGTAGAGTTTGTGGCTGTTGCTGTAGATCAAGAGCCCCACTCAAAGGCTGGGCTTAATTTGTGATCCACCTCCAAAACTCTTGCGCTTGAGAGGAGTTTTACCCAGGATCCTGCGAGTCCTGGCCCAGCAGAGTGAGGCGGGGAGGCGAGGGTGGCCTCCACTGGCTGCAGGTGCTTCAAATCCCAGCTGGAGTCACGATTTCGGTAGCTTACTCTTGGATGGATGTGGGGCATGGGGTCTGTTGAGGTCACCCACAAAATCCCTGGGTGCCTCAGCAAGGTCAGAGCAGCCTCATGGACAAGGGGGACACTGAGTCAGAGGTTGTGGGCAGCATCCTCATTTGCTCCACTCCCAGCTCCCCCGCCGTCTTGCACGACACCATCCCTGCTGAGTCACGTTTTAAGCCTTGCATGGGTTATTTAAACCAAAATTTCCTCCTTCCAGCCTTCAGATGCAACAGACTTTTCTTCTGCAGCCAGGTTTCCCCTCCGCCATTAACCTTGGCCCTACGTATGAGGCCAGGGGAGCTTGTAAATGGTTTATTTCTGTGTGGGAGCCTTCCAGCAGCTCTTTTATGGCCATCTCATGGAAGGGGGTCTGAGCCGGCGAGGGAAGCAGAGCAGACATGCGAGGTGCCGTCGGAGCAGGCTGCGCACCCTGGATTTGGGAAGTAGAGAAGTTAAAAATCCCTTTTTACTGTTGGGACAACACATGCGTTAAAAAGGAAAGGGACTATAAGCTCATCTGTTGGCTACGGGCAGGTCGCAGATGTGACCACCAAGAATGCAAGAGGTCCTGCAGGTTGCCCAGAGACCCAGGGTGCCCATGGGTAGGCTCCTGTGTCAGCAGGGCCTTGCTTGTAGGGGTTGAGGCTTTCTGAGCCACAGTTGGGGATTTTGCAGTTTGTTTCTTGTTCGAACTAACGGCTGGTGACGGAAGCCCCCTGTGATGGCAGTGGCAGCACAGCGAGCCACCGCTGCCCTTTTCGTAGGGGCCGGGAGCACCCAGTGCTGCTGGGCGGCTCAGGGAGGCGGCAGCTGGGGAAGCACGGAGGACCCAAACCTTCGAGAACTTAGCTGCTGTAATTCAGGTTCCTACCTGAACACTCTTGAGTGTATTTATTTAGGTAAAAATTTATAAATATACATTTCTACATAAGCCACATAGTGGCTTCTTTTAAAAAAAAAAAAAAGGGACATTTAGCAGCCTTAAAACAGGAAGTTTAAATTTAGCTGGGATTTATCCCTTAACCGAGCATAGTTCCTTCACCCTTTGTATAAAAATAGATATAATTTTATGCCCGTGAGATACAGGCAGAGCAGCTCCACACGGGCAACAGTTATTCCTGCCGTTGGGGCCAGGTCCGGCACTCCAGGGCAGGAAAGCGGCTCGTGCCGGGCCAGGGTGGAGCGGGCAGTGGAGCTGGGGCAGGAGCAGCACAGAGCTTGGGAAATCAGTCCATCATTTATTGCCGAAAACACAGATGCTCGGGGAGCGGGTGGCAAACGGGAAACGCAGAGGGAAAACACGGTTCTTTGCAGCTTCCCAGGCTCTGCAAAGCATCCCTCCATCTCCTCTAGGCTTTGGCGTAATCTAAAGCACATTTGACCACGAAATGGAGCAAACTAAAAGCGATAAACAAATACATGGAGACATAGGGACAATTCGGGCTCCTTCTCCACTGGTTGTGCGAGTCGCTGAAAATAGTTGGTGGTTATTTTTCCTCACCCCCGCCGCCTCTCTGCCCCGCAGCCTGCTGTGCCGGCGCCCGCCGCAGCCTGAAGACCAACCTGTGCAAGTGGTGCGACTCCACGCCGCCGGCCTGCGAGGAGAAGGTGTGCTACAGCAACTGCAACCTCAACTCCTACTGCGAGGACCCCTACGAGATCTGCGTGGCCATATGGTAAGCGGCAATCGCTTCATCAAGGGGGGATGCAGGGGAAAAAGGGGTTTGCAGGGCAGCTGCTCATGGAAACACACATGTATCTACCCCTGCACTTGAATTATTGCCCATTAAAATAATTCAGGACTTTCTCTTCCTCCCTCTTTGACTCCATTATAATCAAAATTACAGTTTGCATTAAAAAATTATTTGATCTGCCCTATAATTAGTACGAGTTTATTTTCTAAATAAATTAAGCATTTAAGTGTCCAAGACAAAGTGTGGAAAGTTTGCTGCAGGATCTCTAAAATCCCATAAACCCCTGAATATAGCTCTACAGGCTGAACCCCCTGGGCAACACCAGCAGCCCTGACCCCAAACCCATGACGTCCTCCTGCGTCAGGCTGATGATACCCCCGTTCACGTGCAGGGGCACAGCCCAGGTCTGTCCCCATCCGACGCATGGACGTCTGACCTGGTACCGAACTGGGATTTAACCCGCCTCCTTCCCATCCCCTAGGAAAAGCCCTTTTCTGCTTCTCCTGGAGATGCCTGGAAGGGAAACGCAATCTTGCACTTCAGGCCAAGCGTATGCTGCATCATTTGCCCGGAAGAGTGCCTCCCCCAGCTTTTTGGTCCCCATGAGCAAAACTAAAAAAAACATCCATTTTGGGTCTGCCCAGAGTGATTTTCTCCTCTTTCCCTTTTAATTTGGCTGCCAAAGTGAAAGCCAGCCAAGCACTTATCGCTAGGCTTTATCTCAACCTGCTAATTAGCATGAATGCTGTACGCCCTGCTTTCAGTAGGAGTTTGCCTCAACATAATTGTTGCATTATGGACTTAAAAAGGAAAAACAAAACACAAAACCAATAAGAAGCCCAAACAAACAAACAAACAAAATCCACCTCCTGCCCCAAATTCCCCTACACGCACATAGAGAAGCCACCTTAAATCCTGGGTAGGCAATCCAGCATCTCGCTGGGTTTTCCCATTGACAGCCTTCATTTACAGGAAAAAGCAAAACCCCTGCAGCATAAATCCCCACGCCAGGAAAGCAATCCCACAGCGTGGGGTGGGGCTGCATCTCGCACCACGTATCGGATGGGGTGAGGCAACTGTGGGGTCACAAATAACCTGCCAGCCCCGCAGCCTCCTCCCAGCATCTCCCGCTCCATCCTAAGACCCATCCTGAGATGCAGGCAGGCCTCACCTCCAAGACAGCCTCGCTGCCCGTTGCTCACTTGCAAAAGCGTATTTGGATCATCTGAACTTGTCCCACGTGGGTATCACAGTCAAAGCAGCAGCTTTGGCCCCATGCTCTTGAGCAACGTGCTCATGTCCTCCAGCATGCCCAGCCTGGGCAATCCACGGAGGAGCGATTGCACCCTCCTGGGACTCTTCAGCTGGAAGCTCCTCTGACAAATTACCTGGGAACCCCAAGAAAATGTTGGGAGCACTGAAACCGGGGGACTTTACTAGGGAGAGGATGACAAATTTGGGTTCTTTCCCTTGCTTTTTTGTCTGACTTCCCAGCTGATCTCGAAGGCACGGTGAAATCTCTCCATACCTTCACCCTCCCAATTTGCACCGCTAGGTCAGGAAGCAGATGCTGTCCCTGAAATGTTGTTAATGGTTGTAACTCCCTTCAAATAGCTCCAGGAGTAGCTGCAACGCTCGCCAGCCGCCCATAGCCCACGCAGGACCAGGACCCCATCACTCGTCCTCACCCCAGGGCTGCCCTGCAAACCTGACCATCCTACCTTCCCCATACCTGGGGAAGGCTCCAGAAACAAGGGTTGAGTCCTGGCGCTCTGCTCTTAGCACTTAATTAGCTCTTAATTACCCACTGGCTCTACAAGGCAGGCGCTGATCCTCCCCATAGGAGAAGACCTGCATCCCAGGTTGTGTTTCCCCAGTGGTGCTGGCAGGGCAGGAGCCATCTGGCCCTGAGCTGCCCAGCATGTACCGTGTGCCATGCCATCAGCTCGTGTTAGCTCCGCTCCAGCTCTATGAGTGCAAGAGGCTCCATCATGACGCCAACAGCTGCTTCCTAATCCCATCCGCAAGCTCCAGTTCCTTTCAGCTGCCACCATCCGCCCCACAAAGGGACACAACCCAGTTCTTGCTTGGTCATTCCTAAATCCTCCTGGGCACTCCAGTTTTTTAGGATCTCCACCGTTTACTCCCCAAACATCTTTCCTCACCCAGCTTGGTAAACAGCAGGTGGAGATGAAGCCATGGGTTCAACAAGGACAACTCCACCGTGCACCAGAAGAAGGGAGCTCCCACGTGCCAGGATGTGGCTGGGCTGGACGCACTTGCTGAGTTCCCTTGTTTTGAGGCAACACTACTCAGATCTGTTGGGAGAACTGGAGTTTTGCAGCAAAAGAAGCGCCCTGTGCTCAAGGAGTTGGATGACAACCAGAGCCAAACCCATCCTTTTGCTCTTCAAGGTGACATATTTCCATGGCTTTAACGGGAGCCCAATCTAGGTGCTGCTGAGCAAAAAATGTGGCACGTGAGAAGGACCTAACCTGGCTACTGAGCATTGGTGGTTAAAAAAGCTCTAAGGACATCAGCACTATGGAGCTAGATCTGGTGCTACGAGCCAGTTTCAGCGAGTAACTGGAGTTTCATGAAGGAGGCCCTTTGGTAATAGGCCTTGAAATATTTCACCTGTTCTCACTGCGCTTGCTGAACACTCGTGTACAGCTAAACAAAACACAGGCACTGGGATATTTTGCATCTTCACTCCAGAAAGGGAAAAATCTCTTGGGAAGTCTTCATTCCCCCTGGTCCTGTCTCTCAGCTGGTGGGAGGGACATCTCGGTCTCCCCTGACTGATGGTGTGACCATCTCTGACACAGGGGTTGCCACACAAAGCTGAAGAAATACTCAGCAATTAAAAAAAGAAAAGAAAAAATAAAGCAGCTCTGTCCTTTCTCTTTGAAACAAAGAACAAATTCTCTAGAAATGCCAAGAATTTATGCTTTTACCTCCCTCTTAATTATCTAAATAGAAATAAGGAAGAGCTAGGCCTTGTTTGCCATCGCATCCCTGGCTGTGCTGAGCTCCAGTGCTCCTCTGGCCCAGACCCGTTGAGGACCAGGACATCACCAGGTGAAACAGCAGGTTTAATTCATAGTTCCTCGGTGTCTGAAACCATGGTATAAACGCAGACACAGCCCCATGGTCCGGGAGTCGTATCACCTTCACGTTATAATTTGGCAGCTCCAAAGGTCAAGCCGTTTCTAGAAATAGCCCCAACCAGCAACTGAAGAGCTCTGCTCCCACAGGTCACTGAGGGCAGGAGCAAATGGTCCTGCGAGGACAGGGCACAACAACCAGCAATTAGCCCAGACCGAGCCCAGGGGATGAGATGGTGCTTATGGGCTCCACCCGCACACATGGGTTGAGAGGAGCAGGAGGGAAGCATGACCCAAGTGGTCGCTGGCAAGTAGCCACCATGTCCCCTACCTCTCACTTTTCACCCTGCACAGGTAAAATTTGGGCAGCAGAGACCCCAGCCCGTCCTGAGGCAGAGATGTTATGGACTTGTATGCAGCAGAGGTGACATATGAGGTGGGACTCTCATTTTGGAGGGTTTCCTTAGGATCATACAGCCTCAAAACCTGCTGGCCTAGCAGCTGGTATTGGTAAAGGAGGGATTTTGCTCCAAATCCCGTGCAGGGGACTCAGCCTTAGGGTTGGCATTACCTGATCCAAGGCGTGATTATGAACTGGTGAATTATCTACTGGAAACAAGCGGAGTCTCTGACTCGCATCCTACTATTGGATGTGCTAAACATTTCTCTTTTGCACCATTTGGAAGAGATAAAGGGCTTTAACAAAGCCCCTCCAAAGCACGTATAATTAGAATTTTACCAGAGCTGACACAAACAACTCATTCTCTACACGGCATAAAATGAATAACCTTAAAACCAAGTTTAAGATGACACGCAGGTGACACGAAGGCTGAGCCACAAGTCTAACGCTTTCTCGGTTCATTTGGCACGTGCAGGAGACAGGACAACGAGAGCATCAGGATCAGCACGCTCTGCCACAACCCCCACCGCCCCATCGAAAACCTCATGGTCCCCAACTACAACACCTCACGCTGCATCATGACGCATCAGCCCAGCGAGGATGGGATCATCTACATCTGCGGCTGTGTGGATGAGCAGGAGTGCAACGATAAACTTATCTTTGAAAACCACACCAATGGTGAGTACTTTTGATAATGTTATTTCTGGGGGGAGAAGCACTTAACGCTAATGACAAATAACTCGTCTTTCCAATAGAGTAGGAGATGCGATGCCAGCAGGAGCTCTTTCAGCATCTTCTTTGACCTCCCTCTGTAAAAGCTAGGCAAAATTTGTACCCTGTTACTGAGCCCAGTATTTTGTCTGTGGCTAAACCATCCCTCCCAGCAATGCCTCCACCTTGGTCCAGAAAGATCCAGCGATGGAAAATCCACCGTATCTCTTGGTAGGCTGTGCCCTTCAGCGCAGGGCGAATCAACCGGGGAACCCAGAAGCTGATGTAACTCAGCGTGAGTCAATGCTCTGAAAGCTTTAAATAAATCGCACCGGAGCAAATCCTGTCCCGGCACACCCACGGGAACCGCTGGCGTCCACCACGGCTACAACCCAAAAAGGTGGTGGTGCCGGGGCGTGGGGCTTGACACGTGGCTGTGCCTCCCCTGCCGCTCTCCTGGGGGTTTCTGCAGTGGCGTTTCCCCCCGGCAGGGATGGCCAGAGCCGCCCCGGTGCTGTACACATACGTGAGCGTGGCTTGGCACGCCTGCAGATGCTTCTGCAGATGGCTGGAGATCCAACAGGAGCTGTAAAGCCACAGGAGGCAAAACTAAGTGGCAGCTCGTTTCTGAACCTTGTGAGAGTCGTGTACTTTGGAAATGATTCCAGCTAGATCCTGAGCCTTTGGGGGCTTGTCCAAACCTCCCTAACTCCAAATCAACCAGGTTTATCCAAGTGCCCATCAAGAATCTGACCCGTAACAAAGGCAAAGCGAAACCCTTCTGATTTTCTGTAATTACAGAGCAATGAGATGCTGAAAATGAGTCTAAGCATAACCTGCAAGTTGGCGGCATGGCTTCTCCCGCAATGCAAAGAAAAATGAAAAAAAATTAAATCACATAAAATGCAAATTCTCAGAACAAACAAGCCACTTTTAATGAAGGCAAATGATGCTAAATTTGGCAGTTCTTTGCTGCTTCCCGTGCCAAACATAACAGGTACACACACTTCTAGGGAGAGATAGTCAAATCCCAAAGCCAATGCTGGGATATGTAATTTCACACAAAAATGACAACTGGCTCATTGGAAATGCCACCCCCACCAAAGGCTTCTACAAACAGCCGCCTCCTGCCAGCCAGCATGTAAAGTGCCAAAACTCAGCGCGAGAGCAGTGCAGGCCTTAAACAATTATCTCCTCTGATTTGGTTTGTGGAACGAGCCTGGGAAGCCCCAGACTCAGAGACCCCATTCTTCACATGCTTTTCTTCTGCTTTAAAGGATCGTTTGCATTTTAAAGGTTAACTTATGATCATCTTCAATGGTATAGACAAACGCCAAGCAGAGAAATACCTAATAGAGATGAGCGTTTCTCCGGCAGCTGAAGCAGGCAGATTTTTTCCCATTTTTTTGATTTCTTAAGCCCTGCTTTCAGGTCTGGGCTGCTGGGTGGCACTGCCCTAGCACCGGGCCTGCAGGGGACACCATCAGAGCTCAGAGATGACCCTAAAGAACATACGGTGGCATCATTTCCTAAAGCCGTGCAAGCAGGACCCCAGCAAACACCTTGGGAAGACACTGGGTAGGGTTGAGCACGCAGAGTCCTCTCCACCCCTGTGCCGGCGGAGCCTGGTCCTGGAGGTCCACCTCCCCCTGGTAGGCATGGAAAGACCCACGCTCAACAAGGTGTGGGTTTACAGACCCACAGTTATCACCAGAGCAGCTACATTTGGTCTCTGCGGAAGGGGTCTAAGCCATGCTGCAACCCCTCCGTATCCAAGGGCTCGCATTGGGAATGGGCATCCTCAGGAAGGAATTCGCTGAAGCTGTGTTAACTTCCCCTTTTCAGGACTCGTGCGTGCAACTCCCTTAAAAATACCTTCTCTTTCTTCAGTTTCAAAGATGGGATCTTAAGCATCGGGTAAATCCATTAAAGCAGTAGGTGATATCCAGGCCTAGCGCTTTCCAAGATAAACATATTCCTGAGTTAGTTATTGATTTATATCAGTTTAGGTTGATCTTGTGGTTTGAACCCGATGCCTATTTTAGAAACGCTTTCACAGCCTTGCAGAAATTAGCTGCAGCACATTTTTTTGAAATTTGCCAAGGAAAATAGCTCAACGCTCTGTTTTTCCAGAACCTGAATTATGATCTGCACACACTGAGGTCAAGCAGTGAGAGTTTTGCTTATGGAATGATTCTTATCCCTCTTCCCCTGGGTTATTATACTTGGCAGAAAAACCTCTGAGTAAGATTTTACTTGAATATCTCTACTGAAGTCAGCATGTTTATTCCAGGAATCGCGAACATCAAAGGATCAGACAATTATATGTTGTGCGAGGGTTAGGGCTTTTTGTGTGCTCCCCCACCCCCACAATCTGAAGGCTGACAGGGGTTTAAAAGAACTAAAACAAAAGCCGCCATGCCTGCTCAGTTGACGGGGGTCAGTGTTGTAACACCGCGAGGAAGGAGATGCCAACATTGGCAGACAGCGCTGAAACGATGCTCCGTTACACTAATTATTGTGCAAAGCATCCCAGGGATGCATGGTCCCGCACGCTGCCCACCCCTCCACCAGCATCCCTCCCGGCTTTCCGTGTGCCACAGGGGTCCGGCAAAGCCCCAACCCCAAATTTGCTCCCTTCAAGCCTTGCCTCAGCTTTATCGCTGTTATTTGCACCCTGGCTCCCCTCGCCGTGAGCACACACGGTGCTTGGGAGCCGCCAAAAGGGCAGCCGAGCCATTTTGGTGGCAGCGGCAGGGTCTCGCACGCCACACTGCCCGGCCCTGAACCCTCGCTTGATAAATTGAGCTAAATTTGAGACCCAAACTGAGCAGCGCCCTCAGTAACTGCCTACATCTGGGTTCTCTGCCGGGACGGGATTTGTGCGCAGCGTGTGTTGCGGCCCCGCAAAGGGCTGCGCTTCATTAACGGCTTCGCATATTTTCCTCCTTTGCGTGATGAAAACGAGCTGTTGCAGACCCACGGCGGCAGCGCCTTCGCCTTTGCTTTCCTCCCCGCAGGCTACTCCATGCTGCAGAGCAAGGAGGTGATCCCGGTGGCCGCCATCAGCCTCCTGCCCCCGCTGCTGGTGGCGGTGATGATCACGGTGATATTTTACCTCTGCCGCACGCAGAAGCGGCGCAAGAGAGCCAAGGCGTGGGGCGGGAAACCAGGGCAGCCCCCAGTGCTGCCGGAGCCGGGGAGGTCCGCTGAGCGGGAGGAGAAGTTGTCCGTGCTGATGGACGAGAGCCCGGCTGGCACCAGCCCCACCTGCGCCAGCAGCCACCCCACGGAGCTGCTCCCCATCGAGCTGGATGAGATGGTGGGCAAAGGGCAGTTCGCGGAGGTGTGGAGGGCCAAGCTGAGCCACAGCCGCTCGGGGCAGTACGAGACGGTGGCTGTGAAGATCTTCCCCTGTGAGGAGTACTCCTCCTGGAAGAACGAGAGCCAGATCTTCACTGACGCCAGCCTGAAGCATGACAGCGTCCTGCGGTTCCTCACCGCCGAGGACCGGGGCGCAGGGCCCCGCCGGGAGTACTGGCTCATCACCGCCTACCACAGCCGGGGCAACCTCAAGGACTACCTCTCCCGCCACGTCCTGAGCTGGATGGACCTGCAGAAGATGGCGGGCTCCCTGGTGAGCGGGGTGGCCCACCTCCACAGCGACTACACCGCCTGTGGCAGGCCAAAAATCCCCATCGCCCACCGGGACATCAAAAGCACCAACGTCCTGGTAAAGAACGAGCAGGAGTGCGTGCTCTGCGACTTCGGCATCGCCATACGCCTCGACCCTTCCCTGACAGTGGATGACTTTGCCAACAGCGGGCAGGCAAGTATGACCCACCAGCTCTCCCTGGAGGGGACCTTTTGCAAACCACCCTTGGCTGCTCCATGGCCGAAGTCCTCACCCACCCCTGCTAACGCCTCTCTCCTCTTTGCGGGCAGGTGGGCACCGCCAGGTACATGGCCCCAGAGGTCTTGGAGTCCAGGGTGAACCTGGAAGACCTGGAGTCTTTCAAGCAGATGGATGTCTACTCCATGGCCCTCGTTTTGTGGGAAATGGCCTCCAGATGCGAAGTGGTAGGAGGTAGGAGCATCACACCAGGGTTGCCGCATGCCTGTTTGTTCCCTTACTCCCCATACAGGGACGTGGCTCACACTTGCGTCCCCCATGGTGGCACAAAACCTGATTTGGGGTGACTTAGGTCTCTGCAGGGCTGCTAGGAGCTGGTAGCAGATCCTCCCCCGTGGCTGCCTGCCCTGTGTGCCATGGCTCGAGAAGGATGGCTCAGTGGCCAAGGAGCAGGACGGGACCCCAGGGGGCCATCTGGTCCAGCCCCCACTCAAAGCCAGCCAGCCGCCAAGTCACATCCGAGTCAGTGCTGGCGACGCAAAGCAAACCAAGCAGGAAGAGCCGAAGCTGCCTCCCCCTCCCCAGCCACAAGCACTTTTTTTTGTTTCAGACGACAGCAGAGGGTTTATGTTGCAACAGGGACTCGCAAACTCCAGCCTCCAACAGAGCCACGTCCCCCCTCACTTCCCAGAGCCACATCCTGGCATCTGAAATTGCGTGTAGCAAAACATTTCATTAACTGCCCTGCTGTTAGCCCCTGCCTGCCCTTCTGCCTGCTCCCCTCTCTTCCCTCTTTAGCTCTCTCCGGTTCCTTCCCTATCCCACCTACTTGCAATACAAGTCCATGGAGCTGCAAGAAGCTCCAACTCTCAGCATGAAAGCTGCCCCAGCCGCCCCCATGTGCCCCCTACTTGGCCGTGGGAGAGCCTTGGTGGCTTAGATGCCCCGTGTATCCTTTGCTCCTGAGCCAGCATCCCGAGCCATCCCTCCCCACTTGTATTTCACCTGCATTTGCATCCAGGCAGGATCTGGCAGATCTCACCTCTCCAACAGGGATTTTTCTCCTTGGCCTCCCATGACATGGGGTTGCTCTTCTGGAAAGGCCATTTCTCCTCCAAGCCGATCCATGCCCGCAGCAGGAATCTGCATGCTGGTACCATAGTCACTTCTCCCGTCTTTCACCAGCGCAACACATTTTACCTGCTCAAAATACACCTCACCAAAAGACAGACCAAGTCCTTTGTAATCCATGTCTTGGGTTCAGGAAGGCAGTCGGATGGTTCCTTGGTCTTATGTCTGAAAACAACCTCTATATGAACACCCAGCACTATGTTTCTGTGTTCAAATTCTAAATTGTTTCCAGATCCATTTATTTTTGCAGACTGATAAAAACAAATTTATTCTCATCCAGCGGACCATACCAAAGCAAAGCAGTGAATGCATGAAAAACATCCTGTTAACACTGCTGTTGCTTCCTTGCAGAGGTAAAGAATTATGAGCTGCCTTTTGGGTCCAAAGTCCAGGAGCAGCCCTGCGTGGATACCATGAGGGACATCGTGCTGCATGGCAGAGGACGCCCCGAGATCCCAAGCAGCTGGCTGGTGCATCAGGTAAACTGGGAGTAGCTGGTTCAGAAAAGAGCAACCCATGTTGTTCCACTTCAGTAACCCAGCCTAAAAATCATTATAGCAAAAGCAAAAGCAGGAAGAACTCCTGGACCCTACATACAGCTCCTTCTTGGCTGGCTGAGCCCACGTAAGCCCCACAAGACCCAGTTCCCTGGTGTTTAAAAGCCATCAGCCAGGAGCACAGCAAAATTTAATGATGAATAAATTGCCCTGATCAGGAAGCGTTACGAATGCCAAGTGATGGTATTCAGTTATCTTGCAGATAACAGCAAAATGGAGCATTTCAGTGCAACCTATTGTCATGAAACAGTAAATCATTTGAGTCTACCCCATTTCTCTCATAACCACCATACCCAGAAACCTCTAGCTCAGGAAACACGCAGTCCCTCGCACACACACTTCTCACAGCAGGGACAGGAGGGAGAAAGGCACATCTGGCCTCCTGCCCAACATGGTTGTGGAGGTTCCAAGCTTAAAATTACCTCTTAACATGAGAGATCAGGACTTGGCACGTGAGAAGAAGGACTTCTGCAAGGAAAGCCAAATGGGAAGCACTCCCTCGAGTGAAACAATTGGGAAACATGCGTGAAGCTGAGAGCAGGGAACCTGCTAGGCTGAAGTCTTGTCAAGAGGAGGTCTTTCATCAGCCTTCTGCTCAGAGGGTCTGTAAGCACAGCGTTTCAGCACAGATAGCATAACCCAGCACTCTAGAACAGAAATACTTCAGCAATGATGAGACGTGCTCTGTTGAAACTTTCCCCAAGCACACCCAGACCAACCAGCCCCAGAAACATAGCTACCTCCTGGCCCTGACGTGGTCCCCTCTCCCTCAGGTCCAGTAAATTTCTTCCATGCATTGAGGACACAAGGGGTAACAGGCACGCTGACTGTGATTTTCAAATGTGCCTGACTTTGGTACTTCTTAAATTTCACATGTCTTGTGGAAAAACGCCATTCGCTCATCAACAATTCAGTTCATCTGAAAAACAAGCTGAAACATTGAGCCTGCTGGCTCACAGAGCCCTGCAGCGTTCAGTGCATCATTTTGCAGTATCCATCCATAAAACACACTGCTACTGCTTTCACTCCGTCTGGATGACATGTAAAGCCAGGCTTTTCAAAAGGAGAGATATAATTTCATGATCTTAGGAGGCCATGTGTTCCCTACAGTATCTCCTCTCAAAACCATGTTTGTCCAAAGACTCACAACTGACCTGACCGACCAAAGCTGCAAACAGCATCAAATGAATCTGTGGTTTCTGCTGGACCATCAGTGAGTTTATCAGTCGGCAAGTCCATTTCTGAAGTTCACCCAGCCTTTTTCCTTGATGAAGGCAAATATAGGAACTTCAATCAGCACTGCTGCATATTTGAAGTCTTTGAGTATTCACCACAGACGTTCACCTCCCAGGGTCTCTGATAAACTTTGAAACCACAGGAAAAATATACAGAGGCTTGGGCTGTGAAAAATCACGCTCTGATAGAACCTGCCCATAACTGTGCTGTTTGCTGAGCTGAAGAAGGGCTGACTGCAATCACCTCCGAGAAAAACGTTGCTGTAGTTGGGTTGGTTGAGCACGTAAAGAGAGTGAGGCTTATAAGGTAGTAACTTTTATTAGACCACTTGATATTCACTGGGGAAGAGGAACAGAAAAGCCACATTGTGTTCCTGAAAGTTTGCCTCCAACTAATCTCAGCTGATCTAATAAACATCTCCTTACAAGCCTGGCTTCACATGATTTTCCCGGCATTTTGCAACCGGTCTCCCCAGGATGCGGCATAGGGCAGCACCATCTGCTGGGAAGCAGCAGAAAGCCACTGATTTGTGCCAAGGGCTTCCTTGGGAGTCACAGAATCACAGAATGGTAGGGGTTGGAAGGGACCTTTGGAGATCATCTAGTCCAAGCCCCCTGCCAAAGCAGGTTCATCTAGAGCAGGTTGGACAGGAACGCATCCAGAGTCGGAGACTCCACCACCTCTCTGGGCAGCCTGTTCCAGTGCTCTGCCACCCTCAAAGGAAAGAAGTTTTTCCTCATGTTGAGATGGAACTTCCTGTGTTCCAGTTTGTGCCTGTTACCCCTTGTCCTATCACTGGGCACCACCAAAAAAAAGTCTGGCCCTTTGGATATTGATAAGCATTGATGAGATCCCCTCTCAGTCTTCTCTTCTCCAGACTAAACAGATCCAGGTCTCTCAGCCTTTCCACACAAGAGTCAAGGGCTTCCTGCAGGAGGAAGCATTGGGTGACACAACGAGAGGGTGACAAATTGCTCACCTGAATGGGAAGCACCCATAGATGTTCCCACCAATGAAAATAAGTTTGATATGGAGCTCCAAATGCTACTTCCACCTGTCAGGGTCCCTCTCAGTCAAGTGAGGGCCTACATTGTTGGCCACAGTTTAAGATTTTCAGCAGACGTAAGCATTAATTTCCCTGACAGAGCTGACCCACCCAGCATGCTGCCCATCAGCAGTCCCAGGGCAACTGTTCGCAAGGCTGCACAATAAAGCCCATTGAAGAAATCTATCCCCAAAATTTCCCAGATAACTTACAAACACCTTAAGCCCGTGCTTCCACCTCACTTCACATCCCACCACGTTTTAAAAAAAAGAAGTAGTTATTTAGGCCAGGTAAATTCCTGGATCTGGTTCATGAAGCAGCTGAACAGAGTGTCGTACTGGCACAACTGAAGGGCTGGTACAGAACAGGAAGGAGCAGTGGGAGCCTAAGTCAATATTGCCACTAAAAATATACTTGTAAAACTTGGCATCCTTTGGAAATCTGAGATACCAAATATAAAACCCAAACTAAGTCCATTTTGTGACTGTAACAAGATGTTCTAGTTGTACCATTCAAAAGAGCATCATCACTACTTACAAGGCGAGCTGCAAATAAATGTCATGATTTCAGGGCAAAATTAAGCACAGATCTAATGACTAAACCATATGACAGTGCCATGTTCTGTTGAGGAAAAGGCTTATTTTAAAAGCTTCAGCTAAGCTAGCTCATTTTTGCATGTTAATCAATTATCCTCAAATCCTTTCAACTAAGCTAATAAATGAGTGACGTAAGAGGTACTGAAATGCACCATCTGTCAGTTTTACTGCACAATCTTGTTCTCTCTAATCTGTGTCCATTATGAAAGATTTAGTACAATGAACCTTAGCAGCGAGTTCAGAGAAAGGTGCAGAAGGACAGATAACACTGACGGTACATCTCTGTAGGACTTGCATTTTCCTCTTGTGTTGGTCTATATGAGACTTTCGGCTTCTCTTAATTGCAAATTAAGAAATACACAAAAAACCACTGAAAAACATGAAGCTTTATTTAGAATAATGTTTTTTCCACTGTTGCAACCTGGGTTGATACTCATGCAGAAAGCAACAGCACATGATAGGAATTATATATGCAAAGGAAGGTTCTGGCGCTAGCCGTGTTGCTAGCTTAAGAGGTGGGAAGATACCAACTGCATACTGCCATTTTGTTTCTAAGCCCAAAATTCTGGGACTCTTTTCAGAGCACTACACAATTGGGGAAAAAAAAAAAAAATCTTAGCAGGAAGCATAACCATTGTAACTGAGAGGAACTGAGCACGCTGAGAAGTACCCAATCCCACCTAAACCAACACACTATTTTGCAGTGAGGAAGCAAAGTTCAGCTGCACGCTGCAATGACCATTTGGCACGGTGCACCCTGCCAGAAAGCTGCGAGAACATGAAGTCATATTTAAGAAGTTTAATTCCAAACTTGCCCTTGAACCCCCCCGCTCCTCCCCACCCCCATCCAGGTGTAACAGCCAGGGCACAGGCTTGAAAGCCAGAGACCTTGGCTCAGCTGCCAGCCTGCAGGTCACCACATGCACCTCTCCTGCCCCTCCTGATTTTAAGATGCTCCAATCTGAACAGGCAAGGCTGAGACAGGCGATGGAGGGCCAAATTCCCTTGGGCCTACAGTCAATTCAAACCAATTTCCAGGGAGCATGGAAAATGGGACCAGATCCCAGGTGAGCTGAAGCTGCTGCTCTAACACAAGCAGTGCCAGTACCAGTGCAAGCATTGGCACTTGCCACAACTTACCAAGGCTGTTCCCTCCTGTGCTTAAGCTTGGCCAAAAAAAGCATTTCTGCAGGAAGCTGTCAAAAGTATGGTAAAACACTCTGATTACAGAATCACAGGGGTTGGAAGGGACCTCTGGAGATCACCTAGTCCAACCCCACTGCCAGAGCAGGGTCACCTAGAGCAGGTTGCACAGGATGGCATCCAGGTGGGTCTTGAATGTCTCCAGAGTTGGAGACTCTACCACCTCTCTGGGCAGCCTGTTCCAGTGCTCTGCCACCCTCAAAGTAAAGAAGTTCCTCCTCATGCTTAGATGGAACTTCCTACATTGCTTTAGATCAGCTTCTAGCTCCTCTTCCTCCTGCCTTCAGATCTTAATTTCAGCCCTTGTGACCACAGGGAATGCGCTTTCTGTGCGACACCATCACGGAGTGCTGGGACCACGACCCCGAGGCTCGCCTTACTGCCCACTGCGTGGCCGAGCGCTTCAACCTGATGGCACAGATGGATTGCGACGACATCCTCAACAACAACACAGACAATGAGGCCAGCAAAACAGCTTCTCCAGGTGGGGAGCACCAGGACAGTGATGGGAACAGAAATATGCAGTGACACAGCAGGCAAAAAGCCTTATCGTGAGAGATAAGAGAAGATAAGCAAGAAGCATTTAGCTCATGGGGAAAACCCTGCTTCGTTTTTCAAAAATGGAACTAAGATCTAGTACGTAACTTATTTATAAGATCTGTTTCCTCCCACAGATACAGTGAACTGTGGAATCAATACTTCGGTTAAAGTGCAACATTATATATGAACTGATTTTATACTTACTTTAAATGTATAATGATGCAAAGCATTCCTTTTATTATTTTTTAAAATAATAATGTTTAATCTTTTATTAAGAAGCACCTGAATTCCATGTCTATCTTTTGAAGTCCCTCCACATTGCCATCAGGAGTTTCTCTTCTAACTACTCATTCTGCAGAGATCAAGACAATTTTCGATTTTCCTTTTTTAACAGCCTACACACACACACACACACAAATACACTCTGTTGTAGCAACAGCAAAAAAAAATAAAAAAATCTTGAGATGTAACACACCCTCAATAGAAGAAATGCTGACACCCAAGAAAATTATTCATTGATCACACAGTCCTTAATACACTGTAAAGATACCCAATAATCCAGTTTGCAAAAGCCTCATTTGCTGCAACTCCAACACACCTTTTTTCATTGGGGAACTCCTGTACTTAATAGTCCAGCCGGGTGCGTGAAGTTTCTTCAAGAGAAAAAACAGTCACCAGTGTAGACAGTGCTGTTTCACTCTAAGAAGTCTCCATACAGCATGTCAAGACAACTCTTTCCACGTATCAGTCCAGCTTCCAGGCACCTCTAGCCAACAGATTTGTGCCACAGTAATACCATCAACACAAACACGTTGGCTAATTCTTCTTGCAAGTCTTTCACATCCCTCTGCTGCGTTACTCAACCTGAAGAAACACGATGAGACAGAACCGGGACCTTTACTCCCGTAACCGCCAGGCTGCCTGTATAGTGAAAAGGCAATTAAGGAAAGGTAAGTCCTACCTCGCTCTGAACCCTGGCACTGCGCAAATCTTAATCCCTCCACCCTTGGGAGCAAAAGGTAATAAAAACCTTAGCTGCTACTAAGAAGCCCTGCAAGCCCATACCTGACACTCACCAACACAGAGATGTATCCTTCAGGATAGCATCGGAAAGGAATACTTTGCTTGCCAGCACACAGCTGCATGGATCAACCCCTACAAAAGAAGGGAAGGGAGAAAACCGTGCAACAGCCACGAGCTTCCTACAGCCATGGCTCCCCAGTGTGGAGCAGGGAAGCAGATCCGCAGGGCTGGCTTGGTTTTCTAAAATGCACAGCTATGACAGCACCAGCCCATACAAAAAGCTTTTCTTCTCTCCCTGTTGTTTCCAACTCTTTGGACTGCTTCCACAGCTCCTAAATTAAAACCCTAGAACAAAATTGTCTCTAATTCTTTTGAAGAAGGACAGAAGGGGAATGAATTAGGTTGCATAAAATCTAAATAATAAAAACTAAGATTGGCTACCAAGTATAAGTCTCCACCTGCAACTGTGGCCATACCTTTCATTGGCACCAATCCCCCACCTGGCTGCTACCTCCTGTCACCTTATAATTTTTCCAGCTAACCCCCTTCTCTTGAAGCATATCCTCCCCAGTTCACCAGAAACACACCCTCTCCACCCACCTGAATTCATTAACCACTGCTCTACTGTCTATACACCCAAGATGAACAGAGAGCACGGAGCAGCTTTTCTGACATGGAGATAAGAAGCTGCGGGAGCACACCGAACTCCCCCCAGGCTGTCCAATCTTTTCCTTCTCATAATATTCAGTGCAGAATTTCCCCTACCAAGTTTTGCACCAAGTTGTTCAGATGTAAGACAGATTAATATGTTTACTTGTTCTTCCAAGTTCAGTTCAAGAGGCTTTAAAAGACACTCTGACCTGTTCTTCCACAGGTGACTGGGACAGAGAGGGATCAGCCCGTACAAACTAGACATGGAAGGCTGCATCTCTGATTCTGATGGCTGAAATCAAAGTTATCCTGAGGAGACAAAGACTTCATCCTAGGGTTGACCATAAATACACTGAAAAACTTCTCAAATCTATTCCTCTCTCCATGCTCAAAATCTTGAGCACTCCAATTTACATACTGCATTTAACAACATTAATCCTGAAAGCTTGATTCTGGACTTGGTTTTATATGCTTGAATGCCTGTGTTAAATAGGAGTGACTGTGTTAAATAGGAGTGACTTTGTTTTAAATAGGAGTCTCTGTTTCCCACAAGCAGCAAGGTACACAGCACTTCTGAAGAGAGCCACTTATTTAAGCTCCAATATCTGTTTATAACCCAGGAAACCTAAAACCACTGACATCAGTAAGAATTTTGCTCTTAACTTCAGTGGAGCCCCATCAAGCCAAAAAGACAGAAGGGAACATAATCCAAAATCCTACATTTCGTCATGCTTCCCATTGAACACACTGTGATTCTAGCAAATATCTACATAGGAAGCAGCAGTGAGCCCTTCCCTTCGCTCCAGAATGTATAAGATGGAAACAACAGCAGTTATGCAAGAGAATCAAATCTGGTCAGAGTTAAAAATACATACATTAGTTCGGGTGCTTGCAACTCTCAGAAGAATCACATAGATGTCTTGCAATTTAAGCTGGATATTCAGTGGCTACAATTTTTTTTCTTTTTAAACTGTTTTCAACTACGTCCTTTATTTCTAGAAGTAACTAGAAATATGCATTGTAACTAAATCCACATCACGAAGCCATTCCAGTTCTTGTGATCATCTGAGCAAAGGAAGGCTTTACCTTCTTTTTTTCTAGCAGCACCCCCATGTTAAAAGAAATCATTTCTGTATTTTAAAAGACTACTTCTTCAGCACTGGGTCTATTTTTACACAACAAAATTAGTAACAGCTTTCTCAGTGTGAAACCACAAGCGTACCAGATGAGGGTGGAAGAGAAATAACTTGACTAATAATATTATATAAGGAACACAAATGGGTTTATGGTCAACATGGGAGCTTTTCAGCCTGTTTTAAAGCTATCACCTTGACAAATTCCCAAATCAAAATTTTAAGCAGAGCTCAGTGAGAGTCATATGTCTATATTTTAATAAGCACAAGTTGACCCCTGGAGTATACTCAGCTGATAAAGGTTTGTTTTCTTCTCTGATCACAGCAATATTAAAAGCTGGACCTTGCACCGCAGCCCTTGCTGTTTGTTTAAAGCAAATCTGCCACACAACACAGATAAAACAACTATGAAACATATACAGTGTTGTCAATTTATCTTCTGTCCCTCTACCACCCCCAGTTTGGTGCAGGCACCGATGAACCATAGAAGTTCACACACTGCCACCATGATTCCTACCCCAAATCCCAGAATTGGCCAAGGAGCACACCCCAAATGTGCCGCAGACCCAGAAACAAGGAGGAACTCGTCCCACTGTTTTCATTTTTATTTTTATTCCTGGTTAAACATGAAAATGCCCAACGGATATCCAAAACTAACACAACAGGATGGTTGTATAGAATATCACAAACAAGACAGCAGGGCCTAAAACATACTTTTGCTGGAGAATATAGTTACTACTCAAGTGCACGGTGCCAAAATATCCCGCTTTAAGGGCCAAGGAAAGCCCAGACAGACTGATCTCCAGCATAAAAGATAACAACAACCTACTCTTCCTCGTCACCTGATCTCTAGGAAAGCACACAGAACAAATGAATCATTTTGTAGTTTTATTATCCCCACCCCCACTTCTCACAAACGGACTATGACTCGCATTGAGATCTCAGTGCATTTCACAGCAAAAAAAAATGTACAAGAGGATCAAAATAGTTGTGCATAAACCAAACTCTTTTTTTGCACAATTTACAGTTTGTGTTGAAAGTTAACATGGTTATTTAAACCTTCTGATGCATTCTTACAGTTGTATCTTCTCCATGGAAAATATCTTACCAGATCACACAGTTGTGAGTTCTCATAATGCTGGATCAGGTGCAGCCATTGCCATGGCTGGGAAGTGGCAGATAATGTTATATACACTGATTGGAAGACTACATCAGAAGAAAAAACAGAGTAAGGCACCACTGTTGGAAAAATTAAGGTAGCTTGTAGTTACAATAACGAAAGCCGTAAGTACTATTCTTAATTGCCAGCAATTCTTAGATTTCAATAAAATAGTTATAAAAAAACCACAAAGGATGTTTGTACCTGAATACAGTTTCCTGATATCTGATTGTGTTTCAAATCAATACCCAGTCCTCAGCATAATCAGCTTTTTTTTAATGGTAAGATGAAAAATCAGGACCTACAGTCCATGTATTCACAGGTCACATTTCACTGCTTTGTTCTAAATAACACCACAGGAGAAAAACCAAAACAATCCAAAGGACAGTTTGTAATACTGATACTTCCCCTCTGAGATGATTAGATGGGCAGAGAAATTTAAATACAAAATTGTATGTTTTCTGTTCATTTTGAAAGCCTTAGTCCTTGGGAAGGGAAGGTGGAGGAGGAAAAAAAAGGCCAAACCTCATTACATTATAACATGAGAAAAAACAAAGTCACTCAAAGAGATTTAATAAAATTAGGAGTTGAAAAGTGTTCAAATTACTTTTCCAATTCAAGTCAATTATTTCAAGTATATTAAAATGTTTCAGAGGAAAAATTTCTCCATGGTTACAATTCTAATTGCTTTTATAAATCCATAAAAAAGAAAGGTAGTCTCTACATATATCCCATATTCCTCTGATGCATGCACACGTTCTCTCTGAAGAAAAAAGTCATCACGATCCAGTTGTCTTTTAACACTGATTTCAGGCACATCTTCCAAACATCCCTCCAGTTTTCGCCAGAAAGGTTAATCACTGGGCATAAAAGCAGCAATTTTTTGTTGCTGTTGTCTACATGGGTACTGAGCAGGTTTCAGTTATTAAAGAGCTTGACGCAGATTCTGAAAAGTTCCCATGTCACTCCAATATCCAACAGTTCCTTCTCCTCTTAGGCAGCTTTTGCAATCAGGTCTACTTAGAAGAATCTTACACAATTCAGATAAAATCTCTTGGATCATACAAAAAAAGTTGGTTGAATGTACCTGGCAAATTTGTCTCTACAACTTTTTTTTTTTTTTAATAGCTTTAAAGTGCCCTAGTATATTTATTTTCTTTATGCTCATTTAAACTTTCACAATTACATAAAAAGGGGACACTCAGTGTGATTACTGTGTTTTGAGAGACAGGGGAAAAGGAGAGGAAAAATTGGAAAACTCATCTTAAAGCAGCTTTTCTAGTTAGTGTCCGTTTGCTGAGTTTGCACAGCAGAGACTGTTTTCCAGAGGGGTTTATGGTAAACCCAGCCATCTCCCTGCAATCGTAAGAGAAAATACGGTTATAATAAAGACACTGCCCCAGAAGAACTCCCTTCACACAACTATTAGACTGATAGCTGTGAAAACCAGAGCGACATAGCTTATACCTTTAACTCCCACAGATTAAGACACAGAGATCAACACTGCAGGCTTCTGAGACTACTTCAGAACACATACAGACTCTTGCCGAGCCACAGCACTCTCTGGGAATCGACTGCACTTGTAATTAACCCAGATGGAAAACCACTCTTCTCAACATCCTGATCCAGATTACTTAAAAAAGCCAAACAAGAAGCCAGCAGAGAGGCAGCTGTCCAAAATTATCAGCTCTAACACAGCCCGACTGCTAACCCAGAAATGAAGTAGCTCAGGATTACATTTGAACATTTTCTGAGTAGATCTGTATCTCAGATTAGCAACAGAATTTCACCTGTTCTAAATCTATATACTAACAATACAAGTATCTAAATCTGAGCTAGTCATACGAACATAGCTTTAGCGAACAAAAAAAACTTTATTGGAGCTAACAGATAGCCCTGAACTTTAAAAAACAAAACCGGAAAAAACCACCAAGAAAAACACCTTTTTAGCATGTTTTAAACCCTTGCTAGACCACAGATATGGGAAGAAGAAAAAGGAAGAGTTATATTACTGCAGTTTCACAGAGATCGCTTTCACTACAAGAGGAATCTAAGCTACTACAGCATAAATTTTAGTTGAGTCCTCCCCTCTTGCATGAGGCTCAGCACAGCTCTCTATACCAGCAGGGTCTCATCATCCAGATCACAAGGAAAGCCTATTTCAAAGTTATCATACCGGCAGCCCCCAGCCTTCCTGAGCAGGCTGCAGTTCACCTTGTTAAAAGTCTTAATTTATTATTATTATTACTACTACCATTATTGAAATACAGGTTAAGCCATTGAACAAATAAGCTCCATCCAAAACGTAATGCACAAGAACATAGTAAGTTCTAAGTTGACAATTAACTCACGTTCCTTCTTGCTAACAGTAATATCTTGGGTTCATACGTGCACAAGATAAGCAAAACTAGTACTGTTGATTATTTTCTTTGGGTATTTATGGTTACAGTCTACTTACACATGTACAGGTAAAGCTGTTTTCCATGTACTATGAGGAAGGGCTTGGTAAAAGAAACCGAACCACAAAACAGGTAGACATTTTGTTGCAAGGGAATCGCCAAACCAAAGTGTTTGGGAAGTGAAGGGTAAAGTCACATCTTTACATGTCTGAGAGTGCTTATGACGCCTTACTCCTTTGGATCCCATGGAGCTAAACTATAAGATCTAAGACAAAATACTCTATTCTGACAGGACACGGATCCTTATGTGCACCTGCTTTCATTGTAGCTCTGCCTCTGCCTTCATCAACAGCTAACTGCTTGGGAACTTACTTCTTTAAGGAAGTATTTAGTACACCAAGGTGTTTCTGTTTCAGCACGAAGCCTCTCTTCATTCCTCTGTCGTTCTTCAAGGGCTCGCTTGTGCTCTGTAGCCTTATCGATGTCTCCACCCCGCAGAGACTCTGTTACATGCTGCCACAGCCTCCTACAAAACAAATTGTTAACTTCAGTTTTCAAAAGTTTTCTCAGCCTGCCACCTCAAACTACAGGAACACTGCACGCAGTTCTTTCAGAACAGGAGCACTCCCCTCCACTTATACATGAAAAACCAACCCAGGTCGGAGCACGAGGGTGCAGCGCAGCTGGAAGGGCTCGCAGCCAAGTCTTATAGCTACGCTAGCAATTAGGAGCAGATAGGAATGGCTCTGAGGTTTTGGCTGTGCCAGTCTAATGTCTGTTTGTATACCCTTTAAAGTTGCTATGGAAGTGTTACTCAACAAGCAGTTTCTTGTGAGGACCTCCCTTGTCAGGAGCTGCCCCGCTGCGTAGCTGATGGTTAAAAAAAACAAAGAAACAAGGAGGCTCTGTTCTAGCAGGCACTTTATGAACGCATAAGACAACTCTGTCCATGAATAAAAGAGACAAGATAAACAACCATGTGCCTGCACTTGTTTTTTGCACTTTTTATTATGCACTTGTTTTTAATTTTTTCATTTTTTTAAAAACAAAGATCACTGCTGCTAAGCACTATCCACAAATAATATCTACATTTGCAGGTTTTCCCAAGGCATTCACCAGAGTGCTTAGGACAAAAATGGCTAGACAATAGTGAATGCATACTCTACCTAGATTCAAATGGTCCTTGTTTCTCAAGAGGCCGGACTCGTTTTCTTGTCACTGACAGCTTTGTCAAGTCCACGTATTTTGTCTCCCCATTGCTGTAGGTGAATTCAAGCACGCTGTTCCACTCCCCTTGCACTCTGCACACCACTGTGTTAGTCATGTTCTGCTTCACTTCACCTGTGACTCTAGGAAAGCAATTTATTTTTAAAAGGCCATGGCTGAAGACACCCGAGGACTATTCCTTGCATAATCACTCAACTTAATTCTGAATGAGTTTCCAAACTTGTCACACTGTCTTGAAAAACATTAGTTACTTTAATTGTATTTGCATGAAGAAGCTCAAAGAGCAAAGTGACTTTCACTCGTTGCTCTAGTTCTCTTCATGTTACCCAGGAAACTCCATTTTTGGCTTCAGCTTACACTGGTTTCAAACCTTTTAACGGAATTGAAAACTAAGAAGAAACTAACAGGCTGGTTCACATGTAACAAGCAGTTGATCATTTCCACTTGAAACATCACGTCAGGTATGTAGTTCAGACTTAAAAAATAAAAATTAAACTTTCTATCAAGAATGAATCTCACTACCTGCTGGCACTTTATCTCACATCTTTACATCTCGATGTTCTCCGTATGTAGGTGGTCTCATTTTTATGTTGCTCACATAAGCAGCAGACACACAAAAGCAGAAAGCAAGGTAGGAAACTAGGAATCAGGAGAACTGCTTTTCTTTCCTGTCTCTTCCACGGAAACCTCTGCCAATAACAAGATATTAAAAAATGTCTTTCTAATATGCAGTATTTCATTCAAAGTGCTGCATATATGCTCAAGTATCACCATAATTACACACACCGATGCAGATTTTTCTTCTCAACATCAAGACCTGCCCAAAGACCTACCAACACTGACTTCATCCTGAATCAAGGAGAGGAAGCTTACTGAGCATTGCTAGGCAAGCAAATTACTGCCCTCAAACAGAACTTTTCTCCCAGGAAGAAGAAACAAAAGGTTCTGCATGCTATGCAAACAAGACTTGATAGTCTCACTTGTAAGGTGCTGCAGGATTCACAAAGGACACTATCTCCAGCTCCAATTAAACTGCAATTACACAAGCTCTCTACAACACACCACTCTCCAGCTCCCCTTCCCGCATTTCATCAGCGCTCACACAAAGCACATGTTACATCTCTTTTCACACTTAGCTATTGTTAGCTGCACATAATGTAACTTGCACACCACTGGTTTGCCATTACTTCCTTTGAACAACGGCATACAGACCAGCATAAATCAGCTCTTCTGTGCTCCCACCTTGCCCACGCTGGGTGCGTGGTGCCACACTCAGAAGGGCGTGTAGGACACACAGATGCCACTCTCCCTGTTCCACATGCACCAGTCACTTCCAGCTGTGTCTGCATCCACCTGTCCCACCCCTGTCCCTGAGCCCAGCATCAAAACAGAGAAATTAATTTCCAAGCAACAAAACGAGTATGGCAGGCCAGACCTTCCAACCCAGAGATACTGGATACCAGTCAAATCAGACCTGTGGGGAATTGCCAGGGCAAGCGGGGAAAGCTCGCAGCTGGCTCAGAGCAGGAGGCAGCAGCCAGGGCTTCTGCCACATCCTGCCCATGCGGGAGGCAGCTGGAGCCACATCACAGTCCAGCAGCTCAAACCTAATTTCACTTCATTGGAAAGATCTTCCAGAAAAACAGACTGATAAGTATGTGCTGCTGCTCAGGCATGGTTTTCTATTACAAAAATTTAAGATTCATTCAAGAAGACAGGCCAGAGTTGGAGCAACATGTGCAATAAAAGCATGTTTACATTAAGCTATTAAGCTTTTTTTGTGGAAGTTAGCAAGCACTAACAGTTTCTGAAAACAACTGAAGGAGTAAGTAACAAGCAAGCAGCCTTCATTTTGTGCTGCTTTTTCATCCTGTGACTTCCACACCTCACCAAAGCTATTACACATGGTGGAGCCCCTGTCCTCCTCCCAAGAGATCTCTGAACAGACTGAATCTACAGGATGCCAGAGACCAGCTCGTTCAGACTTTGCAGTTACACCTTCACAACTTTAAGAACTTAATTTTTCCAAGTGCTATGTGGTTACAACACAATAGTGACATCCAGTATTTAATATCAATCACAAAATTGCTGTCTCTGCTCAGCTTAAAGTAAACAAAGTTATATCACTCACTACTGAGGTGCAGTATTGAGCTGCCATATTAAACTCTCATTGCAACCCATATTTCTTCAAGTTGCATTGCTCTGTGACACACAACCATCCCAGCATTGCAGAGCATAATATCTGTCTGAACTAATATTAGTGAAAAAATCTGCTAGCACTTATTTGCAAGCTTGGCATGACTGATATATGCCCAGCTGTTCGTTATCAACATCCTCTACTTCATCAAACTAAAGAGGTACAGGACCAAGGAGCCAACATCCAGCTGAGGTCTAACAACAAGGGTCACTCTACAAAAAAAAAAAAAAAGAAAAAAATCTATAACATTGCCATGGCAACTCACTTGTGCTCTGTGTAACCATGACAACACTGCTGCTTCCCCATCAAGAGATTCTTTTGGCAATGTCCAATCATCACCATGTCAAATTTTCAATAGCTACAGTACCTTGAACAGATCTGTCTTTAAAATGCCTCTGCATCTGTGCCTAATTTCAGAGACAAATAACAAAACAGTTTCCAAAATTAAATCATTGAAGTAAAATTGTATCCTATCGCTTTTTTTTTTTTTTATGGCACAACAGGAGCTATTGCAAGGTGGAAGATACATTGTAAGCATTGGAAACAAAAATCCCAAGTGATGCATCACTTTAAAATTGTTGCAAGTGAAACAGCTAGGTGTAAACTTCAGTTCTCCAGATGCCACTGGGACAGGGGAGCTATGGTTCCAAGTTAAATTCAAAGCATGCATGGGAATTTATGGGGCAGAGTGCTTCAGGATGGAATCTTTGGTGGGGTTTTTTGTTTTCCTTTAAATGATAAATACATCCTTACCCTACTGTTTCAGAAAAAAGGGATTTATAGAAGAGTGATGATTTTCTGCAACCTGTGAGAGCAACCCATGTTTAAGAAGCTCTGATGTTCTAGGCTATTACACATTTCATTATCATCTCTTACACACTTAACCTAAGAAAGGTTTAAAAAAAAAAAACCAAACAAAAAAACACTGTCCAGCAAAATGCTCTGGAACCAGTCTTTGTGTGACTACTACTTAATTTTCTCCTTCCTTAATTAATTGTCTATATATTAGCACAAGGCTAATCTGCAGCAGTCTTACTATACAACCTCTAAAAACAGTGTTAATGAGTTCTAAAAGCTTTTGCACGAGGTGCGCAGGCGCTTCCTAGAATCTGCTAGAAGTAACCCCAAGCAAACTTTTTGTGGATTTTCTTTCTTCTACCTGCTAGATTTTAACCATGAAGAATTATCACTACAACAATTACCATTTTCTTCTTTTAAAAAGGTATTTTTACTTAGAGATTTTCTAGTTGCTTAAACTCGATAGCCTTGTTTCCTATACAGAAATCCTAAGACCAATAAGTAACAGAAGACTATTTACTGATGTTCCCTGTAGTGCAACTACAATGCATGTCACAAACATGCAACCCTTTACAACAGCAACATCAACCTTATTTCAAACAAAGAGCAAGTTGAAAAATAGGAAACACTAACCAACTTCTAACAGAACTAAGAGAATCTGTGCCAGCCAGGAATAAAAGCCAGGAGCTCTGTTTTCCCAGGGGTTTGAAAACAGTTAGACAAACATGGAATTTCCTTAATGTCTTTAAAGGCAGTCTGATTTTTTCCTTGAGGATCACATAAGATGCAGTTGTTTAGCTATGATATTGTTTAAGAACACAGTAATACCTTCAAGTGTTTATGAAGAGAAAAAACTAAGTCTTCTCAGACTATCAAATGAGTATTATTCAGTACACAGAACAGGGGAGTTACACAGCTATGGCAGTTCTAGACTGGATTACATGGAAAAAATAGAAAAAAGTGTTCTCACCGATGCAATTTGCCACCGTAGAAGGGCTTGGTGTGAAAGTTAATACTTGCAGAATACCCAGTCTTCACACAGTTAATGTTGACTTTTCCTCCCAATTCTACCCAGGGAACAGTTAAAATTGACCGAGCGTATGCACAGGGCAGAGAGAAGGTGTATTCTTCCCCATGTTCCAAGAGACTTAAGAGACCTGTGTGAAGAAATACAAGAATCCCTAAATCAGGACCATCTTAGAAAAGACCAAACAAGTTATTGAAATGGATATCCAATAATAGATCTGACTACTTTTTCTCATAGCCCCTCACACTAAAAAGAAAAAAAAAAAACAACAAACACACACACCCTACAAAAGTGACATTTATTACAGATTCTAGATATAAATATTTTCCTCAATGTACTAACCTGAGTAACATGCATTTATCTTTCTTTTGGGAAAAGACATTCATCCTAGTAACATTGCTCCATAAAGTATAATATTGTGCTGGGCAACATACTTTTCAGTAACATGTAAAAGGGCTGGTTACTCTCTTACTGATGGTTCTGGAGCACGGCAACGCAAGACTTATGCTGCCAATAGCAAATAACGAATACCCTGAACCGCAGCTGCTGAGGAAGGCCAACATTCCTGTTCTGGTTTCTCTCTCTGTAATACATCCTGACCTACCTGAAGGCAGGTAGCAGATACAATTCTCCTTACCTCACCTCTCTGCCGGATAAGCCCAACTCTTTCCTGACAGTAGCTTTTGCAATAAATGTCAAGAATCTCAAAAACTAGAATTTTTCTTTGCATTTTTAAGATGTGCGGGTTGGTTTGATTCCTATAAAAACCCCCAAACACAAGATCTACCTCTTGCCATTAGAGCTGGAGGGCATAGCACGACAACTGACTGGTGCCTGCATCAACCCGTGCCTCTGTAGCATATTACCACTGTGCATCTGATGTTACTTTTCAGAAATTATCACAGTTTTCATACTCATGACATGATTTGAGAAATGCCCTAAGGGAGGTACTAACTTCAGAAATTACCTGGTACAGACAAAGCATCAAGACGTGCCTTCCACATCCCCTGCCATACTCATTCCTCTGGCAGATAAACAGTTTACATGCAAGTGCCTGGAACGCCCAAGTGCTGAGCAATATACACAGAGGACACAGAACGGGAGATGCCCTCTCGCAGTAAAGACTAGTACTAAAGGGAAATGACAGTTTAAGGGCCATTAACCTTCTCTGTCCCTAAAGGATCCAATTTCTCTAGTTAAAGAAAACTAAAACTCGCATAGCAAGATACGTAAGTGCAATATATGCAAATGCAACAACACTTCTACTTCATAAGTGTCTGATGCAAATTAATTTGTCCGATGCTTTAGAAACATTCACACATACCAGTTTACATTACAGTAACTGCCCTTTGGTTTAAAAGTAAAAATTTTATTTCCAAATAGAATCCTGATTTTTGGCAAAGCATAAACCTATCTCTTTTTTTTCCGCATATGAAAACTTGCTGTTCATAATGAGGACTTGTAGTATCTTTTGTACTTTGTAAACAGTAAAAATAAAGTTAGAAATCACTGAATGATTGTACATTAAGGCTTGCAGATCACAAAGATTAGAGGAGAAATAAAAAAGTACATAAAAAAATCTGAAGACATACAATAGCAGCTGACATCTCTGCAAGCAAATTTTTTCAAAAAGTCTTTGAAAGAAAACTACTGACCAGTAATTATCTGTATTTCTGCTAGAGGCGTACAACATCAAATTTCCTCTCAAACAAATACTTTAATAGCTTAATAATAATAATAATTCATAAAATTAATAAAGGACAGAAGTTACACTTACCCTCACCAACCATTGTCACTCCTATTGACATTCCTAAGAATTTACTTTTTGTCCAGATGTGGGCATTGACACACATCTTTCTCTCTACACATTCAGCATAAAACCCTGAGACAGGAGGATGGTGGGACACTTGCTCGGCTACAAATTTTACTGTATAGCAGTCCAGCTCTGTTTGGCCTTCCAGATCTTTAGAAAGAGTTACTTGCTCTGAGGCAGAGTGAGCAGACAAGTTACTGCCAGCATCGGTGGCTACATCACTCTTTGGCATCCTCCAGGAGCAGTGAAACGTTTCCCCAATGATTGGATTGTATGGTTTCTTTGCAATAGCTCCTTTGCGACCTTCATGAAATGAAGTGAGATAATACTCAACAAAGCGGATCATCCTCTCCTCAGGGGTAGTGCCATTTGTGATTGCAATGAAGAGATCTGGATGGGACATGAAATCCGCATACATCTCCAACAACGATCGCTTCTCTAAAATAAAAGTGGGAAGTACCACCTGAAATAAAAGAAACCCCAGAAAGCTCTAGTAAGTAAAACAGAGACAGGCATTTTTATAAGAGAAGTTCTCTAGTGGAGGATTCTGTCCCGTTTCGGACACCACAATTTCAGATTGAACTTTCTTGTCCCTCTTCTAAGATGTGAGCAAAACAGAGTGATCAGAAGTCCCAGAAAAGCAATTTACAAGGAGAAAAAAGCCCAGTAAGTACTATTAGGACTAAAGAGGTTGAAAGGGACTGAGTATCCCTCTAAAAACATGAGAGCTGCAAAGAGATAACGTGTTCCACACATCTGTGGAGGAGAAAACAAGCAGGAAGGAGCTCAAACTCTAGCAAGGAAGGTTCAGAGCAGAGGTTAGAAAAGGTTTTGTCTAATGGAAAGAAAAGCAGGCAAGCTATGCCAGTGCTCTTGAGAGACTGCACAGTCTCTCTCACCACAGCAACTAGGACAAGCATCTATAAGAAATAACATAGTATAGGCTGATCCTGTGTCTCTGAGCAGAGGACCTTATACTTTCTCACTTATATTTACCACTATAAAAAAGAGCATTCCTGTCCTTTGCTGGGCCAAGAGCAATACTGTAGAGTAAGAGGCTGTGGGTACCATCAGACTTTTCCTTCCCTGTGGTGGCAACTAACCTCACATAACTAACGGTTGTAAAGAGCAACACAGGGTGTCTCAACCATGAGATCAAGACAGTCCATTTAAATCAGCTGCATTCAAAGAGGTAGACCACAAACATAAGGCTCTTAGCAGATACACAAGTTAGCCTGAATACACTTGCCACATCATTGCAGCACCAACCTGTAATATTAGAGTTGCTTTTCATTACCCTGATAGTTAAGTTAAATTCAATTCTAACAACTTCATTACCTGTTTTGAAGTCAGGCTTGTCACATTTCAGTGCTTTGCCTGCTCTGAACTAAAGACAATTCTACACTCATAGCCAAAGGCACAACTGGGAGATACTTGACAATTTGCTTCAACTAAGAGAAAAAGATAGACCAAATCCAATCGTCAATCCATAATTCCAAGGAAGAGAGTGCTCTCCTCACTCCAAGCCACTGTAAAATCTGTTATTGCTTTAAAAGTGTCTAGTGCTTATGGTAAGAAGTCTTTACAAAAGTTAATTGAACATCAGCTGGTAGCAGCCTAATTTTCCCAGAGCTGCTGCCCAAGTTGTCTAGTAGCAACTGAGCATTAATTTTTTGAAGCCACTTGCTTTTGAGATCTGCACTGATATGTCAAACCCACTTCTCTCTGGTATAACTTTGTTCCTGCTTGCTATACCTGTGAGCAAACACAGAAATGAGAATAGGACAGAGAGGTGTAAACATACATCTGACAACAGATAATGGGGAACCAGGAGAAAACTTCTTTTCAGAAGCAGCATGAATACAGTTGTAGGGTTATGTGAGTTGCGTGTAAAAGCATTATCAAGTGAGAAAAAAAATCATGGAAGGAAAGCAGAAAGACAAAAATATGATAAGGCTGGTGAAAACAGCATGGAAAGAGTAAGGTGCAAACACAGGAAAGAAAACAGGCCATTATAGGACAGCCAACAAAAACACAGTAGAAAACACAAAGAGAATCTAATAGAAAAGATATGGCCAGTTACATTAAAGAAAATCCACTCCCTCCACACGTTCCACTTAAAACCTGCAATGTCTTGGGAAATTGGATCTTGGGACCTGAAGTTGCTACAGTCCACAATTTCATATTAAACTCAATACAGGAGTTGAGTTTTTGAGTTCACTTTTACTGCAGCCAGTCTTCACACTTCAGTTACTCACTCTTGTCAAATCCATGCCAAGTTTCAGCTGAGACAAAAGATGCAAGATAACACTGCGCTGTTCTTCCACTGCTCCTAGATCATCCTCTTTATCATCACAGATATCCTCCAGCTCCTCATCTGGATTTATTTCTTCAGGTTCCTGAGAAAAGAGCCATAAACATCAGCTCAAAGATGTGACTGGCCAGACAATATCAAAAAAAAAAAGGACTTCATATTGTATTTAACTGTCCTTGTATGAAAAGAAGACTAAACAACCCCCGGCACAGAGCTACACAATGGAATCTACCCCCAAGGTAAACAACAGTTGAGGAATTTAAAGGGACATTAAGATTATTCAGTGCAGATTTCATCCAGAGGATTCAGGCTAAGATGTCTCACAGACTTTCACATGTGTTGGGGGGGAAGCTTAAAAGCAAATATGACCTGTTTTCCTATAAGTTTTGTGAGCTAACAGAATGGCAAGCACCTTACACATACACAAAAATAGTGAAGCAAATGCTAGCAGCAATTCCAACCACCTCAATAACACCCTTCCACCTCCACACAACTTCAGGCTTTCCAGTGTTGCCATCATTACTCCAAAGGCTGTAGCAAGTGGTACTTCCTAGTTACTTGCTTACTGCCACTCCTGATGACAAGCAATTAATATATCTACAAGCCAGTCTTCTCAAGCATTATTAATGTTGCTGCTAGTGCGAATAAGCAACAGTAAAGGAAACAGGGAAGTAACTTGGAGTAGTTTTATAAAAGCAACAACAAAAAACCACACACATACACACACCACACATACTGATTGTCTGTTAGTATAACTAAAGTGCCCAGACAGACTAGCAGAAATTGTATTAGCACCATTTTAATAACCGCCATCCCGCAAGCACCGTTTTAACAACCATCAGCCCACAAGCAGAAAGTCAAACACTGCAGGCAGAAGGGAAGGCAGTATTCCTAGGGCTCTGAGCAGCATCCTCCTGGGGCAAACAGCTGGAGGGAGGCACATACAGAGGGGAGAGGCACTGAATGCCACAGGAGGGCAGCAATATGCATCTGCCTACGCAGAGACCTTTGTCCTGGACCAGCTGCCCCAGCTCAAGGCAAGTTTGTGAACACTCAACCACCAAACACAGGAGGCCAAGCTCTCGCACAGAGCTCAAACCCTGATGAAAACTGCAATACCCCACAGGTGACTCCTTTCCAAGGATGCTACACTGTTCTGCTATCATAAATAAGTGAGCTGAAAATATCTAAGGGGAGTGATAAGACTAGTCATATCCCAAATACAGATAGTGATATACATTAAGCACTTGATCTGTAACTCAATTATTAGAAGGAATGAATTAAGGGATTTATTTGAAAGCTCCCGGTTTGTTTCATTTTTTTTCTTAACTTAGTAGCAACTACTCAGATCCATTTAAAAATCTATGAACTATAGCAACTAAAGAAATATTTTCTGTTTCAATTTTGCTGTAAGATAGCACAGTGTTGTTGTAGACATACAACAGCACAGTATCTTTTCACAACGATAAAGTCTCATCCAAACTATTGTGTGAAACTATTATAAAAAGAATGTAATTACGATTTTCTAGCTTAGTTAGGAAAATATGCTCTTTATCATAATCCCTGCTGTATTTTTATTTTAGTATTTTGCACTTCAAATCAATTTTGACAATTATAATGATACAGACTGTAGCTATATTTCAGATACATTAAGTCATCCTGAAGTCAAGTGATGAGAGTTGCTCAGGTTAAGAAAAACAGACACAGCAAGAGCTAGAAAAGAAAGAGATTTAGTAGCTAGAAACAAGCAATTTTGTGTCTCATCTACTTAGGCAGCACTTCTTGGGCCTGTTTTGAGGGTGTCATGAATTTCAGTTAGGTTTTTTGCACTTCAACTTCCAGTTGTTTTAGATCAAAATGCAAGGGAATACTGCAACACCACCATGCATTACTGTCCCAATTAGTTCCCTCCGCTTGACAGCTAGTTACAGAAAGCAGCAAAAATTTAAATGAAAAAGCAAGGTAGAAAGTTTCATCTACTGCAGCTGCACTCACTCCAACACAGCTAATCAAAAAGTGTGAGAAAAATTGTCATTAAATCATTTTCATATAATATGATTGAAACATTTACAGATATTCCTCAAAGTAATTCCCCATGGAAATGGGATGTTCACATTACCTTACCCTTGCTAGCTGGCAGGGCTCTGCAACAGACTGCTCTTCTCTGACAGATGCTGGCTTGTTTATCTCTGCTGGGAAATTCTGAGCTGCTCCATTTTTGAAGTGGTTTGCCAGAGATATCTTCGGTTCCAACCAATTGATCGTCGTTCCTGAAGCAAAAGAAAGTTTGCGCTGAAACTTGCTCATCCTCTGGAAGGTCAGTAAATAGCAATTTTCACAAAACAGCTATTTTTTTTTAAGGAATAAGCTGGAAGCAGCCAATTCCTCCTGCAGCCAATCCCTTCAGCAGCCACTAAACAAAGGTGGTGCAATGAGACACCACCTTCAGTGATCATTAGCACAAACACTGCGATTGGCGAGCTGTAATACATGCAACTTGGGACTGGAGAAACTAGTTGGTGTCATGAAAGGTGTAATTAGACACTACAGGAAGAACCCAGTATCATGGAAATGTTAAGTAACCCTTCAAATTTTCTTTAACTGGTACAAAAAAAAAAAAAAAAAGCCCACCACTTATCAGCTTGTCAAACCCAGCTCAGTTCTAGACTAAAAAGAGCTAAAGCAGAAAAAGTTTTGTTGCCAGTGTTTTCTCTGGAGAGGGTACTCGTCTTTTCTCCACTGCAAAGGCGGCAAGCACACACTGCTGAATAAATAATAGTTGCTCAAAAGAAAAAAAACGCTGCAGGGCTTGGAAAGCTATTACCCACTCAATGATTCCAGCATCTCTAGTTACTCCCAGCTAATTTATCAGGACAGATCAGGTTCCTCGTTAATAATACAAATGTTCCATTCTTTTTCAGAGGCTAATAAATGTACAGGTGACTCCAATCAGTTTTTACTGAAGAATACACAAACTGACAAACTATCTTGGACAGGTTGCAAACACAGAAATTGTTAGGAATTCTGAACTCCTCCCACCACACAGCAGTTTCCTGTGCTTAGGAAAGTACACCGAGGTGGCTTTTTTCTCTTCCTATATGATACACAGTGCTTTATTTCCAGACACCTGTTACCCGGAACTAGGTCACATCCTCAACCACAACAGGCAGAGTAAGCTTAATTCAGATAAATGGCAGCATTTCCACCGGGAAAATACTGGGGCAGGAAAAGAGTCAAGCTTTACTAACGGGACCAGACAACTTTTTCCCCAGCAAGACAGCTTATTTTCATCAAGTCTATTACTCATTAATCTATTACACAGTGAGAAATGAGAATCCCTCAGCAGTTTAAGTTGAAGCTATTTAAACAGAAGTTTCAAGTAAGTCAAAAAATAAGATGCTCAGAATGTCACTGTCATGCTTACCTTTTTGAAAAGGTTTTACTCATCTTTAAAACCTCTTCATGAACAGTACCTGCCTTCCGAGTTGTAACTTTCAACATAGTAATCTCTAATTGCATGTCTAGGCTGCATTTAATCCACACTCACTGCCTCTATATTAGCTTGAATTTAACAAGTAGCCTCCCTTTCACACTCCCTATCAGCTACTTCTAAAATAACCTTATTTATTATTAAGTTCTGTTTAATTTTGCTGTTCAATTCTAGGAGTTTTTTTTGAAGTGATTTGAGCTACCAGTTGTGTTTTAATCTTTGTGAGTGGACAGGATACCACACTAATACTTCTCTTGAACTGGAAGATCATATTCAATTCTGCTCTCAACTATTTCAGGTAGCCCAAGCTATTCTCTTTACCTGTGATCCCCTCCTCCCCTAAAAGTCTTCACTTTTTTTTTTCTTTTTTTTCCAAACACTTATCAGTAGTTCCCCTTTGCTTCAACACAGACCTCTCAGAGTCTACAGTCTTCACTTTCAACAAGAGTTTCATATTGTTGTTGCAATTCACCTTTATTATAATGAAATTTTGGGTTTTTTTAATTCAGTACTTTATTTCACCACTTTTAATTTTTCCTAAATTCAAGTCAATAGCTGCAACTTTCCTGTTCATCTTTAAGTTTGTGATTTATAGTAAACCTTGATACAGTTGGGCAGTATTTTTACTCGTCTGGGTTTTTTTTCTTTGAACAATTTATAGCAAAATGTCACTCTTACATAATTTCTAATCCTTGTTTTTTTAAGCCTGACAAGCACTTGCCCAACACATTCTTAGCAGTCAAGTACCACTTTACATGACCTGAAAATACTTTATTCCACTTCATGTTTAAATTTATGTTCTGTTAGACAAGTCTTCTCTTCATCATCACTTCTTGCTGCATCTCACTCATGCCTAGCTGAAGTATGCTGACCTGCCTTTATGATTCTAGGCAGATTAAATCATGCCTGTATATATTTTATTAGATAGAACAGTCTGTGTACAAGATTTTTTTCCCCTGAATCATGTTGTATTTTCCGACACATAAATATAGAAGTACCTCCTGCAGCATTTGAATTTAGCCAGAACCCTTTTCCTTTCTGTATCAACTTCTGAAGCCTACCAAAGAGGCTCCACCAGCTGAAACAGATGGATAAGTATCCCTCCGTAGCGTTGGTGGAAAGCTAAGATAAATAGACTTTTAAAAAAATTATTCTTCATAGTCCTTGAAAGGACCAAATGTATTACGGTGTCTCTAGAAAGGCTACGTCAGTGGAAGAGTGCAGAAAGGCACATGTATTCTTTGTGGTCTGTTTTTAACTCTGGCCCCAGTAATGCATCATCCAATCTGCTGCTCCTCCCCTCTCCATCCTTCTCTCTATGATATCACCAGAAATATTCAAGATTTGGACATCTTCAAGCAATATTTTTAGATTTGGCCATTAACAGGCAGATACCAACTGAATAGCAGTCAGATGAATTGAGCTCTTCCCTGCAGTTTAAAAATTTTAAACAACAACAAAAGCATTCATAAAAAAAAATCCTGTCGTCTTCCTACGTTATTACAGTGGTGCTCATCAGGCCTTACTTATTTCCCCACAGTAATGAGTCAAAAAAAACAAACCCAAACACAAAACCTTAGTAGCATACACATGAAAATGCCAAAACAAAAAAACTTCTGATGTGCACCGCCCACAGTTATGCATCAATAGTTAAAAATATTCACAGGGAATAGGAAGAGTTCTTTCAGTGTGAGTAACTTCGGAGTTCAGACAAAGATTTGGAAAGGTGCCATCCAGTTTTTCATTTTTAGAATGAAATTTTGAACTGAAATACAGAAAAAAGTTAATTCATCCTATTCATATATTCTCTTTTAATACCTGTGGTGATTTAAAAATCACAAACTATTCTTATATAGTTTTAATAGTTTTATACAACATCTTTTTTCATCTTAGAAGCTAAACCAATTACAGCTCTGAAATAATATGCACTGGCAAAGCAAGTACCACAAATATGATAGGAATATGGGAAAGATAAGGTAAGAGACAACTTAGGAGTGTACTTTGTTACATACTTACCCTATCTACTGTATCTGTTGTATAAGTGAAGCATTTGAGAACACTCAAAAGCTTCTTGCTCACAAAAAGCCACAAAGTAAATACATGAAAAAAATTCACAGTAAGTTGCAAAAGAATTTACAAACAGGAAAGCACACATTCAGTTCCATATGCTGCACACAAATTAGGTGGAATGATACTGGTAAGCACCTACTTGCATGGAAGCAATCAATTGTGCAGACATAGCAATATATTTGTCTGCTGTCTGTGAATGCATGTTATTCCACACCCATTAGCAGTGGGGTTGGGGGGCGGGGGGGAAGTTTGTTTGTTGGGGGGTTGGTTGTTTACAAAAAGATTTTTTTTTATTTTTTTTTTACCTTTAACCAGTTTGCATTTGCTTACAAGTCTGTTCTGACCTCAGAATGGAATGCAACACTTATCTTAGCCCATATTTTAGGCTAGGATGCTAACTCAAAATAAGTATACTGATAAATAAACAGTATTAATAATAACCTGTGCAAATGTGAAGCTTTGTATTTTAATGCTTAACTAGAAATGAAAGCTACAAACATGTAAATGCATATAATAGGTATTCAGTGTGGAAAAAAAAAAGCATGACATTTGACAGAGCTGTACTGGACACCACGTATCCTAGAATCTGCAATCCCGTAAGAGTCCCCTTCCACTATTACCGTTCCTGAGCAGCCAGTTACATCCCAAAGGCAGCCTTCTTCTTGTAGTGCCTTATGAACTTTATTCTGTTGTGAGATGCTCCCAACAACTACATGTTACATTTATACAGCTGGTGCCAGAGACTTCTTGATAGAGTAGAGAAGACAATTTAAAAAAAGAAAAAATATATACAATATGCACAGGAGTTCTACCCAACAGCAGCAAGTCAGACTTCAGAAAAACTCACAAGAAACCAGGCAGCCAGCAGTTTTCCCTATCCACGTGAAACTGGATTTACTGCAACAAGTATTTTTGCAAGAAGAAAAGGATTCATATCTGTTATAGGCTTCTGCTCTTTGTGAGCATCTATACCCACCTGCTGGTAAGGATCCCTTTTGTTGAGAAGCATGTTGTAACTGGAGAATATGGAAACAGTCATTTAAGCAGTTCATGGTTGCCATGGAAGTTGCTTTCAGCATTAATAGGTCTTGATCCAAGGATGTAAGGTGACCGGAGACAGGAAGGCATTCTATGCTCCTGATCAAGTCTCTCTGCTGGCCCTCAGCCTGAGACATCATCTGTCAAACAAAACAGTAATGGAAGCGTGTTGTGTGGTACCTGTTTAGCTGTGCACACAGAGGATCTCAAATGATTTTATGATGATAATAAAACGCAAAGGTAATAGATTATGTACAGTTAATTGTACTTTTTTCTTGATGCAGCTACTAAAGAGTCATTGAATACATGATGAAATTCCCACGGCAATACATGGGACCTTCTTAACAAGCAAAAGAATATCAAAGTGACTTCAAAAAAAAGCAAAGAGGAATTTGAATGTGATTACTTCCTGCAGTAAATATAAAACATTTTCATGCTTGGTTGATAGGGACAGGGAGGGGGGAAACACCCCCCACACTCTGTGTGAGGAGTAATTAAGCTCTGTGCTCTGCACAGCCTGGAAGAGGATCTATGAGGTACTATCCATGGGTATCAAGATCTTTTCACTCCCCACAAGAAGAGATCCAGCACTTTACAGGAAAGACCTTTATCACTCAGTTTGGCTCAAATCATAGAGGATTCTCATTTACCATCTGCACTGCCACCACGCTTAGGATCACTATCTCACTGTTTACTTTGCGGAGGGGGAAGAAAAAGCAGCAGGATTATCCGCTTCAAATAACAGCTTTCCTGGTATCATTGTTTTCCTTCTCCCCCAAGCTCCTTTCCTCCTTCCTTCTAACACAGAGCACCCCTACATCACAGAACTTGCATCGGCACATTTGCCCGCAAGAGGTATCGCACTAAAGCACACCAGCCATCAAGCAGCACACTGTGGTCTTCCAAAAACCCACATGCTTTCCTCCTTGTACTCACAGAAGCAAAATATTGCCTGATTTTCAATCATGGGGATGACTATACATGCTAGTGTCCCTTTTCTGGGGAGGTACAACAAACAGCATTAATGTAACTGGATAGCACTAATCTGCAATCATTAAGTGTTCTGGCAGTTAAGTTAAACATAAGAGCAAATTGATTTAGCAAAGCAGAAGAAGAATTTCTTTAAAGAATCTGAGATGCATTACGAGTTTAACTGCTATGGCACTGCTTAGTTTTTTAACTCACCAATCCCAGCATTATCTTACTGATTTTTTTCTTTTAATTTTTTTTTTTTTTAAAGTACCTTTGCCTGCAATCTCTTTGAGGAACTGCTTTTAAGGTTTTATGCAATAAATATTTAGGCAATATGTATTCATTCAAGTTCACGGTATGGGTATTTGGAACGTTTTAGGCTTGGCTATATAGCATGCTATGGTGTGAATTCACAGAGCATTGGCTCTTTTGAAGTGGCATTTACTGTGCACAGTCAGCCTTAGCATGTCCCAAGAGTGACAGGGCAGAAAGCTAGTAAAACAGTTATATAGCCTTGCCCATGCAAACACATCAGTTGCTATCAGAACATGTGTCTTATTTTCTTTCAGTCATGAACAGGATATGCATCTGTGTGTGCAAGTTTGTTTCCAATACTTTGAAAAACTCCTAAAACTCTTGTGGATTTAAAAAAACCCAAACAAACAAAAAAAAGAAGACACAGATAATTAGCTGACAAATCATTGCAACCCTTCTGGTGATCTTCACTCTTGGTAATTTACTATGTGGTAGTACCCGAGCACCTCACTCCAAAATCAGGCCAGACAACAGGACAAGCCACGTTATACTGAGCATTGAAGGCACATCTCCCCTTCCAAAGAACATACTTTGAACAGTCCTAAGTTTTTCCTTCTTATACACTCAGATTTGTAAAGAAAAAAAAAAAAAGAAATAGTGCCGGGGAGGAAAAAGCACTTTGATTAAAAATTCAAATTCTATCAGAAGTACACAGGCTACAGTTCCCACTTTGCAAACACACACACCTGCATTTAGGGCATGTCAGCATAAAGATCCTCCTAGATCGCCTGTTTAGCAAGGTATCCAAGTCAGCAGCATGACATGCATTCGGCCAAGAACAAGGGGAAGTAGAAGAAAAAGGGACTTACAGAGGAACCAGCTACAGTGCAATTCGCGGGAAAACTAAATAAGATCACTGGGCAGCAGATCCTTTGAAAGAAAAGCTGTTCTTCCCACAGCTTCTCAAACTGAATTTGTAAGTATTCAAGCTGTATCATGCTCAAGCGTAAAAGGCACGCACCTGCCCTTTAAGCATTTTTAACTATACCTAAAAAAATTAAAGTAGGCGTTGTGTCTAACAAGCATTTTATCTTCCAAAAGGTAAGCAAACTAATTTTGACATTCAGAAAAGCTACCATTACTGAGGATTCTTCATCTGTATAGGTCAAAAATTTTTAAGTTGATAAATAACCATGCTGCGTCACCAAACTCAACAGTCAAAAGAGAACATGAATAGTTTTCTGTGCTCTTTGCAAGGCTAAGAAAAATCATTCCACTTTACTTCCCACCCAGTGAGGATCCCAATTAGAAGATGCAAGCTACTGCTTCAGTGCTACAGCTCACACTCTCCTCTTCCCTCCCTCAAATTTTGAATGCCATATTGCCATTTGAAAAGTCGAAAAGTTAAAAAGCCATTTCTGAAACATTACCTCACTTAAATAGGATAGCTTCTCAAACACACAACAACAGATAAAAGAAAGAAAAACTGCTAAGAGAGCTATAAGCATGAATTCTGTAAATATTAATGCCATATTCTGTATTGTCGCTGTTTTCATGCAATTTGCTATTTTCATGCAATTTCAGAGGATAAAGCAGATCAACCAGCTCATAAAAAGCAGAAGCCACAGGATGCTAACTGAAGTTTTGCTGGGTACCTCACAGGACTTCACATGTCTTTGCATTAGCACTACAGGAGACTTTACTGTTATTAGAAGATATAAACAGGATGGCAGCAGTTACCCTTTTGCAAGCCATCTGCGAGAACAGTCTACTGCAGACTGAGATTCACAGGTCCTAAGGTCTGAAGAGGCAGTCATCTCATCTAGCTTACTGAATTATTATGCCACAGGACTTAATTTAAATGAAGGAAAAGCGTTATGGCAGCATAACATACTAGGGAAAGTGTTTTCAATACCCATTTACAGCTTCCCACTGACGAATTTACCACAGTGTTCAGCCACATATTTTAAGGTTAATGACGCTCACAATACAGAGCACGCTTCTGTCCCAGTTTGTCTTAAGTTCAATTTCTAACTATTCCCGCTTCCTAGATTAAAAATCCCTCCATTAGAAACTTTTTTCTGCCAAGAAATATATCACACTACAGTAATTACACTGCTAACATTACAATACTCATTAATATCAATACTACTACTAAGTAACACATGTTTGTAATTCAGCAGTTAATTTTGTTTCAGTATTAGCTTCAGACTCGCAGGATCTACACTGTAAATATTCACAAGTTAAATCAACCAGTAGTCTGTCCATTCTGGCAGTCAAGATGAAAAGGTAATTATTTCTGTTTTTTCCAAAATACACTACCCTGAATACATAGTGAAAAAAGCATACTTCCAAAATTGCTCATTTTATTTTGTTCTCTTTTAAATCACATCCATCCCTACACAATTTGGCCACATGAATTAGCATACTAGAAAGTGGTATTAGTATTCTTAAGCATCAATCATGACCAATTTCTCGTTAGTCATATGAGATGCAAGTACAGCTTAGTCGATTCTTCTATAGCTTGACACAGGAAGAAAACTGTATGATGTAATAGTATCATAGTATGTGATATTATACTTCGTTAAGGATATTCCCTTGTCACTTGTGGTGCTAGGACTTGCAAGGATGAGAACATGCAAAACTCTACCTTGAGCATCAGGATATTATTGCAGAGTATAAAAGTCACAGAATACACATCACATACTTCTACAACTAGCCAAGGCAAGTTACTTATCCTCACACAGCTATGCAATAATAGCTCAGGACACGGTATTGACAATATATTCAACTAATAACAACAGGTTTCTCTACAATCCTACAAATAATAGGACAGCTTTTCTAAAAGATTATGAGATAATTTAAGGCATACATACCTCTCTAACATCTACAAGGTGATCCGGCTGCATAATAGGAACTCTTTTTCCAGTTGGCAATCTGTGATGTCCAACATTGAAAAAGGAAACTGCATTTTGACTGAGTCTTCTTTGCACACCAGGAGAGTTGGCACTTCCTTGGGATGCAAGAGAGAAGCTGCGCGATTTCAGAGGAGGGTTGTTCTAGTGAATAAATAAGCATATTGAGAAACATTTACAATTAATTCCTAAAAACCAGCAAATAGTCCAATTTGAATGATACAGCAGAACAGTTTAATCCTTGATTTTTTTATAGAGCAAGGACAGATGACAAAGCCCTAATAATGTTATTAGTAGCAGCTGCTAAATAAATATTTTGCACTATCTGCTGACAGTTGCCCTGTTTTATAGTCTAATTATGAACAATCTGTGAAATGAGATTGATCAATATGTATCACTTCTCTGACTTGAAAATTAGTCCTTGATCTGCAACAGTACTGGAAACTGATTCCTAACAGATACTGCAAGGACAGAGGTCACACTTAAGAGAATGGGATTTCATTTAGAACTATTCATTGAACTTATCTCTTACAACAAAGCCAGCTACAAGACATTGATCTTATCTTAAAAGCAAGGTTTTATTCAGGTACCAGAATAGGTGTTACAGTAATCAGGAGGTTCTACCAAATACAGTATATTAGCAATCAACACATGGTTAGCAAATGGAAGCAACAACCCTCAGACATAGTGTTGAGGACTTGCCTCTCAAACATGGGAATTTATCCTGAATGTATTTATGGGCTGTTGAGCAGTTTTTAAAAAAGGCTAAAATAAAAGGAAAGCTCCCAAAATGGAAGGGCTTCAATAACACTGAAGACCTGTTTCCTTATCCATGGGGCGGGGGGGCGGAAATCACAAACCCACTGGAAAATACTCTGATCTTTCAACTTTGTCTCCTGTTCAAACACCAGTACCTGCTCAGGGAGGACCATTAAGATGTTCAGTGGCAAACTGACTTCACTTTGTGTCATTCCTAAAGCACATTTCCATTACAAGTCAGCTATTACTCAGAAAAATGTTTCTTAACGTCAGTGTCAAGCTCAACCACAGGCCCTTTTGTAGTATTTCCCTCAGATAACACGATAGTTGTCTTTGGATCTACTTCTACCACCAGTCTAAATTACTTTTGCCCATGAAAGTATCAGTCATACGATACCTTTCCAATAGCTTCTGTGTGATGCTGTGTGCATATCTGTAGCCTGCTAACCCAGTGTTGCCGTTCTTTAGCATCAGTAGCTAATAAAAGCAAACCAAAATGATTATGTATATGAAGACATTTTGAAGTATTGGCAAAAGGCCGCTTAATTCTTTAAAACAGACAGAAGATTTTAACAGTACAATGTATTTTTTATCTAAAACTTGCTCAGATGACCAGTAATTAGCTATAATTAAATAACACTAAATAAGTTCAACATAAATGGCATGTATTTTTTTTTTAATATTGTAACACAGAAATAACTTCAAACAATAACATCCCTCACACACATTTTAATCTAACAACATTTTCACGGAATTAGAGTACTGACATGAGTCATGAGGACATTAATGTCCTGAATTAGATAATGACAGCAAGTCTCCACGGGAAGAAATACTGTAAGATATTAGCCCAGACTTCCATAGCCTGCGAAATCAGAGAATGGGCTTCTATAACTATCACAAGGCTGCTAACATATTGAACATTAGGAATAATGTAGTTTTGTGCAACCATCAACACAGTACTGTTACCTACAATGACTTAGAAAACACTAGATCAGTACAGTTTAAGAACACTCCACATGAAGGTTAAACCCTGTTCTACACATCTTAAGTTCATAGTCTTCTGAAAGTCATCAAACCCAAAGGATGGAACCATTCATAAAGAAGGATGGTTCCTAAGTGAAGAGCGGGATGAAAGTTTCACATATAACTCTCATTGCAGCAGCCTGCCAAACAATTTCTCTTACTTTGGACCTCCTGCCAAAGCCAGCAGAGCAGCCACAGGTGAGAGTCAGCAGTGTCCTCTAGTGGAAGAATCCCCTGCCCAAGAATCTAGGTCCTACCTCTTAGTTTATACTGCTCCCCACTGGCAGCATTGACTGTAAAGGTGTGAGAGTCTTCATCACTGGGTGAAATTACAGCTCCAGCTAGCTGCAGGGTACCTCTGGGCTTTAGATGTCTAGACTGCTCATTCACAAAGTACTCCAGCAGGCCAGCATCATTGTTTAAAACAAAAAATCTGCAACGATAACACAGCAAACACACTAAGTAAAAACAGCTCATTCTTCCTCGCCCCCCCCCCCCTTTTTTTTTTTTTTTTTAGTTGGGGGGGCGGGCATGGGGAAAAAAATCAAGACTTTCATTACAAGTTGACACAGATGGGGCTGGGACTTAAAGACTTGAGCCAATACAACCCCAAAACACATGAATTATGTCCCCAACAAGACTGCACAAAAATTGAGTTCTTACCATCTTTTTTTCCCCTCAGAGATCAGGAATGCTATTGCACAACAGACTAGCTGTGCCCACAGAAGAGTGCTACTGCAAGATTTTTGGGAACTAAAAGAATATCCTGAATCTCTAAGGCTTAATACATCCTTAAACTACATAAATTAAGGGTAAAACAGCCCCAGAAACAAAACAGTCACGATACAAGACTGTGCAACTAAAGCAATTCCAGTTTTTTTTTAAAAAAAATGAAAGTGAACATTGTGCTTCATACATTCAACTAAGTTTAACGACAAGTGTACTGACACAAGTCACTGCATGCCAGTAGCAGCACAGGCATTTGGCCAGTGTGGTGTACTAAGGACTTGTTTCTCCAATAGTAATTTGGTTGCACTGCACTGCTCTAGGAACAGCATCAAGCAGGAAGCCTGACCAGAGAGTTTACCTGTCAAAGAAAAGCAAGGTATTCCAGGGGGGACAGACATCCTGGAGAACTAAAGGGAAAAGCTTCCTTGAGTTTGAATTTTCAGTAAAGAAGTCTTAATTTTTTATTTTTTTTTTTAAAACAATGGCATAATTTGGCATAAAGCTGAAGACTCAGGAGAAAAAACAAAGACAGTATTTTTAATGGAAAAGGAAAAAAAAAATGTTGTATATGTTTGGTTTGGGGTTTTTTTTGTTTTGGGGTTTTTTTGTTGTGTTTTAGGGTTTTGTTTGTTTGTTTGTGGGTTTTTTGGGTGTTTTCTGTTTTTTACACACACATACAAGCATAGTTATAAGCCACCAAACGAGTTAACCGCTTCATACTACCTATCCATTTTCTCTTATTCATGCCTTAATACAAATATTATTCATGTACATGTTAGCTTAATCTATACTGAGAAAAACATGATTCTTCCATAAAGTTTGTTTAATAGAAAAAGGGAAAGCCAAGTACTATTAAAAAAATCTGAAACATGTTCATTTAGATGCTGCCAAGACCAACATTATTAAAAAGCACCATAAAAGACTTACCGATATTGCCAACCAGTGACAAGATTGGTATATTTCATTAAGTACCCATAAATATTTTCCATGTGATCACTATTAAAACAAAAAAGAGATAAAAGCAATCAGACAATACCAAACAAATTTTAGATCTTCCCAGCTTTTGGTCATCATTACCTATTCTCAGAAAATGAATATTCACCTTCATTTTTAGACTGACACTACCATTTTAATAAAGCTATCAACACTTAACAGATTTTTTCAGACTCATTTCTAAAATTATTTCGTAAGATAGTTTAACCAGACTTACTGAATTCCAAATAACTTCAAGGCATAATTAGTTTCACCAATACTTGAGTTTTATTCAGCAGGCACTTCTGGACACATTTGTACTAGTTTCAGGTAATTAAAGACATGCTTCTTCTGTTTCCTGCTTCCTCTTCTAAGCAAGCTTTGTATTTTTGGACTCCTGAACAAAATTAAGTTTCATTAGCTTATTAACAGAAATTTGATCGTGGTGACTAACTAAAAATAGTCCCTAGGTACTCCTACACCAATGTGGTTTTATTTATCTTTAATGTCCAGAACCCTTCCTGACTACACGAACAACCATGCTCTTGAACAGATGTTCTATGGAACACAACATGCGGGTGCAGGTCACATCAAGATATTTTGAAATGTAAAACAAAAGCCGAAACATCTTCTCCTCTGGCCTGGCAGGAAAATCAGGTAGTTTCTCTTTTGAAGCTCAACTTGCAACATTCACCAAAAATGAAAACCCATTGAGAGCATTTGGCACAAAGGCTTAATATCACTACAGGCAAAATACATTGCCACTTCTGAAAAATCAGCTGTCCTAAATAAAGCTTACAAGTCTTATGGCTATGAACTAATAATCTTAAGACTCCAGTTTAAAGACCTACTTTATACAGTATGTTCCTATAATTCTAGAAATACCACCTCAACGCCTTCACCTCTTACAGCAGGGTACAATCTTACACTGAAGAACACACTCTTGATAAACAATTCAGGTCCAGCATAAGAAAAATTCCCAGTATTCCAATGAAGAATTGAAACAATGACACAAATATCAGATACTGACTACTTGCTTTTTAAAAGAAGCTTATATTTAAGCCATCTTATTTAGATTTTAAATTAAAATTTCTGTAGCTCATAGTATGTGGATGATTAAATGAAAATTATTCAGAATCCATTAAAACAGCAGCCTGTCTTGGTCGTTAACAAGTCAAAGGACCCCCATGTCAGCAAAACTGGAAAGGGGAGAAAAACACGACTACTAGAGCCAAGGGATCACCTTCATTAGTGGATTTTGGTTGCAAACATAGTCAGACCAAGTATTGGGGTAAATTTCAAATAGTGGCTGAAGCTGCTGGCTACACTTCATTTCTAAACAGTGTCACTATCATCGGATTAGTTAGATACCTGACAATTCAATAAATACAACATAAGTAGTTTCATCCTAAAAGAAGCTATTTTAGGATGCTGCTAATGAAGACAACCTCAGAGTAAATCACTGCCATATAAATCAATGCCGTATCACTGCCATTCAGTAATACTATTCAAAGAAGAAATGCAAGAACGTACATTTTTGAAGAAAAAACAAGTTGCTGGTTTTTTAAATGTAACATTTAAAAACAAAAATATGTGTTCTGGCTGTTACTGCAGCAATCAGTATTGCAGTAGTACCCTGCAATGGAGAGCAGCCAGCAGGACTATCTAGGAATTTAATTTCTAATAGTTCATTAAGTGGTACTACAGATAAAAATAAAACCAAGGAGAGCAGAGGGTATTCAGACTATCATATATTTAAAATGTATAAAAATGCTAAAGGAGACATAGCCAAACATCCTCTGCAGATGCCTCTCATTTGTTATTATTGGCATACAAGGGAAGTACAGTTTAGACTTGCTTGCTGTCTTAATTTAGCTGAAAATTATGAGATTGCATAGTCATAAAAATGTATGAGCTTGGTTTTTAATTACCTGAAAATTGTCCCTAGTCACAGCTAATTGTTTTCCAGTTTCAGTGAATGCAAACTTCACCCTTGCTTTCAGTTAGGCATCGTACATAGACCTTCACACTCGGGCTAGAGCTGCTGTACTCTCCCATTAACTAACATGCCTAAGTCACAGGTATGTTCAGCAGAACGCAAGAAAAATCAGAAAAGTAACTTCAGACTGCAATGAATATAGCAGGACTATATGTATGGCCTTGGAAGTCCATTCATCTGACACAAGTAAATTAAACAGTCTTTGATTAAAATGATTTGACAGCTGATTTTGTCAGTCTTTAGAAAAAGTCACCATAGAAGGGAATGCAGCCTTTTCAGTGACATTACTTCCACATCAAATGAGCACTAGACTACATTTTGCCTTCCCCCACATTTTCCTCTCCACTTGCATTTTCACTTTGACTAGACCCAAACTTCTCCAAATGCCTCCTCTTCAATAATTCCTATCTCTACCCTCGGCAGTCCCAAGAGGTGATGATTTAACCTAAAAACTTTGAAAACAGCCCCCCCCAAGAAGTCTGTCAAAGTGACTGAGGACACGCAAGCCAGTCACCTCCGGCATTGTGGGCATGGCCAATATGGAAGGAGCATATTGCAGCAAGCGCAAATGCATGGTGTTAAACACACCGACCAGCTGTGTTTCAGAATACATACCTTTGCAGGCAGGGTGTCGTCAAACCCTGTATCTCACACAAAAGAGCTATATCTCAATGTACAAGGTAAAGCTCAGAAGTACATTTAGCAGGTATCTCCCATTCACAAGCAAAAAGACCTCATCCACCCGCACAAGATCACAGAAACGTACTAAGCACTGATGGCCAAACCTCAGTAAGAAGAGCCCAACAAGCCGCAGCAGTGGGTGGTGCAGATCCCAAGACACACAGCGGTCAGCTGCGGGAGCAGACTCCTTACAGACTAACCTCTGCAGCATGCCGACTGCTGGGGATGAGACACTGAGCTGTGGCTTACTTTTTGGGAGACCGGGGAAGAGCCAAAGTCCAAAGAGACGGAGCATGAACAGAGGCCCCTGCTAAATGAGCCACCTCTTGGACAATACTGATTAAATTATTTTCCTTCTTAATTGTGTTCATGCATCTGCTATAGAACTGCACAAACCCAAAAGACTGTATTTAGTTTTCACCCTGTCAAAGGCCGAGAAAACTTTTAGCACTCATGCAAGTAACAGATTAGCCTGCCTGAAGGGTACGAAAAACTCAGTTGATATTTAAAACATTTCCCTTGACAGTATAAGGGCCTAGAGGCAAACACATAAGCAAATAAAAGAGTACAAGCACGGGCCTTACAGGCACTGATCGTGGTCTCCCAGCACAAATTCCCACACTGCATGGGCCAGGGAATTCTCAACATTTGAACTAAGGCTTATTTTTAAATAAGTAAGTAACAATTTTATACACTAAAGAGATTTCAATCCAATCTGCAAATTGCAATTCACAAAAGGTTGATCCTATAACTGTACACAAACCTGTTACAGAACTACAGTTAACCTCCTACTCTTCTTCTGGGTAAGCACTAGTACTTTCCTACAGAAAAACATTCTCAGTATTATTTATGAACAACAAGGCCACAGAATCGTAACTGCAGCATTTCTTCAATGATTTTAAGATTGGTGCCTCCACAACAAAAGTTAAACTACAATATTTGTTGTTGCTAAAGCAGTGTTGTAAGGCAGTTAACACGGTAAAAAAAAAACAACAAAAAACACAGAACCCCAGTAATATTTCACTTGTATGGAATTAACAACAAAGCTCTTCAAAGCACTACAGAAAGCTTTTAAGATAGTACATTTTGAGAATGAGAGGTTGAGGTTCAGGCACTGGCTCTGCTCACAGATAACCACAGTTTGAAAAATGAGTAAGATCTTCCTTAAAGCCCTTACCAGCATTGTTTCTAATGAAACAACAGTAAAACCTGTTTCAAATTCACCTGTGTACTCCAGAAGTCTCCACAATTCCCCACATTGGGGTTTTTGACTTCTAGAAAACAGATTTCAGAAGTGAATTTGACATAAAACATTCAGCAACTTATCTCAACATTGATGGTAAGACTTGGCTGCACGGGGATCCTTCCCAACTTTAAGAACACCTTTGCATTCACACTGATGCCTATGTGCATGTACACGTACCTATGGGTACGTGTATCTTTTCATAGCCAAGATGTTGCTGTTGCTATTCAAAATGCTCACGACAGTCTCACTTTGTCAAAGGAACAGCAACAGCTCAGCAACAATGAGTCAACAACCCCTGAAGTCTGTATTTCTGTAGAAATTCATGTGTCCTTCTGTCGAAGAATGACAAAAAAAAAAAAAGTTTAAGTGTTGCAACAGACCTGTCACAGCCTTAAAGATGTAAAAAAAAAAAATTTCATTTTCACTGTTGCTGAACTACTTTAAGTGAAGATACTGTGCAAATCACAACCCAGGAAAAAAGTTATGTAGGAACTCACTGTACATCTGAGCTCCAGCCCAGCACATTTACCACCCCCCAAAATCTGGGGTTTTTTCCAAAGGCTGAACACCACTGAACTTGGCTGCCCATTTATCACACTTGTTTAGTTTATAAATATTGTGAGATGGACTGAAACTGTCCCTGTAAGCACATGACTGAAATCTATGAAAAATTATGCATCAGTTCATATCCTTTCCAGAAAACTATCCCTCCCCATCTTCAAAGATGTTTACCACAAGCCAGATTTTTACATATCTATCTGCTACTAAAATACAGTAGGAATAAAACATTCACAAAGGATTACTGTTAGTTTATTTATCCTTTTCTAGTATGCCTCTTAAGTTGCAGCAGCTGTCAGTGCCTTGCAGGCTGGTCTTCTGTCCTGGGGGAGGAATAAGACAGTGATAGTCAGGCCAAATTCCCCCTCCATCCTGTTTACGTGCAGCATCCGAGTCTTAAACGCAGATGCTGAGGAACAGCAGTCCCAGAATGACGTCTTTCAGGAGCTTCAGCCAAGACACCCAGGCTCACACCTGACAAGTGCTCGGCCAACATTTGCTCCAAGAAGAAACACTAACGCAGAATGCCTCTCCACCCTTTTTTAATACCCCTCAGAGCGCATCTCTCTCCAAAAGCCCTACAAAACCAAACCACTGCTAGCAGTGGTACAGAATTACACCCATCTGGAAAGTGATTACAGAAAACTTCCAAGACTGCCGTTCTGATTATTTTAATTTTGCTAGGACTCAGACAGCACTGCGCAGGATACTTTGAGCAGCCAGGTCTCTGAAGACCCAACAGCTGTTTGAAGAGCAACCACAGCAGCCAAAGACTTCCCCACAGACTTGCATAAGGCCTGGCTTCAAGTGGCAGCTGAGTATGCATGGATTTCCTTCCAGCAGGAAGGACGACCAGGAGCCTAGAGCCCACGCAGATGTCAGGAAGGGTTCCCGAAGGAGGATCCAGCCTCCATAGCTGCCACTACCACTGTTACAATAGTGCCTTCAGGCCCTGTCCAAGGGAAGAGGCCTCCTTTCTACGGAGCTCACAGCAAGATGCAAAAACCTGGTGGAAGAGACTGTCTTCAGATTAAAAGCTAGCAAAGCACAAAGAAAAGGGAAGAAAGAAATCAGGATTGTCAGTGCAAACCAATGAGTGGTTTTGACTACATAGGTTGAAAAAAGCAGTAACCATTTTCACTGAATTTGTTCGTCTCTATCTGCCCACGGGCTCGCCGTCTGTAATAGCTTGCTTTTTCCTCATTGACCACTGCAAAGTGCTTATCTACAACGCACTGATTCCCCTTTTTGTTACATGGAGGGGAAGGGCAGGGGAGAAGAGAAAGGAAAAAAAAAACCCCTATATCAGCAATGGAAACTTTGGGCATGTCTTCTGCAACTGCAAAGATCACCTGCTCCCAAGAAACCACCACCACATTAAGCACACGACTTGTTGGTGCAAGGGTGCGTTCCCCAGTACACCCAGCAAGGTAATGCAGAAGACTTCATGTTGCTTACAGAGTATCTACATCAATAAATTAGCTCTGCTTCTCCAAACAGCTTTTGGAAGAAAGAACGAACTAACCTTGCTATGCAATTCACCAGCAGTGCCCTACAGTCAACTGTAATGTGGCAGCAAAGCTCCTGCTCTTCAGCTCACGTCTTTTTGACTCTTCAGTTTTAAGTTCAGAAACCAACAACAAGTGCAAGGAAATAAGGTCCAACAATACGACAAGAACATTGACAGCAGACCCTGGGGATGCTTCAGAATACCTACTGCTTGGCTGCAAGCGTACTAGCAACGCACACACATCCGCATTAGATACAAAAAACTTCTCTTAATGTGCAGTCTTGTAAACTCTTGAGACTGCAGACACCCATTGGAGGAGAAGTGCAGGCTTGTCAAGAACGAAGGGTGCGGCAGAGCCAAAATGAGCTGTCAGGAGTCCACGAGCCTGGAATGACACAGCCCAGGCTTCCTACCCAGGGGTGTGGGGGCTGTCCCACCACCCAGCTCCCCCAGCCCCTGCTAACAACACAGCAGTTGCATTTGTACCTAAAGTTTCTATCAATATTAGTGCTCAAGGGGAATGATAAATCAAGCCTACAGGGTTTTTTTTAAAACCATCCTAATTAAACTTGGATCCAATTCTCCTCTTCCGTGCATTAATGCCACAGGTCAATTATACACAAATGAAACTGTATTGTAATGCTTCTGCAGGGTAGCAACAGAAAAAAAGGAAAGAGATAACATTTAATTAATAAGTAGCAAAACACTGCTCTCACTGGACCACTGTAAAGCTGATTATTTAACAACTTTATCATTTAGAGACCTCTTTAGCTCTCAAAATACATCTGCCTGCAAAAAAACTGCAGCGATTTTCAACTAAGCAATTTCTCTTGCACCTACATGAACACCTCAAGTCAGCAAGAACTCTACTCACATACAATTTATTTATGGATTTGTGTCAGCATAACACAACTGAAGCTGGACCCAAGAGTCAGTACCCAACTCTGCAGGTTTTTCTGCAATGATAACTACTACTCAAGCTCTTGCTGGAAAAATAACTACAGATTTTGGCAAGAACATTTTAGAGCTGGAGCATACAAAAACCAGGTACTTCAAAAGGTCTGAACTCTCCACTTGATACCTCTGGAGAACAATTGTTGCCTGCAGCTTTGCTACCATTTCTGTTACCACTTTACATTAGCACACCATAATGCACAGTTTTGCATATTACTGTTACCAAAACCCAAAACCTTCCCCTGACGTCTAGTTTCAGAAAGCTCAGGCAGTCAAATTAAAGCTACTCTGCTCAGTGAATGGTACTGGCGTAACATAAGCAAGGCAAACACACTGACGGGTGAGCATCCTTGCAATTTTGGACTATCTGCCACCTACCCCACCTCAAGAAAGCAGTGGACCCTTGTAAGCACTATTCACAGAAACTGGTGGAGCAAAACTCTGCATCACTTAGTTACTCTAAGCGCAATCCAACATGGTTTAGCTTACTACACGTGCCAACCCAAGGCATTTTCATCTACTTCTAGTCTAGTAGCTCTTATCCTATCAGAAATACAAACATATGCCCTTCCAGTTTTAAGACGTATTTGTGATTATGACTCTAAAAAGATTATATTGGCAATTACACATTGCTATCCTGGACTTTACAGCAATAAAACACTGGGTATTAAATGGAAGGCAAATACACTGATCAGCTACTCCAGATAAGCCTCTTGCCTTTTGAATTATTTTTGAACCAGTTTTGAGACATTTCAGATTAAATACAAAGGATAACAGTTATTAGCACCTTCCAAACAAGCAAAAACACACTTAATTGACAGTATCTAAATATTCAGAAAGACCATAAGGCTGGAGTACAACACAGGCAAAAAACTGTGTGGACTACCACACTCAAGAAGCAACAGCCAGTAGTTTGAAGTCTAGCCAGCAGTTACAAGTGGTGCACTTCAGGGGTCAATATCACTAAATGCCTCCAAGCTGGCCGATGGACCAGTACGTGCTCTCTGCAACCTCTCAGGTGAGATCAAACCTAGGGGAGCAGTCAGGATGCAGGAGGGTGGGCTGCTGTTCCAGGGGATCCCAACTGTCCAGAGAAAAAGGCTGACCAAGACCACCTGAACTTGGACAAAACCAATGCAAAGCCTTGCGCCTGGGATGGACTAACCCATGGATCAGTGCAAGCTAGGTATGTTGTGCCAGACAAGAAAAGCCTGAGGGATCTGGGTCTCTTCAGGAGCAGGGAAGGCTTAATGGGTATCTCACTGCTGTCTCCCCTACATATGGAGAGGATGGGGTCAGACTCTTTTCAGAGATGCAGAGCAGAAGGGCAACGGTCTCAAGTTGTAGCAAAAACAAGTCCCTGTTTGACACAAGGAAAAATTCTTCACAATGAGTGCAGGCAAAATCTGGGCCAGGAGCCCAGAGAGCCCGTGGCATCTCCATCCTTGGAGACACTCAAAACTCAACCAGCAGCCCTGAACAACCTCTTCTAACTTTGAAGCTGGCCCTGCTTTGAGCAGGAGGCTGGACTAGAGATTTCCCAGAGGTCCCTCCCAACCCAAATTATTCTATAATTCTTGGATATAGAGAAATTAAACAAAAATATTCCTACATTAAAATTGAGGCATAAAGTACTTGGAAGGTTTAAACTTTAATTAAGAAAGCATGTGTTAACCACCTATGATTATGACAATACATAAAAAGAGTAGGACTAGCTTCTTGTTCAGTGCTTTAAGTGGACAGTGATTCCCAGATAAGGAATTATTTAAAACTGCTCCTTTTCATTGTTCAACGAGCATCAGGTGTTATTCATTTGGCACTCATGCACTAATAAAGAGTTTCCTTATGGTTTTCTTCTCTTCTGCTTGTTATTGACATTTATGAAGGAGTTATGTACCAAAAGAATAAAAGGACGGAACATTATCATCCCATTTTACATATAGGGAACTGAGGTGCAATGAATTTTTAGGCTCTCTGACTTTGAGATCGTTGTGGCCCCATTTTATTCAGACATTCAAATCACAGCTTCTGCTTATTTCAGCTGCAGCTGTGACCCTGCAAAAGTTTTTCAAAATCAGAGCTAACTGTTCCAAACTAGGCCTCCAAGAAAAAAAAAAGAGGAACATACAGTTAGTGATTACGGGGAAAACCAGTTTAAACAATATGGCTATTGTCACAGAGGAAGTCAGAGGCAGGGTGAGAAACCAGCTCCTTAATATAGCATCTGGCAGCTCTGCCCAGCAGACCTCACGCTTTCTGTTACATCTCCACTGCAATGAATGAAACCAACTTCCCAATGCAAAACGGGCTCTTCAGGAAATTTATCTGCCAATGCTTAAATGTTAATCAAGATTTTCAAGACTTCCAGCCTCACCGAAAACTCAGGAATTTACAGCTGGAAGGAAAAAGAAAAAAAATGCATAGCCATAGCAAAAAGCCTTCCCCATGACACTGACATTCCTGCTCCAAAGCAGGTTGTGAAACATAAGACTGTCAGCTGAACACACGTGAAGAAACAGCATTTCTCCTATCCCGCTTCAGCCTGCACTCCCCTCTCATTTCAGCATTAGACACCCAGTACAGAAAATCCAAAGTGGTACAAGCTTTGAAAGCACCCTAAAAAGAAAGTTGTCTGGCAGCATTACCAGCAGGCAGTGATCCCCTAGAAGAAGATTTCATCAGCACTGGCAGGTGACCAGAGTACATCTCAAGGAAATGTCCTTCAGTAATCTGGGGTCCTTGCACACATGCCTTAATTTTCACGGTACGATGAATACAGTGCAAGAACCTACCTAGGATAACCCACCAACAGCAGCTGGCACTTTCTGCTTCTGCATTAAGCAATTTCAGTAGGTCAGCCACAGGCAGTTTGTTTTTCTTCTCTCTGCAGAGAGGTGGTGTGTGGCAGAGCAGGATGTTAATGTTGTAGGTGATGTTAATTAACTTGCTGCTACATAATTACACTGGAAAAGGTGAAGTTGAAAAATACACTTTGCACTTAGAGAAGGACAGACATTTGTAACAGCCACTAACTCCTGCAGAAACCTATTCCATGGGAAGCACAAATTATTTGATATTTAGAAGCTATTCAAAAGTTTGTGATTCTTCAATTTAGCTTAATTTGAACTCCAAATGAATATCTCAGTACTAACACGAGTATCCTGATATGCCAGAACCAACTCCCACATTCGTCACCCCTGCCCCAGCGAGTTTTACAGCTTGCCCATTCAACATGGGGATGTTCCAGGCAGATAGATAGGGACACAGGGCTGGAGAAAGGAACCCAGACCTTGCTGACCTGGTTCAGGGATTGGGTTCAGGTGCCCTACTAGAACACCAGCCATTATGAAGCTCCTGTTTAAATTACCCACACTTGTTCCCCCAACTCTATCCACTTATTACCCCTCACACACTGATTTACTTCTCTTAATTTACAACGCATCTGAGCTTCCATCTGCTCCAATCCCATTCTTCCTGGTCGTAAATACATGTGTGAACACGAATGGCTCACCTGCCTTTTCAGAAGTGCTCGGGGCTTCAGCAAGTGGTAAAATCAGCTTGACAAAGATGACTTTAACATTTTAATAACATGGAATGGATCCTGAGGTGGATATAACCAGCTGACTATTTTAAATATGGGCTTCTTGTCTATTCTAATGAGCAAATTAGGTGAAATGCAGCATTTCTAAATTAGTGTTATGAATCTGGTATACTCTTTAAGCAAAGACTTAAATGAGGATAAAGAAATTCAGGCACCAGGTTTTTCAGCCTTTTCCTTCCAGCATATTGAACAAATATGACAGCTGTCCTGATCTGATTTTTAGTAATGAAAAGGAATACAACACACAAAATTGCAAAAACAAATTCTGAATGTCACAGCAACCACTTGAGAAAGTTTTCTTTTCAGCATCCAGTCTGTCACACCTCAAAAGGCCAGCAACAAGTCAGAAAGCGAGCAGCTAGGGCTTTCTGAGGGCCACGCAGTTGGTGAGGTATCTCCACAGATCACCAGAAACAGATGCAAGGAAGATCAGGGCACACTTTGACACAAGCTTGACATCAGCGCCACCGAGCCAATCCGAAAGCTGCCAGCAGAAATATAACAGCAGGAGCAGCAGAAACCCCATCCTCATTGGTGGCCGGTGCCTTGATGTCACAATGCCAGCAGGTTCTTCTGAGAGCAGGAAACCAAGGAAGTGGGGTGGGCTGTAAGAGCAGGGGAAAGTGGACGCAGGAACAGCCCTTGCCGGACCTCCCAGGTAAGACCACAAAATTACAGCCTCTCTCTGCCTTTGAGGTTGCATGCAAAGAAGGGGGCATTGATTACATTGAATATACATAAATTCCACATAGGATCCCACAGAATTTTCTTTTAAGCAGTGCAGAAAGAAAACCCAGAACAAGGGAGATGGGTAATAGAACGGAAGTACAAGGAGTACCAGCATTAGAGAGAACTGTCCTAGGATGACAGTAACAGTTACATGAAGGTTTGGGAGGTTTCTTTTCTTCTACTTATGAAGTGCTAGAGACTTTAACTTAAATTCTGGCCTGCTCTCAGGAGTCCAGAGTTAATTAGGTCAGCTAACAAACTCTACTGCAGCCTAAGCAAGAATTTGATGCTTATCTTAATACTAGGATGAGAAATGTTAAGTTCAGAGACAAGAAAGGAGGACCAGAAAGGGAGAAGTTTGCAACATGAAGCATTGTTAAACACTGTGCTGCCATCACCCCCTGTCTCTGTTTCTACCAAGCTGGTTTCAGCTTTAAAGGCCAAACAGACGAAATTTATCCTCCCGAGATCAAACATTCTTGGAATGTGACTAGAAATGCATAGAAACTAGAAAAACTCTATACATCTTCTTGCAACCAAGACTGACATCAACACCATCCTCCATAAAAAAGATTCTTATCAACATTCATTCAGGAAGACTGTATCAGTTTCAAGACACTTCCCTTTATTACTACTAATGAGATGCTTTTTGCAAGATAGCATGAATAAAAATCATAAACAATTCCACAGCCTAGCTCAGTCTCACACGTTTTGCTTCCACATGTTTGAAGTGCAAAGGGTTGCCAGTCACCCCCCCCAAGTTAACTGGGCTCAAACTCAGAAACAAGCATTTCCTTTAAAACACATTTGCTATGGAATTACTTTATGAAGAAGAGTTCATGATCATCTCAAAATGCAGAATTAAAATATATTTATGTGTTTCAGCTACCGGTTCTTCTGTTACATTATCACATGCTGACCTGCTCAAACACAGAAGACTGAATTAAGGTCAGTAATTGTTTACTCCCTTTTTTTACTGTTTATGATAGGTGCTTACACAATGTCAACTGCAAAATGAAAAAAGCCCTTAAAAGAAGACTGGTGACCATTTCACTTGCTTTAAATTTATTATCCTTTTGCATTCAATACCGAAAAAAGTACAATGTTCCTCTTTCTGCCAAAAGCCTCTCTTACTCCAGCCCAAAGTCAGACGGAGTAATTCTGCAAGAGAATCTGCCTTAAGTTGGTAACTAATGACAAGCAAAAGCCACTCAGCATGAGGAACCCTCTTACCTGCCATTATTACCCCTAGAAAGAAGAAAAAAGAAAAAAAAGTGTAATATTAGTCTAGCAAGTTGATTCCTTTCCTTAGAAGCTACTTTCACCCAAATGTTTTTTCTATACTAATTCACAACTGTGAATAATCCTCCAGCACCTAAGTAAACTTTCAGGAACAGCTAACTAAAGTTAACTTGCTTCCTTAAAAAAAGGAGCAAAAGACATAATCTGTAGCATTTTATAAATATATATGGCTAAATCCATAGCAAGCTGATGCTAAAACCATTTCAGAAATAAGGAACAAAGGCAGTTACCTAAAAAAATACAAAACTGAAAAGGAAATAGGTTTTGAAATATAACTTGTAATCTTAAAAATCAGCAATCACTTGGGAAATTCATGAACATTTTACATGTATTTCTACTGGCAAGGGAAGAAATGCTGGGAATCCTTCTAATAGCAGCTGAATTGATTTATGTATTTGAGAGCAGAACCACTAAGAAAAACGTAAGAGGATGGCATATTAGCATGCCTCCAACTGGGAAAGACAGTCTTGTTTCTTCAGTCAACCACAGCGCTTTGAACTTTTAATTTTGTAGATAAATGAGAACCAGTTATTGCAAGTCACTTTCTCAAAATTATCTGAAAGCCCCTCAAGCCAGGCTGAACGGATTTGTTGTACTTCTCTGGCACACATTCTGATCAGCTATTAAGCTCATAGACACAGATTCTGCTTTCTGGTTGTGAAATTTGTGTTATTTGAATGAATACGACTCATATGTCACAGAAGCACCTGCTAAGGCTGTCTCCTTTCTCTCACTGATTTGAAATGACTGTTCATTTAACCTAGAGCAAGGCAAAAACCAAATGAAGATGGTCAAGAGTAAAAGCAGAATTGCCGAATGCAAATAACTCTTTATATGGGCAACACTGCACTTACTTCCTAGCTTAGTTACTGCTGAAAATAAAGAAGCTGTTTAGAAAATGTCATAATCTTAAATTACTTTATCTTTTAATAATTTGAAGTTATTCAGAAGGCCTCACCTTATGGTAACTGTTTCTCCAAATGAAAACATGGATAAAGAGTTTAGCGTGAAGCACACCCTCTCAGGCTCTCTTTATCTACTTAATTGCAAGTTAACATTCACAATATTCCTGACCCCAGTCCGGAAAATGCAGCCGAGGGTTGGCTGCTCTCAGATGCACTCTGACCCTGATAATATATATTCACAAGCAAACAAGATCACTTCCTGTCAGATGTCTAGAAGGGCAGTTTCTCAAGAACTCTTAACTTCTACTAAGTCAAAAAAAAAAAAAAAAAGCTCTTCCTGCCCCCTGAAAAACTGAGCCCTTACAAATTTCAAAGGAGGCACTGCTGTACTGGCTGCCTAAACTCATCGTACACAGGCTACAAGCAGAAAGCCTGCAAAGAGGTTCAGCTGTATCTCCACATCATCTGAAGTGTCTGGCAGCCTCTGGTTGTCTCCTCCACTATGATAAACATTTGGTCTAACTATCACAGCTGTTTAAAAAATCTCCCTATTATTCCCCTACAAAGATATAAAGTTAGACTTTCTGCTTGACTTTGTTTTCTAGACAGGCACTTTATCCTAAGGATATGTGGCTTTCCACCTCTTTGAGAGATTCAGATTTCATTACTTCAGGTTCCAGCAATGCTAGAGGTGTTTGGTTTTTTCCATAGTTGTAATTCCCCATTTGGAGCATTAAAGTATAAAGTACCTGTTGTCCCATTTGTCTGACAACTATGCTACAGCTCTTTTGACAAGATGCATCACCACATACAGAGCTATACTTCTGCACCAGATGCAGTCTATGCTGCGTGAGTACTTCAGGACCCTACTTCTGCCAAGCTGCGTGACCACGCATTGCTCACGCTCCATGCTGTACAAGTTAAAGATCAAACATCCACCAGAAGCTCCCAGTAAATCTGTTTCTAAACTCCGTTATTTTAGACACTGATTTATTATTACAGGAGTCTTTCTTTTGTTAAACATATTTTACAGTAGAAGTAATACACAAAGTGAAAACTAAGCTACAGCATCCTGTCCAGGAGAACTTCCTAGGGAGGCAGGGCGGAAAGGTGCTATTTTGTGGGTAATTAAATATAGAGACAAATGTAGGAGTAAATAATTGATTCCCAATAGAGCAGATTAACAGCGAGGTACCTCAAGTGTCCAACAAAATTAGTACATTAAACTTGTTCCAATGACCCAGAAAGAAAAGAAAAAAAGAAAGAAAGAATGATTTGTACTAGAGTATTAGAGCAAATTAAACCAGATATTGATAGCTGCAAGGAATAACGTGGACAGTTCCCGCTTAGAGCTGCCAAGCCACCAAACTGGCTATCACTCAGAGAGTCAGTTCAACTTTTGCCCTACAAGCCACAGCACTGAAAGAAGAAACAAAACGCTTGGGTGGGTAATTTCAGAAAGCGACATTTCACTGCACAGCACTGACCTGCGACCACCCTCTCAAACATACTATAGCAAAAAGGGGTTCAGGCAAATCAGGTATCTCATCCCTTCCACTGCCTCCAAATCCACAAAAAAATATAAAATACTTCCATTTTGATTGCACAAACTGACTCCTGTATTACACATGTGAAAGACACGGAGAGTAAGTGCTTGGTCACTTTCAGAAGAAAATTCATAATTACACTTGAATCCAGAGGGGTTTTTTTAAAGTTTAGAAGCAACTGGAAACAATAGATAAGACAGCCAATAACCAAATCGGACAAGCTTTCCTATTTAACAGCCTGAAATAATGGCCCTAAAATCACCACTTTTCCTTCCGGTACTAGTCAACAGAAAGGTAAATTACTCGTGACCCAGATTCTCAGCAATGACTGAGCTATTAAAAATCACCAGGCACTCAGTGCGGGCACAGCCTGGGCCTGGGCGCTCATCTGCCTCCGCCATCCGATGGCCCTCCATCCCGCACAGCGCACACAGATGTACCACACTCCGGTTTTGCTGTCTCCGCACGCAGGAAACAGAAAGCCAGTCCATCTGGGCTGGCAGATGACGGCTTTGGAGAGTCTCCATTTGAAGGAGAAGTGTGCAAACTTCGCGTAACAGCAGTACTTTCAACAGCAACATGGCACAACTCCAGTCAAGGATGAGAGACCTAAAAGCAGAGATTCGGAAATCTCTCAAGCGATGCCTTAGAGAACCCGCTATCAGTGTGTGAGCACAAACTCTTTCAACCAGAAAGCGTATCAGAAAAAAGTACATGAAAACCTCCAAATCTGTCGAACGCACAGGCAGGTCATTCTAAGGAAGCATTTTAGTTTGACTCCATCTCAAACTGATGCCATGTGCTCAGCTTGTCCCGCTTTCTCCGCTCCCTTCCTCTGTACCTGAGTAATCACCCCGGTTTATGCTAAGCGCAGCCATTCTTAAAATCAGTCAGATAAGACAGAAACTCCGTGCGTACTCAGAGTTTTGCTATCAGCACAGAAAAGCATCAATAAAATACCAAGGCTGCCATGAACTTCTCAAAGAGGACACACCGAGCTAAAACTCGGCTCAGAGTTTCGCTTTTCGGAAAGGCTGGACAGGGAGGGAGCGCCTTCAGCACCTTTAATCCCGTCTCCACGTTCTGCGAGGGAAAAACGAAGACCCGAAAGGACGGAGCAAAGGCACGCCATCCCCGGCGGCCGCCCGCAGCCCGGCCGCGGGGCTTTGTGCCGACACACAGCCACGAAAAACAGGGCAGACGACGGACCGCCGGCCCCAGCCCGTCTGCCCCGCCGAAAGGGCGCTACGAGGGGAGAGCCAGTGGCCGGGTCCAGCAACCGGCGGCTCCCGGGGCCCGCAGCCCCCCGGCCTCGCCTCCCCTCAGCCCGCCGCCCCCGCCCCGGCCCGCCGCGCCCACCTGTACTGCCAGCCCTTGGCGCCGCGGCCGCCGCCGCTCTTGCCGCCGCTCAGTCCCGCCGCCGCCGGCGGAGGCGGCTGCTGCTGCTCCGGCTTGCCCTCGCCCTCCGGCCCCTTCATGGCCGCCGTGGGGTCCGCGCACTGCATGGCGCCGCGGCTCCCCGCCCCCTCACGGGGCACCCCCGGCCCAGGGGAGGGGGCCCGTCGGCCCCGCTCAGGCCGCGCCGGGGCCCGGCCGCGCCCGCCCCATGCGGGCTGCGATGGCGGCGGCTGCCGGCACCCCCGCGACCCGCTGGGCTGGGCTGGGCTGGGCTCGGCTCCCCGCACGGCCGTGGCGGGCTGGGGAAACCCGCCCTCCCGCTCCCTCACCCCGCCGCCGCCCGGCCCGGCCGCCTCTTCCGGGTCAGCGCCGCCGCCATCTTTAGTGCGGGCAGCAGTGCCCACGCTAGGCCGCTCTCCGCTACTACGGCGCTTAAAGCAATAGCAACCCTTTAAAATCATTTTAAACTCATGGCTACAAGCGTTCTCCGCCCCCCACCCCAAAAAAAAAAAAAAAAAGAGAGGAATAAGAAGATTGAGGGATCCAAGCAGTGTTGTGTACAGGTTGTTACGAGCAGGGACATGACAGCCCTTGGCTGGGATCTCACTGAGTGTTCACAGAGACACGTAAAACAGGGCCAAATTCAGCAGTCCGTTCAGCAGGCCTCGAGAGGAAATACATTTTTCCTCCTATTTTTCCTACTGCAGATGGGCAACAGCTAAGCAGGTTTTTTTTTTCTTCACATAATGACAGCAGAGCTGACTGGGAGAGATGGATTCTGTTGTGTGATGGTCATGATGGATTCAGACCAGCCATGGCTTTGGACCACCAAAACTTAAAATTGACTGCACCTGTGTTATTTCTTAAAATCAGGGGCAGAGGATCCTTGTTCTGGCTTTAAGCAATCAGCACCTGAAGAAGAGGAGGGCAGAATCGGACACGGCCGTGGTTAGCGAGGTTGTGGTTCTGCTCCACATCCCATCTTATCCAAACTCGCTCCTCCTCTATCCAGCTCTTTATTATACATCTATAATATTGTGAACAACTGTTATACGAAAGGTGCTAAAAATGCCCTATGTGAGAATCTACACAGAAGCAAAAATGTAAAAGAGAACATATTTCAGACAAATACTTTATTTACCCAGAGCATCCCCCCTGGTGGCAGCTTTGGACCCCATGAAGGCTGCCCTGGCTTTCCCATCTCCTACCAGCATGTTCCCACTTTCCCAATAATATTCAAAACATCTTTGCCTTTGGCCATCAAATGAGGATAGCACGTTATGAGCATCATGTCTTTAAAATATATTTATAAGCTTTAATCTGGCTCTAAATTAGCCCATATCCATCCCTCCTTGCCAAGCACACACACACACGTAATCTCAGCTAACAGACTCCAGGCGAGGACTGCCTACACCTACACCTATAATCTCTCTTACAGAGACATAATACATTACCACTGCACAGGCATAAAATCCCCCACTTCTGCCTTTTTAGAAGCATGCTTGTCACTGCAGGAAAAGAAGGGCTTTTTCAGCTGCATTTTTCTCCTGTGGAACCACAGGCAAACAGAGTCACGTCCATCGAAGAAAATTTTGGCCAGAACTCTTGCCCTCCAAACATGTTAGTTCGTCCTCTGCTGGTCGCTTGACATTTTAATTGAAAATACAATAGAATTGCATGGTATCGTAACACATGCCAACACCACTGAAATTTTCCACTGAAATTTTCCTCTGAAATTTTCCTGGGAAATTTTGAAGCAAAAACAACTTGGGCAAGAATTCCACTTGTGTGTTTCATTTCCCCCTGCTTGAGGACAACCAGTCCCAACACAGACATAGCTTCACCTGTGCTAGACCTTTCAGAACCACCACAAGTCGTTGGTAGGGTGCATGTTTCTCTACCTCGAACTTCTCCAATACCCAAGACAGGGCAGTGATCCTTAGCGCCTGTTTCTGCAGCCCCTCAGCATCTGGTCCCTGAGCACAGGGCTGTAAACTCAGATTTGCTTCCTCCATGCATTTGCTTTTTTCTCTTTAAAAAAGGTGTTGCACTCGCAATACCAGAGGCTGTCGTAAGATGGCATTGACAAAATGCATAATAGCGTAGAAAGGCTAATAGCTTAACCACATTTGCTAAGGACTTACAGTTCAAGCTGCTTTTTATCTTTAGTTTATGGTCGCTACTAATTATCACTTATGTTCAGGTTCACTGCTCTCAGTCTCCTTCCCCGGTTATAATTTCATGGCTTAAAATGACCAAAGTCCCAACCTGGCCCTTGCAAGCGCAGCAGAGGGAGAGCATTGAGGTCCCACAGCAGTGCCCGCCTGCAGCCTGCCTGAGCCTTGCCACTTGCTGTGGTTTCTAAGTCTGGAGGAAGAACTCAGGAACAGTCGCAGATCTGGAGGAGGAAAGCGTGAAAAGGTTAACATACATTTATCAACATTTGCCAAATCAAATCCTTGTAGGCCCAATTATGGCTTCAAGCTGAATTGGATCGTATTTTATTATAACTCATGTTAAAAGAAATTTGCCATAATTTATCATTCTGTTAATTTTAGGAAACTGTCCAGGTTCTTATCAAAACCATGTATTACTCTTGCTGATTTCTTCTGAAGCTTATAGTCTGGCTATACATGCTTAGCACCTCTTCAGATCAATATCATTTCTTCAGAGCAGCAAGATCTATCCATGTTCAAAGAGTAACTCTCTAAAATCCAGTATATTTTTCATCACCTGTGAGCCAAAGAAAAATTTATTTTTTTAAAAATAGAAATGATGATACAAGTTTTCTACCACTGCCTTGTCAGTTGGACAGGGTTTTTTTTTTCCTGATCTAAAAATTATCTTTGGCTAACACCAAGTTTAAGGTAGTTTTAAACCTGCGCCCTCCTCTGGTAGCTGGTCCACAGAAGATTAGCAGTTAGTGCTTCTGTCTGCTAAGGGAACTGCATCCTCTACAGGCATGCGGAGGAATGACATCAACCCTGGGGAAGGAAAGACAGAATTGAAGCCTACCTTTACCGCACAAGGAGTGCCATTTTTCATAATCATTGCTGAACTGAGAAAACTGATAGCTAATGAGAAAACGGCCAGAAAAATAACGTTGCTCATAGTGCTCCACATCTTCATTTGTTAATTGTACAATCGATGGTTCTTAGTGTTAGATTATATCTCAAGGCAACTGATACTTGAATTTATTAATAGTCAGGGGAACATTTCATGTTTTCTGGGCTCTTGTACATAACGAACAGGAAAGAACTTCCTATTCTTACTAAGAATAAAAGATACGTGCCTACTGAAACTCTATATGCCATGACACAAAAACAAGAAAGGAAATTTGGTTAAAAGAACAGCCTTTCTCCTACAACGTATGGAGCACACAACTGTATTCTCCTGACCATAGGCGAAAATGGCCAGTAAGGTCAGGTAAATGTAATACAAATTATTTCAGCCTCCAGAGTATTTTACACTGTAGCAATCATTTGACAGAATGCCTTGATTTTGGAGCTTTACAGATAGGCTGAGTCACTGGGTCTGTGGCTTTGCTGTAACTTAACATGCGTATGAAACACTGCTCTGTTTGACAGCTTGCTTTTAATGGTTATTCATCATTCCTTCTGTACTCTTAATGAGTCAGAACCTTTTTTCATTTGGGATTTTCAGCCACTGTCAGCCATCTCCTAATTTGCCTGCTCTTCTCTCTCAATCCCTGTACATCGTATTCTGCTGTAATGCAAGTCCAGCTGAAAGCACCAGACTCACAGGCAGCGGCAGCAGCTCACATTGCCTACAAAGTTTCCCTCCCAGCCCACAACCCATTTGGGTCCTTCGCACTCACATTTGGCACCATTTCCAGTTGCACTCGGTGTGACTTTGCATTGAGTCATGCTCCAGGATCCAGCATTACGTCACCCCAACATGATCCAGATGTGGAAATGTAAATTGAGGCAGCAGCAAAGGCTCAGTCTGGCTGGAAGCCGGGAGTGTAATCCCAGTAGCTCCCCCCCTGTGAGGCCCCCTCTAAGGAAAGGACCGTGCCCTGGGAGCTTGGTGAAGAGCAGGACTGAGGGGTAATGGCTTCAATCTGGAAGAGGGTAGATTTAGATTAGATCTCATGAAGAAATTTTTCACTCTGAGGGTGGTGAGGCACTGGAACAGGTTGCCCAGAGAAGTTGTGGAGGCCCCATCCCTGGAATTGTTTAAGGCCAGGTTGGATGAGGCTTTGAGCAATCTGGTCTAGTGGGAAGTGTCCCTGCCCAGGGCAGGGGGTTTGGATCTTTAGGGTCCCTTCCAATCTAAACCGTTCTATGATTCTATGACCTTGCATCTACCTCCAGAGCAGCTTCTTTGGAGTTGCTGCCTTTGTAGAGCCATTTTTCTTTAATGGTTCTGTGTGGAGAGAGGCTTGCCACAGCCTGGAGCTGTTGTCCTCATCATGCAGCCACAGGACTGCAAAAGAAGCAGAAGTGATGCTGGCTCTGCAGTCATCGCATGAGAGCAAAGACCAGGGCAGCCCCATCCCTCTCCACACCAGCGTATTGCGATCAGCACGCTCACGTTGCCTTTTACCTTTTAGACCTCAACAGTCTGCCCACCACCCAGCCCCACCACCTGGGAACGATTAAAGCACTTACACTTGGCAGGGACTTACGAGTCCCCGCACAGACTAAAGCTTGTCTTCGAGAGGTAGCTCACCAGCAGCAGCAGGAGATAACAGTGTTACGACCAGAGTTATATTTCTCTAGCCACAGCACCGATGAGCCCTTTGTCTCAATCCCTTTGCCCTCACACAGCTGCGCAGCACGCATGGTTTTAATCCGGGAGCCTGCTGGAGCTTCTGCTGATAGCTGGATGGGCGTCCTGGGTCTTCCCCAAGCGCCAGCCCTCTGCTTGCTCAAGTAACACAGGGACGCCTCCCTGCCCCTTTCTCTCCAACTCGTGAGCAGGCAGAGAGCTCAGGGTATTGCCTCACCACCCACTGTGGCAGAGTGCAAGCTGTTCTAGCACAAAGGGCGATGGCTGGAGCCCATCACCTCTGTCTGGAACTTCTGCACCATGGGAGGGCTCGCCTTCTGCTTTGCCTCAACAGCCCCTGGGTGACGCCGCTCCCTGAGCTCAAGGTGATCTTTTCCACCGTGTTACTCACTCCAACAGAGAGTGAAACAGAAACTTCCTCCAGACAGCCCTCTACTCAAGCCCTTTGTGTGGGGAATTCAAAACCACACATTTGTGTGCTCAAGGCCTGAGTTCTTCTTCAATAAACATAGCCACGTGCGAGTCCATCACTGAGGAGTCAGCCCCGTAGCACTGTGGGGCCACCCAACAGGTTCTCCGCGTGGGGAAAGAGAGCAGGTACCGAATGAGCAGGGCTGGATCACCTCCCAAGCACGTATGGACCTGCTGCAGGGAGAGAAGAGGAGGCCAAGGAGAGCACATCCTCTTACCACCAGCCTGCATCCACTGTGTGCTCAGCAGACACAAGGGGAGGATGCACTGTGGTTGTGGTTGAGGAGCTTCCTAGATTTTTCATCCGACTCATGGCCATCTCCAGCCTTTCTCTAAAGACTTTTTCTGCCCTACCCTATGGCACAACGTGGCGTTGCTGCCTTCAACTGTTCTGCAGCTCACTGATAGGACTCCTTTCCTCCATGATGCTCAATTTCCTGAAAATGTGTTTTTATTAATGTCTCAACTAACCTTAACAACTACTGAGTGAATTCAGTTATTCAGTCACTAGCCCCTTCTCCTAGAAGCTTTTCTGTGCCATGCTTTACTCCTACACACTTTCCCTGCATGGTTTCTACGGCAACATGAGTATATCTCCATCTGCTGTAGATCCCCATTATCATGTTTAGCTGCTTGTTATCTCAGTCAAATGCCATTTCCAGGTGTATCATGATAACAAGATCAGTTTGGAAACCAAGCCCAAGCACTTGGTAATTTTTGTAGGCAAACCTATCCTTCATAATTTGACTGCGATGTTTCTACCTGAGCTCTGCTTGTGGGATACTGATACTGAGCTATTCTCATTATCAAATCTCCTACTTGTATCTGCACACTGTAATCAATTCTGCATCCACTTCATAATTTCCAAATGACATCCTTCCTTCTCGTTGCAGCCTGTGCTGCCTACAGAGTCGGTATATTTGGATTCTGGAAAGTCTTAGTAGGTCTGTTGCTTGGGGTTTGACATCTATTTTACAGAAAATTAACTCTAAGTTACCAGCACTTGTTTTCTTCCGGCAAATGCATTTTTCAGTTCTGCTATAGTCCTGTTGCTTCTCTATTGGATTACAGAGCCCTTAAAGAGTATAGATGGTTTACAATTGGCCTCTCAGTCTGTTCTGCTTGAATTCCTTAAATTCCTTGGAATTACGTAGATTTCTATAGGGCTAAAATCCAGTCTCATTTTCTGCTAAGTACCTTTTTGGAGAACTAATTTAAGTGTGAAAAAAAAGTTCTTGCTATATAATCTGATCAGAACCTGCAGCAGAGAACTCAACTAAATAAAATGAGTGGAGTAAAAACTTCACTGTTGATTTGTTTTCTAGACCTCATGAGTCAGTAAAAGCAGACTGCAAGAAGTCCGTGTGGAAGCTGTAAAGCTGTAAGTAATTTGGACTGTCAGCTCTTGGGGACATAAACTGACATTATTTATTTGTACCTAACATCCTGGACGAACTGCTTTGAGATATTACATGCTACCTCAGTATAAATAGTTATTATTTACTACCTATAATTATAAGTAATTAAGCATACAATAATTTAGTGTTTATGTATATATACTTTAAACCATGCAAATCTTCCATTTAGAATATAATTCAGGGAAAGCTTATGTGCAAAAATTTTCCAGTGGAAAACAAAGAGGCCAGTGAGATACGAGTAATTTTGATGCTAATGCCATCCACCAGGCTGCCCAGCGTAAGGTGAGGTGAAGTGGTAGGTTATTAATGGTCTGCAGACCTCAACCAGGAGAAGGTTTCTGGGGACACTCCCACCAGACAGGCTCCTCTCGCGCACCCAGGCTGAACTTGGAAACCCTTGTTGTAAACTCCAGACCTACCCCAGCCTCAACTCGACCCATGGCTCCACAGGTGAGAAAACTCAGCATTTGCTGTTGAGTCCTGCTGACATCAGCCCCCAAGGTTCAGCAAAAAAAAGCTCGATTTTCAGCTCCTCTTTCCCTAAACCCTGAAACCTCCATTCCTAGAGATGCCGAGGAGCGATGCTATCTGGTCACCACCCCCCGGGGAGTGCAAAATTCATATTCTGCCTTGTTTTCAAGTAGTCACAAGACAGAAGAGGCTCCCTAAACCTTACTTCTCTCCAAAGAGATCAGAGAAAATAAGGCAGAACATTACCCGTGGCTCCGTATGCCCACACAGGATGTGAACTGTGATGCAGACAGTGCAGGACATCTTAGGAATACACAGAAAGCCTAGTGAAAAAAGGAGAAGGGTGTGATATACAGAGAAAACTATCCTTCAAACATCCAAAATTAAGGGTACAGCTCAAAATCAAAACAAATCAGACCTGCACAGGCGAGGAAAACAAGAATAAAAGGGGTATAGCTAGGTGATTACAAAGAAAACAAAGGAAAGGATCACCAGCAATAACAGCAGGGTAGATAGCTAAGAGCTAAAGGAATATGTTGTTTCGATTTCCATAAGGAAGAAAATGTAACCCCAGGGAGCAGAGGCAGCACAGTTTAATGGGCTAAAGGGCACGGATATGGAAATTACCACATGCAATACCGCCACAACACTCAAGAGCTCTTTACCCTTCACTTCTAAAGACTAAATAATCTCCATCACTGAAATCTACAGGCTTTTTAGCACAAAATCTACAGGCTTTTTAGAGCAAATATTAGCCATGATTAACAAAAGACATGGAGGGAAGCAGAAAAAGGGTTAATGTGCAAGCTAGGCATGTTGTATGTAGACTAGCCCAATATCTTTCTTTGATAAGATAATTGCATTTGCAGACAATGGAAAACTAATAAATCTTATCAACCTGGACTTTGGTAAAGCATTTGATTTGGTATTACCGAGATAATTATTAGTTAAACTTGAGAAGATGAGGGTTAACGTAAACACTATAAAATGCCAAAGGAATAGTATTGGGGTTGAAAACTGCTGCTGGGGCTGATAAGCAAAATTATAGGACTGGAGGAATCAGTCCTACTGAGTAATTTCATTAGCTATCTTGGTGCAAAAAAATGACTAGTGGGGTAATGAAATTTGCTAACGACAAAGTTGGGAGACATTTTCAATAGAGAGTAAATCCTTCAGGAAGAATTATATGATTGTTATGTCCTAGTAACAGACATGGGATGAAATCTAACAGCGTAAAATGCAGGGACATGCACTGAGAGGTTGATGAAATTTCTGCTGTAAATTAAAATTTATCTGCTATGAACAACAGAAGAGGAAGAGCCACGTGCCTGAAGTAGTTATTAAAAAGGTAAATGCAGTCTGACATGTAGCAAGCCACGTATTTCCAGGAACGATAAGTAAATATTTACAAGGCACTGGGTAAAATTCTGCTGAGATTTTAGGGCATCATTCAGGTTATCAGTGTTCAGCAAGCCTGAATTCATGCTGGAACAGGTACAGAGAAGTGTCATCCGGATGATCAGAGGAAGCGAAAAGAGGAGATAAGAGAATATGTCTTGCTGAGCTTGGCAAAATGAGCAGTGAGAAGGGATCCGATTCCTCTCTATAAATACATTCGGGGTTTCAGGCGGGCAGAGTGGGAGAACAAGCACCAGGGGAGAAGAATTGTTCACATTTATAGACAGCGCTTATGCTAGAGCAGATAGCCATAAGTTGGATATGGGCATAAATTGGATATGAAAGGAGGAGAAGGGCTCTCACTGTGAGAGAAGTAACTGTCTCAAACAGCTTCTCAGTAGGAAAAGAGGGGGCAAAAAACCTAACCAGTTTTAAGATGGAGCATAAGGCTGTGAGCTGGCAGCAAGAACTGGGAAGAGAGTGTCCTTCCAGGCCCAGCTCCAGCTTGCCTGGGGAAGAAGAACAGAGGACTGGCCCTTTCCCATACTCACCTGGTTTACCCTATGCACCCAATAGTGTAGGGTCCCCAAACATCACCAACCAGTGGCCAAGGAAGCAAAGTGCGCAATGGCTATATCTATACCATAGGGCAGAGCATACTGCCCTTTACCTTGTCCTCAAGTCCCTCTCTACAGAGCACCCAGCCCCACCTCTCCTCCTCGCCCATCCTCTGCCTGCTGAGTTTGGCATTTCTCAGTCACATTTTTCGGGGTGTTCAAAGACCACATTGCCACCATAGGAAGAGCCACACCTGGCTTAGGAAAAAATGCCCATCGGCTGCCCTGGCTTTGCAGCACTGACAGTGAGATTTTTCTGTTTGCAGCAGCTGCTAGGCAGAGGAAAACTGTTCGGCTGTGTAACCTCCATCTGCTGACACGTGGATGACCCACTAGGTGCAGAAGATCAGGTGAGCTTGGGTGGGGGTGGCCTTGAGAGGGTTGTCTTTACCCTCCCTATTAAGTGGACTGAGCTTTTATGTCTGTTAGGTATGAATGACTCACACTTGGGAGGTAGTGCTCGTGGGCTTATGTGAAAAACAAACATTGTGCCTTTGTGGGAAAGAACAGATCTTTCTCCCTGCCTGATAAAACAACAGTCATCAGCATCCGCCCATGTGTGCTATATGGCTCCAGGGCTCTGGAATCTGCCAAAGGACCCATTTCTCAGGGCTATTCTGTGTCCCCGCACCACACTGCTGTTGAGACAGCCTTGGCATCCAAACCTGCAGTGTAAAACTGCCTGCAGACCACCTGGAACAGTCCTTTGTGCGTGAACGCTCTCCTATCCATCTCCACAGAGCAGTGACTGCACAAATCCAGAGGACAGTTCAGCAGCAGCGCAAGTCATCTACTTCCATGGCCAATTAGTGTCACAGATGTATAAGCTAAAGCGTGCACTCACAGTCCTGGGCTGCGACCTCTGCTCTTCACAAGCGCTGCTGTATCCATCTGCCTGTTCATCTCCTGCCAATCTCACCCCTGCCAGCTTCTGTGCACCGACCAAATGGTCAGTGCAACCAGAATGTGGAGGGCACATAAATCCATCAGTCCAGAGGCCACCGAACTGATACAGCTCCCTTTTGTAATTAAAAGCTTCCACATTAATTTAGATGGAACCATTACAGTTTGCAATACTTACGTACCATTTAGACTATGGACATCTTCTGTTGCATGCATTAGTTGCAGAAGCCAGTGCTTCAGAGAGTGTGTCCTTCCCTTGGGGCCTGGGGACTCACCAGGACAGAAGAGCTTGCAACCAGCAGAGAAGTCTGGGGGCTGAACAGGGCAAGAAGGATGATGGCTCCTCCTCGCCTCCACAGTAGATGACTTCACAGGGGTTGAATAAGTTAAAGGGAGAAGAGAGCTAAGAGGCACAGGGGAGCTATACAGCCAGGGAAAGAGTAAATCATGGTGAACAGGCAGGAGACCGGAGGAAATGCACCTGGAACCGCAGAAAGGCTCTTGTGCGTTGGGTGTACTCAAACTGTGCATGTGGGTAATGCCTCTTCTCACAGAGCTCCCCATCAGACTTCAGATGTGCTCAGGGTCCCAGCTACACCTCCCTTTTTAGCAACCTGTCCTGGTCATTTCCTTAAGATATTATTTTGCAGGTTTTTGCCCTAGTTTGTTTGTTATGTCCCCAAACACTCTCACTGCCATTGGGACGCACCAAATAGCTGAGCCGATGAAGCCGACAGCAGGCAAGCTGAGTATACGTGCACCTCCAGAAACACCTACAGGCTTCTGAAACGCTGGCAGCCACCCTCCCTCTATGAACTAGAGGGTCAGGCGTCCTCGTCACAAGGAGCCAGAAACCCACTGAGCCAGGCCCCGGTGCCAGGGCAGCAGATGTGGTCACCGCTGAGCCTACAGCCCCCGGCGGGGACAGGAGCCTGGGCACAGCAGGACGAGGGGAAGCAGGATGAGAAAGCACAGGGAAAGTAGCAAATGCAGTTCTTTGGCTCAAGAACGAGAGAGAAGGCTGCTTTGAATAGGAGACAGGGTGTAGTGAAGGGCTGAGAGGTAAAATGTGGTAATTTGCAGGGCGTTATGCATGATTAGACCACGCAGGGGAAAAGGAACGACACGCCGTTTCGTCCTTCCTTGCAGATAACTTTTATTTGATGTCCCATATTAAGACCTGTGATATAGTCCATGATTAATCAGCTGAATTTGGCTCTGCAGATGCCCTCATAACCTTTCCCTGGTGTGCTCCTCATCTGTCGGGAGAACTTAAGCCATTGTGCGTCTGGCTGGCGGGGCAGGTGGGACCTCCGGGTGCTTCCCACTGCCCCTAAGGGCCATGCTTATATCCCTCCCAAACTCCCCCACCTTCCTTACCCACCCTGCAGAAGCCCACGGGGCTGCCGGTGGGCAGGAGGGTCCCCCACCACGAGCAGCGCCGGGCTCCCCCGCCTTCCCCACGCAGGTCCTCAGCCCCGTGAATTCCGGAGAAGGCACCATTTTCCCCGTTCCCCCTCCAGGGCACTGAGTCCCCCCGTCCCTCCCCGATCTCAGTCGACGCTCGTAGGGCAGGGACCGGCCGGGGCTGCCTGCGGAGCCCGGGGAGGTCGGAGGGGGGGGCGACGACGACACCGGCACTACCCGCGGGCCCGCCGCCCGCTCACGCCCGTCCCTCCCGCAGGCGCCGGGGGCCGGGCCGGGAGGGGCGGTGCTGGCGGCCGGGCCGGGCCGCGCCGAGCCGAGCCCAGCCGCGCCGAGCCCAGCCGCCGGCAGGAGCGCCGGGCTGAGGAAGAGCCCGCAGCATGTCGCCGCTCCGCGTCTGCATCGTCGGCTCGGGGAACTGGTGAGTGCCGCAGCGCGGGGGGGCACCCATCCGCACCCCCCCCCGCCTCTCCCCTGCCCTCCTCCATTCCCCACTCCTCCCTTTTCCCCCCGTTTCTTTCCCTTTTTCTCCCCTTTTCCCCTTCCTTCCTCGCTTTCTTCCCCCACCACCCCCCCCTCCGCGCAGCGGGGCGGCACAGCGGGACCGCCGGGCTGTACCGAGCCCCGGGGGCTTCGCAACAGGTCCGGTGCGGGGAGCGGCGGGGTCCTGGGGGCAGGCGGGCGGGAGGCGCAGGGTCTCCATGGTCCTGAACCCGCCGGCCCCATCGCGTCCTGCCTCAGCCTGTGGGCTCCTCGGGCAGGGACCGGGAGAGATGCAGCGGGCAGCGAGAGCTGGAAGGAGATGAGGCTCCTGCATCACTGAGGTGTCTGAGCCATTGAAAGCCTGGGGACAAGGCAGAGCGAGCTGTGCTTCTCTAGCTGCGTGCGCCTGTGGCAGGGCCCAGGCAGTTCAAACGTAAGCATTGAGTATTCCCCATATTCGTGAAGAACATGTCTGCTACTGCTCCTGGCCGAAAGCAGGGCTCTCCAGAGCTCCCTGCGTCTGACAGACCCTGCTGAAGTCGGTAAACCCTATCCTACTGGACTTCGCATCTTACTTTTCTTACAGTTTATGTAAGCTGAGCACAAACAAACAGACCAACGTGTATGTGCATGCACTTGGGATTAGCAAACCCAGCCTCCAGGTAGTTCTGCGGATTCTTTTTGTACGAGGAGGGCAAACTCCTTAAGATTTTTAAAATATCTGACAGCTAAGTGGAAGCAAATGCCAAAAAAAAAAAATCAATAGGTGAGGGAGTGGTTGCTTGTGAGCTGCTGAGAACACAGCATAGTTAAAGCACGGCTCTTTGCATTCTTGCCTTGCAAAACCAGTCCACTGCTTTCTGAGTCCCCACATGGATGCTCTTGCCGGACCACAGGCTCTTTGTGCACGACATCTCTCAGATACAGTCTTTCACATGTAACTGCACAGCTACGTCTTCTTTGGGAACTCATCTGGCTTTCTCTGGCCCTGATGGATGCAGTCCTGCCCCATCACTTCTGCACCAGTGTTTCCCTGACTGCCAGTTTCACCATGTCATTCCAGTGCTTCCATCCCTCCCGTACCGCCCTCTTCTCCCTCAGCTTAACCCCAGGCATCCAAGCCTGTGCAGGCAGCTCGTTGTCACTCCCAAGCCCCTCAACAGCCATGGCTGCACCTCTGAGAGTCAGCTTTTATGTTTGGTCAGCCCGCAGCCTTCATCATCCTCTTGCTGCATCCTCAAGCAAGCATCTCCTGCCTTTCCCAGGCTGTCCCCTTGCCATAAGACATTCTCCAAAGTCACTTAGTTGTCTTCCTTCAGATCTGTGCTTGAGAAAGTTGTCTTTTTTTCATGTGTTACCTACAAACTTGGAAAGAGTTATGCCACTGAGATACAGAGACCCCAGCTCATTCAATACCATCTACTTACTCGTACTGCCTGTCTGCACATCTCTTGCTTCCTACCATATACATAGACTGTAAAATCTTTGGGGAGGAGGTAAACATTGTGCTCTGATGTTTAAATCCCACCTATTCATAGCCTCTGTGGCAGAACAGGTTGTCTTAGCCCAACATAGAAATATAATGTTTGTCTTTGGCAAACATTTTTTTTCTTACGTTCCTCCTGAATATTTGGGTGACAGTTCAGATCACTGCTCTTGAGTCTTTGCTGCAGCTGAGAAACATGGTTGACATGTGACGCAGCATGTTGCAATAGCTGATGTCAGCTGCAGAAGTTCAGCAGGTCACAGGGACTTACTAAGTCAACACTGCCAGGACACTCATGAGTGATGTGGTTAAGTGAAGTAAGTGCTGCACAGCACTTTGCGGTTGCCAGCCAGGTGCAGGAGGGTTTGTGTTTACATTAATCATGGTTCAGTTATCTGTTTTTAAAAATAGAGGTTTAATTCACTGCCTGACCCATCAGAGTCCAAAAGCTCTCCAGATCTTAGATTCATTTGGACTGCAGAGTCCTCAGCGAAGATCCAGCTTGAACTAGGTTCTTGTCTTCAACATGGACAGATGGCCAGGCTTTTTACTGAAGTGCATGGAAGGAAAACAAGAGCCAGTGGTCATAAATTGAACCAGAGGAGGTTCTGACTCAGTGTATAAAGACAGAAGGAAAAAAAAAACCTATGAGAATAATAAAGCATTGGGGCAGGTTGCCCAGAGAGGAGGTGGTCCTTGGAGAGTTTTCAAGACTCAACTGAACAAAGCCCTGAGCAACCAACCCATCTGAACCCAGTGTTTTAAAAAATTTGGGGTACTTGGCTAAGAAAGAGACTGGAAGAAGACACAATCATCTTCAAGCGTCTAAAGGAGAAAAACAATATTCCACCCTTCTAGACTAACAATGGGCTTGAACTGCAGTTAAGAAAGACTTAGGTGAAATGATCTTGCTAATGCTAAGGATTGCAAACACGTGGGATGGGATGGTTGAGGAAGGGAAGAGACCTGCAATTGCTGAGGTCTTTAAGACCTCCTCGGAAAACCTATCAGGAATGGCATAAGTATATTTGACTGCCCTTAGTATAGGGAAGGGACTAGCTGCTTCATGGGATGCGTTAAGCTCTATTTTTCACCAGATCTGATGTATGCCACAACACTTTCATATTCACATATGTAAATAATGGGTCTTATTTGAGTTATTCTACATCAAAGCTTTCCCATTATACTGATAGGAAATCTCCAGATAAAAGCTTTCTTTTTCTTAGCAATATGTAAATCACTTCCAAAATGAATTAACATAACTAGGGGAAAAAAAAAACTGATTGGTAGTTTCCGCTTACTTTAAAAAATTATCTAAGCAGAGTTGTCAGTCTTTTCATTTTCACTAAATTGAGTTTTAGAGAAAAAAACATGGCAAAGTCTGTATATGTGAATGTCCTTGGTTTTTGTTTGCATAAGCAGCCCTCTTCTGCGAAGCCTGTGCAGTCTACTGACCACTGCCTTCACAGACAAAGCAATTCTTCTTCCCAAGGCTGATCAGTGGTGACTGAATTTTCAATGAACTAAGTAAAACAGAGCATCAGGTTTTGAACTGTTTGTTTTGTGGCGAGGTATTTTCCCCGATGACTACTCCATGTCTTTTAAATGTTAAACCCTTTCTCCTCCAATTCCTCATTCATCTGAGGAGAAATCAAATGAAAATACTGCCATCTATGGAGATACCTTTATGGCTGAGAAACCTTCAGAGATGGTGAAGGTGAAGGTACCTTGTCAATAGGAAAACACTTGGGTGGCAACATCCAAGCGTGGTGGTAATGGCAGCTCTGCTGGAAGATCAGGTTTATCTACTGGGAGTTGTGAGTTCCATTCAGGATTTCAGAGCTTAGAGTCTGCATCTTTCAACAGAAAATCATATGAACTTGGTACGTTAGCTAGAAAAGTTATTTTTATGGATAGGCTTGAGATCTAAGTTCATCATCCAAGTTGTGCTGGATGGAGGCTAAAGCCTCCGATTGGAGTCTACAGCACAACCTGGACAATGAATTCAGATCTCAGGTTTATCCGTAAAATAACTTTTCTTCTTAATACACATTTCTTCTGCTGAGCCACAATTCATCCTCAGCTCAGGCCTTGATTGTGCTCTCTGTTGATAGCAGGGCAAGAGAACCAGAATATAAGTAATTTTAAAGATAATACTTCTCTTACAGTAAAGGTTCACCCCTAAAACATTCCCCTACCTACTTTAAAGGACCAAACTCAATCACTCCTTTTTACAAAGAAAGCTTTATGGCAGCTCAGGATACAGTATACAGTCAACATTAGGCAAAGTGAAACCTGATCTCAATAGCATTTCTTTATCGTTAAAGATTAAGATGAAGCCCTTATTCTTTTATTGCTTATTGAGCAATTCATCTTTGTGCAAACCTGTTACATCAAAAATCTGGTTGAGCCAAGGAGAGCCAGTTACAACATGGTTTGCCTTTGGACCACTGACAGCACAGACCTACCTGGACTTCGTCTTGGATATAGCTGAGACCTTTATCAGTTCCAGAAAACATACCACAGCTAAATCCTGTTCATGCAGGTGTGTTACAAGTGGGTCAGAGGACAAGAGCGTTGCAACTGGAGCTCCTCTTCCAGTTGTGTTCGTAAAATGCCCAGTACTCAAAATATTAAAGTAGCATTAAAATGAAAAGAGGGAACGGAGCAGTAAAAATAATCAGCCCTCCTACCCATAGAATTTAAAGAGCATTAAGCAATACTTCCCATATTTTCTGTGGAGTTTTTCATTCTCTCTTGCCAAGAAAATAAGTGAACGTTTGCAAGGCTGCAGTGGTGATGGGGAAATCAAATTATTGTCTAAACTGAGATTAAAAAATGCTCAGCATGACTGCAGATGAGTAAACTGGATGGTTAAAATATCCTCAGGCTACAACTATTACAGATCCTGTTACAGTGATAATTACAGCAATATATAAAGAGAAACCATCAGGTTGAAGACTTTTTTTTTTTTTTTTTAAGAAAAGAACAATTTGAGGATTTTAGCTCTTACATAAAATCCTTATTGCAACTGTTTGGTTATTGGTAGGAAAGTGGGATGCATCTATTTTAGATGAGATGCACAAAGACTGTCACAGCGAGATCGTCGAGCACTGCTTTGCCACCTGGATTATTTTACATTTGTTTGTCTTCAGAAAAAAAGAATTTTCCGAGGAGCAAGAGAGATTTTAATCCTAGATACTGTATTTTTAGTGCTGCTGATGGTACATCACATTCCCACTCTATAGTCTTTGATATGACTTTAGATCCCTTATTACAGTTATGTTTTCTCTGACACTACTTTCTGTGTTTTCAAACTGAGGGGTTTTTGATGGAGGACGGTGGATAAAGCTTTCTGATAAATGTAGCAAGTACCTGAACAGCTTTATAGCACAGGCCTTTTATGAGTTACTATGTTTAAAGTAATTTGTGTTTCCAATTCACAATAAAACTACTTGTTTCCTATTAGTTATTTAAATATTTTTTTTAAAGGGGATCAGCCATAGCAAGAATCATTGGCAAAAATGTCCAGAAGTCCAACAGATTTGATCCTACTGTCAAGATGTGGGTATTTGAAGAGATCATAAATGGAAGAAAACTCTCAGAAATAATCAACCAGGAACATGAAAATGTTAAATATCTACCTGGATACAAGATACCCAAAAATGTGGTAAGTTGAAAAAATAAAAAATCACTGAAACATTGTTATTTTTTATAAAGGAGGCAACATCTGGCAAAATTAAAATTAGGAAGTAATTCACTGCTTCATCCTGGTTTGCCACCTAACTCAAATATTTTAAGTATGCTGAAACATAAATCACCTCTGTGACTTTTTCTTGTCTCGTGTGTCACACGCAACTTCGAACACCCAACTGTGTTGGGTGCTGGTAACGCACCGTCCTCCTCTCCAGCAGAAATCAGTATAGCTCTGGAAATGACAGGCAGAGATCTGTCTACCCAGAGCTGAGATATTTCAAACCCACGGCATCTTCTGGAAAAAGAGGGAAAGCTACTGCTCTCCCTTCTTCTAAAAAAGAAATCAACAGCACAGCTAACAGCTGTGGCTTACAAGACGATGAATAATAAGCTATCAGCTCATGGGTGGTTTCAGGGTAGCAACACACTGCTATAATTAATAACGCTGTAAATTCCACCAAAAATATAAGGTGTGTAATTTTCACGAGCATTTAAATTACCAAGTTATGCACCTCTACTTAAATTAATCAGCTTAGATAATTTATTGCTACTGAAGCAAGCAAGGTGAGGGTTTTTGGCTGTTCCAAGATTTTCCCAAATGCCGCTGTTTTGTGAATTAAAGAAAGTAGTGCCGCGTTTCTGGAACATTTGCAGTTGTAAAAGGAAGTTAAGATGTTGCACGTGGTGGGTCTCCTTGCTTGGAGAGTGGTTATATTTAGTACTCCACTTAGTGCTGCGATTGCATATTTGCACTCCAGCGGTTTGAACTTGGCACACAGTTCTCCTGGGTTACAATTGACTCGTCACTGTTATTTTTACAAGGCTCTAGCAGATCAACAGGCTTGTCAGCATCACTTGAGATCAGCCTCGTCCTGTCTATAGCAAAGTCTGAGGCTTCACCAATAGAAATCAGCTGGTTGCAGTAAAGCCTGGTGGGACCCTCACATCTTCGTCTCTGACTGAGAAAAAAAAAAACACCAAAACAACTAAATTTTTCCTTGCGTTGCTCTGTGACATTTTGGAGAAACAAGAGCACTGTCTGTACAGCACTGCCAGCCTCTGCCCTCCTCCCGCTTTGCCGTTTTCCCAGAGAAGCAACCTTGCTGGCAGCAGTTCTGGTTCTCCCAGTGGGAATCCTGCTTGCTCCAAGGCTGTGTGTTCCAAGGCTGTGTCCAAGGACAACATTTGCTCTTATTGTAAGCTGCTTGTGATAGCAGGCTCAAATTCACCTGCCGTTGTCTCTGTAGCCTGGACTGAATTGTTGTTCTGAGTAATGCTAGCATTTGGAGGAAGATACAACTTGTTAGTTATCAAGCATGTTGGGTAAATTTTTCTAACTATTGGTCAAGTTACTATATATTTAAAACAAACAAACCATCCCACCCCAAATATGATAATAATCTCTGCCTTTTGATATAGTTTATTCCCGAGTAGCTCTCAGCTAGTGACCTATGGAGACTAAAGACTGCCAGAAGAGGCTCTGTCTCACCACCCTGCTTCGTTGCCGTGCTCCCCGGTGCGACCATTCATTCCAGCAGAACCATATGGGGTTGCTCAGTACCTTCAGGAACCACCTGAAGAAGCTGAACCAGCAAAGGGGCTTCCCAGGACAGTGCAAGTTAGAAAGTGTATCATCTTCCCCAGATTATCCACACAGGGCTGGGATGGGAGGCAAGTTAAAAATAAAATTAAAAAAATAATCCAAACCTAAAATAGTTAGGCTGCTTTGGATATTTCAGAAGAGAGCTGCAGTTGCTCATGTGAAGAGCTTGCAGCTATGCAACAGTGCCAGTTAAAATTAAGGACGTTTGCAACACATCTGCAATGGCTTTGGCCCATTGGTATCTTGCCAGGTGTGAGGACTCCTACCTGGGGCTCATTTCAGTTCTCGCTCTTGTCCCAGGTGGCTGTACCAGACGTGGCCGAAGCAACAAATGGGGCAGACATTTTGGTGTTTGTTCTGCCACATCAGTTCGTTGGACGAATCTGCGAGCAGATCGCAGGCCAGTTAAAACCCGGGACGTTTGGGATTTCCCTGATCAAGGTAAGTTGTCATCTCCACAAGACTCGATCTGTACAGAGTAAATAACTATCTTCAGCTTAAGGGTAGGAGCTCCAGTCCTCAGCTGCATGCTCTGCATAAACATGCGCTTTCCTTTCTGCAAGAGTTAAAACTTACCCAGCCTCTGCCAGCCCTTCCGTTGTTTACGTGGCCACCGAGAGGAAAGGATGGGGCAACCCAGCCGGGCTAAGAGTAACCGCCTTTGCCAGCCATCTTTAGCCTGGAGCGGTTCCCACTTGGATCACCAGGGAGGTGAAAATGGGCAGAGAGAGGGCTACATAAGCTGGTGCTGCTGCCAGAAAAAATACTCATCAGACTACAGCCTCAATTAACTCTTAACTGGAAAGAGCGCTGGGTCGAAGTGCCTCTTCCAAGTACATGCAACATTAAAACGGCACAATAACACTAATGATTTTGCAGGACTGAAGCAATTTCAAGCTGGCATGAACTGAGGAATCTCTTTTTAACGTTAGAGATACCAGATTGTCATAATCTTAGAAGGAATTAATATTTTAAGGGAATCTCAAACTAAAAGCCAGAGGCAAAGCATAGGGATACAGTCTACTGCTTCTTCTTTTGATTGCATTACAGGAAATATCCGATTTAAAATTGTAAGGAAAGAAATGTAATTCAAGTTTTCAGACTGCAATACCAGCTCTTCTCCCCTTTTTTCCCCCCCTTACAGAAATTATTTCACAAGCAGCAGTGCACAGGGGAGAGGAAGGTGGGAGAGGAAGGAAATTCCTACAAATTTACTTCTTCCTTTAGTTTAAAAAAACCCAAGACAGTTCAGTATACTCCTTAATACCAATGAAGCACTCAGACTAATACTTAGATCTTGCAAAAAAGCCGCTGCTTGTAGGCTTAATTTGAAAGTCTGGTTCTGTACTACAGGAATTTAACACAAAGGAAAAATACGGCATCAAAGAAAGCCTCAGGACAGCAGCACTGGATAGGAGGCCTCTTGCAGGGTTACCTCGACTGTCGCTACCTTCTCCCCGAACTTGCCTTGAATTTGCAGTTATCAAAGTGCAAACCCAGAGCATTTGTATTAACGGCTAATGTTAGTGAACATAAGACCCAAATCCTTCCAATTAAAACCGGAGAGCTGCGGGCAAGAGGACACCTTCTGCTTTACCGGTGCTCTAGTGCTGTCAGTTTCCTATTCTAATAACTTGGCTTTGACTGTTGCCTTTTATTCAGGGGATCGATGAGGGTCCTGAAGGCCTGAAGCTCATATCTGACCTCATTCGAGAGAAACTGAAAATAGAAATCAGCGTGCTTATGGGGGCCAACATAGCCAAAGAAGTGGCTGATGAGCAGTTCTGTGAAACCACCATTGGTAACTATTGCAAAGAGCAAATTAGAGCCACTCGCTGTGGTTTGACGTCACCTGTGGCTGGGCAACAGGATAACCTCTGGAGAAAGCAGGGGGACACAATGGGTCCCGCATGGTTCCCGAGTGGTGCAGTGGGTGCAGTGCCCGCTGAGCTCGTTCAGGGAGGCAGCATGATTTCCAGGGAGTTCAGTGCTGACAGGATCAGATCCAAGTTTTAGTGCTGAGAGCTAATTTAATCCATTAAAAAATTACAACTTAATCCTGTTTCTGGAGGAGTTGGCAAGAGCCACCTTTTGTGCCCACACGGCTCAACGCTGAGTACATCGGCAGTTGATACACTATACAGTCTAGATAAAAAAGTGTAATCAGAAGCTCGTATGTGCTCACGCTCCCCGAGGTGCATTTCTCCATCTTTAAATTTCTTTCTTTAAAAAAAAAAAAAAAAAAACCAAACAGAAAAAAAACCAAAACAAAAAACCCCCCAGTAATGTTCTGTTCCTCCCTCCCATTCAGACTGCTTGCTAAGACATAGCCTCAGATCCTCCCAGAACCAGGTCTGACCTCATTTGGGAAGTTCATCCAGTAGTTTTTAAAACCCATTGATTTTTAGTCAGTCAAAATTAAAGTTACATCCTTCCATAGCTAGGGAAGGAAAAAAAAAAAAAATTGTTGTTGCAATACTGTTCCTTTGCCTTGCAACTGTTACAGTACCAGTGCAAACCACACCGGCTGGGCATTTCTTGCTGGCAGGGCAACTGGGCACAAACAGGACTAGACATGATAAGGAGAGTTGAGCAATATTCATTTTCTTGGGAGTAATTGAACTTCTGCTGGCCCAATCTGAAGCCATGCTGTGATGATGGCTGTGCAGAGAGCTTTGTCCCTCGCTTTTGTCCTTGTGGAAAGCCAGATAGCCCAGAAACAGCCACCTTAAAGAGGCTGGGTATCCCCCAACACCAATTATTGTGAAGGACAAGAAGCAAATCCAAAGTTTCTCATGAGGTGGGGCAGAAACCCCACAGCTACCAGAGTGCTATTGCCCAGGCTCTTTAATACTCAAAAATACTGAATGCCCAGAACCCCTCCAGGAGCAACAGGTGGAAAATGCTACAGCTCCTCACTGCTGAGCTCTCCCTGAAGGAAACCAAGTTGCCTCATATAAAAATGAAGTGAAACTCCATTCAAAAGTCTTTGCCCAACTGGCTACCCTTCCTCTCAATACGTAGGGCGAGCGCCGTAACGACATGATACATGACCTCCATAGAACTGGTAACAAAAGTGTTTGAGCAGTGCCAATGTTCAACTTCTTCATCTGTGGATCTTCCCGTAATTGGGAATTAATGGGGCATTAATCATTTGCACCCCATAATAATAGTTAGCAATTATACCAGTTTACATTTTCAAAGCAGCAATTATACCATTGTGCTGTTACAAAGCGGTTTGTAAATATTATTGTTTGCAAGGTTTGTGGTTATACAGGCTTTCTCAGGCAGAAAGCTGCATTAGGCGCTACCTATTTTTAAGCTCTTTAAAGTGTTATTAAGCGATGCTTGGTCAATGCCCTGGGACTTGCATATGTTTACCACTGGCTTCCAGCAGCTGCTGTGGCTGCTGTCACACAAATCTCTTGTTTGGCAACACCCAGTTACTGGGACCACAAAACCTAAAGTGGTCCCTAGGCCCTTATTTCAGGTTTCAGTTAATTGTGTGTACTCTGAAACATTGCAAAAACTCTCTAACTTTCACCCTTCCTTCCCACAGGGTGCAAAAACGAAAAACAAGGGGAAATCTTTAAAGAATTAATGCAGACTCCCAATTTCAGGATTACCGTGGTGCTAGATTCTGATACAGTGGAGATCTGTGGAGCCTTAAAAGTAAGTGATTTCAAACCAAAATGTTTTTATTAAGGCCAAATTCTACCCTCACCTGAATCTTCTGTAAGCCACAGGCTCTAATATGAGTCCTGCCACTGGCCGATTGAGTGAGCGTGGACAAGACCAGTAGTTCACATGCCAGTTTTCCAACCCGTAAAAAAGGGGAAAATTACTTAAAAATATAACTGCTGGCAAAGCATTTCAAAATAGTTGTATTTTTATCTTTATTTTACCGGAGGCACCTCTGCTTCTGAGGGCATAATTTAGTCCACTGTATTTTATTGTCTGCATGTTGTAAGCACATGGAACAAAGACTCTTGTACATATTGTAGCTCCCACTAATAACGTATACCATGGTTCAAGTAGAAACCTACTAGAAAGTTGGCATCAGAAGCGATGCTCTGTGTTGGCAGCACATCTGTGCGGCATTCAGCAATCCCAGGCTGGATCAGAAACGATACCGAAATCACCAGGTTTCCAATGAGGGGACACTTGAGTGTGATTCAGTTTGCTTTTAGAAGTGCTGAAAGTGACTCCAGCCTGTGATCCTTTGTATTTTTTTTTATACATTTTTTATACATTCAATCATTTGTACTTCAATAATTCACCTTTCCTTGGACAAGGGGGGACTACTGGCTAGGACAGAATCGGTCCTGTTTAGCCTTACATACAAAAAGAAAAGTTTCTTTACATACGAAACCAAATACTCCCAGATTTTGCTTTTGGCCACAGACTGGAACCGCGAACAGGCACAGAGGGGAGAGAGGTTGTTTCTGCTTTGTGGGAAATCTTTGCTCTTCTTGAAATCACTGCTTTGGCATTGCCTTTGCTGAAAAAAAAAAAAAATCTGCACTGGGGCACATGGGTGTCTGGAGCAAACACTTCAACGGCAGCACTAGGTGACATATTACTCAAACACGGTGAACTACACTTCTTTAGGGATTTACTTAGGGGCTGGGAATTGAGAGATGGGAAGGGAGGTGTGCAGGACGATGGTGAGGAGTTGTGAAGATGTTTAGGATGCCAAGAGATTTCTTTAGAGCTCTAGAAAAGGGCAATTCTACTGACTGTTTTTGCAGGCAAAACCAAAATTTGATCTGCTGCAGCATCTGTACATAGAACCCGTGCCTGTTTGCATTGGAGACCCACAGAGAAAACCTAGACAGGCATGACGCCATGTTGGGTATTTTCAATAGCTAAACCAGAAAGGTCAGTTTTGGAAATCACAGAAAACCAAACCATTAATTGCATACACACTACAGGATTGCAATATTACTATATTAAACGAGCTGCTTTGATTTTTGCCCATGGCAATAACAGTGGATACTTTACAAAAATCTTCTAGAAGTCCAGCTACTTTTGTTCAACAGTAACTAGCTGTCCACCTTCTTCATAAGATAAACTCGCGGCCATTGGAAATTGGAGCTCCTTCTGGTGAAAACAGATTTCTGGGATTTTCATAAAGCTCAGTGCACGCTGATGAACCGCACATTTTGCCTGACCATTTCCTTTCCTCCTCTATGTTTCACACTAAACTGTTTTTAGAACATCGTAGCAGTGGGAGCTGGGTTCTGCGATGGACTGGACTTCGGCGATAATACGAAGGCAGCAGTTATACGTTTGGGCCTTATGGAAATGGTGGCCTTTGCCAAGATGTTCTGCAGGGGACCAGTATCAATAGCCACTTTTCTGGAAAGCTGCGGTGTCGCTGACCTAATCACTACCTGCTATGGGGGACGCAACAGAAAAGTAGCAGAAGCCTTTGCTCGCACAGGAAAAGTAAGGAGGATTTTGAAATAATTTACAGTAACACATGAAGAATTTCTTCTGTGTTTTACAAAGGCATCATTAGCTGTTTACCTTCTTGATAACTGCTGGTATTGCAGCAGTGTCCCCTCTGATCCAAGTAATCCGTCTCCTCTCTTCTAGTCCATTGAGGAACTGGAAAATGAGATGCTGAACGGACAAAAGCTGCAGGGTCCTCAGACCTCAGCTGAAGTCTACAAGATTCTGAAACAGAAAAATATGCTTGATAAGTAAGTGCTTTTATTTTAAAAAACGGGGAATCAACAACAAATAATGAGCGATTCATACCTCCTTAATGATACTTGTGTTTAATTATCTTGTTCGTTTCTGTAACAACTGCCTTCTACATCTTGGGCCACCGTTAGAGCTCAGCTTAGCCTGACCCCTCATTGCCATGGCCGGTAAAACGGCACGAAGGCTAAACAGCATCAGAAAAAAACAAACCACAGATGTAGAGGAAACCAAAAAAATGATAATAATCCAAAGGAGCTACCCAGACACCCCTCTCCCCCTAAGTAAGACTGAAGGCCATACACACAGTCAGCTTGCAAACATGATCTATGGGCCAAAGAGTTTCTTGTGCTCAGTACATCATCGTTACAGCTTACAGCAACACTGCTCTCAGTGCAAACGTTAACTAGGTTATCTCAGTATAAAATTCAGGAATAGACTCCTAATCAAAAAATTTTATACGCATTGAATAGCTCATATGTGCTGATATCAATGCTTCAGTGCGACAAATAACACCGAGATAAAAGCACTTCTAGTTGTTTGGAGTAACGTAAGATTATTTATAATTTGAAATCTTTGTCTCAGCTTACACAATAGAAGAGCTAAACTTCCCTCCATCCTGTTCCCTCATACATTAGAAGGACTTAGAGGTCAAACGCTGCTAAATGAATACTTAAAACAAATCCTATTAAAATTATAACAGATACAGAAGATTCAAGTGGCATTATCTTTCAAACATGAGAGGGAGAAAAGAAAAGCTCATTTTGACAGGATGTGAACTTTAAATCAAAACTTGATCTAATAAGTATCTCTATAATTGCACTTAGTTACACACTAAGCTTGGAGTCATTCAGTGAACTCATTTTTTACCACATAATGTTTAAGACAGCTTGCAAAAGGAAAAGAACCCTTTAAGCCAGGAAGAGAAAATCATTAGACATTTTCATTCTTTTTACTCTTTGAGATATCAGTAGTGAAAACAAATAACACAACGCTTTTTTCCCACAGGAGGAAAAAGGGGATAGGCAATTCAAGATTTTTTCAGTAAATGAAAACATTGGATAAGAATTTTAGCTCCAAAACAGCTCTTCTCTGCTGTCACCTCCCAAAATTGGCCCTAGCTCCTCCTAATTGCCCTAATTTCATTCCTACTGCTTTGTTTTCATACTGGTCTTTTATAGTCTTCCAGTAAAGGTACCTCCAAGTTAAAATTATATAGTAAAGAGAAAGAAAAATTTCCCTATTTTTCTTTTAACATAACATTTAAAAAAAAGAAAGATTTTTTTCCATTATAAATGGAATGGATATGTTTATATAAACTTTAAAAACTGTTTTCATTGCTACGCGCTTCTTTTAGGTTTCCATTATTTACAACCATCTACAAGATCTGCTACCAGGGTCAATCGATCCAGGATTTCATCATGTGCCTGCAGAACCACCCAGAGCACATTTAGAGATCCGCTCTCCTCACCTGATCGCATTCTCATCTTTCCAGGACTTCTGTCCACTCCACAGCAAATAAAGTAGAGCAACAGGTTGTGTGACAACGCTTGCTGTAAAAGCAACAGAGAATGTATTTCAGTATCCTCATTCTGGGGGTAAAAATCTGCCTTTCATTTCAACATTATACCCAAGGAACAGGAAATGAATGTACAATTTAACAGTATTTGATTTGAGTTACTAATGTGGGCATTTGCCTAGAACTACTTTCTTGTTGATTGAAAACAGTTCCCCTTGTAATTTCCATAACAAGAGCTCAATCCCGTTCATGTGAACCTCAACATTTTGCCTACTAATATTGCAGAACAGCACAAGATGCAGAAAAATCGAAGAACTCATCCAAACAGAAAAATTCTAGTAAAAAACTCAAGTTGACAGCACTAAGATGCAATCACGTGGGCAAACGTTGGGTTTCTGTAATTCCCCTCAAACACAACTAACATTTTTGTATTTTGTGACATTCAGCCCTTGCTTGATTTCATTTCCTAGCGTAAGCCTCTTTGGAAAAACAGGTATCGTTACTGCGCTCAGACACACATCAGTGTTCAGCAGATGTACAAATAAAATCGTTTAAGGGTTTGGGGGGAAGGAGAAAGAAGGGGTTTGGGGGTTTTTTTGTTTGTTTGAAATTCAAGACACTAGGAACCCGCAGTAGTAGTCTGACCTTAGTCACACTTACTGTATTCCATTAAAATACAGAAAAAAAAATGTGGAATAAGCAAATACATTTGTGTTAGTGTCAGGACTTCTCAGCAAGTCATAGTCATTAATTGGTACTAGCTGAGGGGGAAGAGCTGGAGGCTGACAAGGAGGAAGCACGCACAACTCAGCTTTCAGCTTGTGCAACGCTGTTATTTTGAGGACGTAACAAGTAACGGCGAAATACCTTCTGTGATACTTGACTTTTTATACATGCATGGAAATGACCGCTGTAGACGCACAGAAAGCCTGTAAAATTGCATTTGAAACTGGGCTGCATTTTAACTCCACTGGGAAACCCCACTGGAGTGACACCCCCGCAACTCCCACATCTTTCCACATTGCAGGCTAATGCCCTGATCCTGCTGTAGCTTAAGCAACGCACCTTACACTCCAGAAGAGAGATCCCTCTATCTGCTTCTGAATTTTAAACACAAACTGGTTCATATACCAGGGGTTTTTTTTATTTTGCTACCAATGGTGTTAATTTTAGAAACATAAAAGTTTTTAAACCTTATAGCTGTACTTGGGTAACTTTACATACCTGGTGTTTTTTGGAGTTGAAGCCATCTATGAAATGAACAGTGGCACGTTTTATAAGCTTTAATACACTTTTGAAAGACTCCTATTTTGAGACAAGGCAAACAAAAAGGAAGAGTAACCTACTTTTGCTTTGCTTTATCTGATTTTCCAAAATAGCAGAGAGGAAGGCAAGTGGGTTTTTTAGTCTCTCTATGTATTCGCTGACATATTGCTTAGGGATTAAAAAAAAAAAAAAGCTAGATTATAAAATTGTCTCCACTCTGCATTTTAGAGGAATGTTATATCTTTCACATTTATCAGAGTAATATATATATATAAAAAATGTGTTACCTGTAATTATAAATGTATTTTAAGAATCTGAATCTCACAGCTAGCAAAGCTGGCTCGGGTACCAGAAAGTGTGGCTGCAGCATCGCTGATCCCTGCTGAGCAGCAGCGAAGGTGGCTCAGCTCCTCCAGCTCCGAGTCTGGTCACAGCCAGCGACTCGGGGCTCCGCAGGGCAGCGCCAACATTCCTTCTGCTGAAATGGGAATCACGTGGCCAAATCCTTTACACAAAACAGGGAATGATGATCTTCCATTTCAAGTGGAAAAAGACTTAAATATTGCATAATTTTTAATTATGAAATACATGAGGATGGGATACAGAATTCAGGAACCTCCTTACTTCACCGGCAGGCTGAACTTCTAAGTCATGTATGAGCTTATAAAACATTTTACATTCAAAGTGTATCAAATAACAGTTTAATAAAGTGATCAATATGCAGACTTGATGTAATTTCATTTTTCAAAATTCTTACAAAATAAATTACTATTTATTGCGCTTATTCTTGCAGTTAATAATTGTCAGCTCTCAAAGAAATGGACAAGAAAACTCAATTTTCTACGGACATTTTATTGATGAACATTTTTTTCTTCTTTCGTATGACATACTTTTTTTTTTTTACACAGTAAAATAAGGAAATTTTTACTCCATAAATAACAAAAATTAGCCCTTATATCTCAATCCAGTCAAAATCTATGTAAAATAGTTTGTTCTGTATTTACATTCTGTACCAAAATAAGAAACACATGTTCAAGGTCAGCCATTTCTCTCAAAACAGTTGTTTTATCTCCAAGGTAAGCTTCACATTAAAAAGGCAACATTTGCACTTTGGAAGTCTGGTAGTGTAAGATCCCATTATTTAATATACAAATAGATGCAAATCCTGAAGAGCGATACATTCAGCCAAGCGAAAGCTGGTTGTTCAGTCTTGCAGGGGAAAGACCTTGACCTGCTCAGCAGGCTGAAAGTCACCCGTCGGACACATGGGGACAGAAGGACGTACACCTCCCTCTACTGAAATATATCCAAGCAGAAAGATTTGCAGGACAGGAAGATTTAAAAACAACCGCCTCTTGCAACGGATTGTGGATATTTCTGCTCTGAAGTGACATCAGTCTTACTAATTTACTAGTGCTCGGCAGAAAGAATGGGCTCCGTTGCACCGACAGTCAATTAATGGGGGTCAAAAATTCTCTTGCAGTAATTAACCTACATCCATGGCTGTGACAGTCTCCCAAGACGTCAACTCATTTCAAGAGGAATGAATTGCCTGCTTTTCAGTGAAATTTTACTTGTTGCATACTCCAGCCAAAAGCTATCCTTCCTCCTTGGAATTGTTTGAAACACTAGAAAAATGTGTTCCTAAAGTATGACTTGCCTCGACTTCTAACTGAAATGCTACAGATTTGAACTACTGGGGTAAAAAGAGAGCACAAGATTAATTTATTCCATAAGCAAACATGGAATGTTTTTAAAAGATTAAAACTGTGGATATTATATACTGAAAGAGTTTCTGCTACAGACAAGCGAACTCATTTATCTCTTAGCACTATTTCCAGGGCTCCTGCTGCCCTATCTACTCTGGTGAAAACACAAAGGCTTATTTGGGCTGTATTTCAAAGTTTTCACACGTAAGAGATGCAACAGGATGGACTTGCCACAGTATGGTCTGCACACCTAAAGTAGGTGCCTGCAAAATTTGTATTTATTTAAAACCAATACCGGCTTTTACAGGGGAAACTACACTTAAGGCTACATAACTGATTGGTTTAAGCTACGGTTTTAGCTGTGTTCTACGCTCAAAAATGGCTTATGCTTCCTACTGTACTTATTTTGCTCTTAAAAACCTGAGACATGTTTTTACTTAATTTACCTTAAGATGTGGAAGTTCACAGCAGGCTAGAAGACTCAAAGACAAACAGAACTGAGGTAGTCAGTTTTACTCAATTATTCTTTTTGACAGTCACCAATTCATTCTCACTTCAAGTTGAACTTGACATGTTACTTTGCAGTTCCAACATGGCTACAGCTGCTAATGCGCTGACGGGATAGAACATGTTGGATTTTGCTGGCTGAAGTACCTTCCTCCCCCCGACTCCCCAAAGCCACATTCAGTTCTGCAGTTCGCAGCCAGTCGAAGGGCTGCACATCAAAGAAATTACGACTGAAATCTCAGATTATTAAGGCAGTAATAGTTTTACTTCACTGGATTCACTGATGCAGGTACTGGTGAATCTGACCACAAGAGCTCCGACAGGCAGATAGATTTTTCCCTGTAGGTACAATGCACTACAGCCTCTTTCTTTCATTAATGCGTACAATTCAGAAGTAGGTAAGCATCGACTTTTTAAGCCATCTTTCAGTTAATTCTCAGGAAGAGAGAGTAAAAGAAAAGCCCTCAAGACAAACAACTGTGTAGAGAATAAAAATATTCAATTAAATATGACAAATTTCACACTTAGACAGGAGACTAGCATATCAAATACCAAGCACAATAAATTAACGCCAGTAAAAAAGTTAAACAGTTACAAAGTTAACCAGAAAGTTCAGACAGTGCAAATATTTCACAGTAAGAAAAAATAACCAATAATTTCTTTTCAAGTATCAAAAGCATTGTTGTCGAGTGATACCATTTAAACTGTATTATTGCACAACAGACAAAAAATACAATATCAACCTCTGGGACCTAAGATGTCTTCTCAAACCTTTATGTTTTCAAGGAATCAATTTACACCAACCGTTGATTGTGCATATATTAAAATAATCAGTGTTCGCTTATTAATCTGAGTGTTTCTTAATTTGAACTTCTACACATTTAAAGCATTTGATTCCTAATTTATATTGCTTCTCAGAAACACCTATTTAAGGCTAGTCTAGGCCTTGTGTAATTCAAAGCAAAATTAACCTGCAGTTAAGAAGGGGAACTAGCCCAGTGCAAGGTACTCTCTCAACTGTGATGCCTTCAGACACTTCTAGGTTGCAGCTTACTCGCCTCAGCAGTGTCGTAAGAGTTTCTTTAAATAAAAAAAAAAACCAAGCACAAGTCCAGTAGGCACAAAGATTTTCTTACAATTACAATGGAAGTCCTATTATTGAACAAGTTTAATTGTAGCTAAAGAAATTTTACTCCCTATCCCTTCCATCCCCCTACCTTTCATTTTAGAAAGGGATCTAGTCACTGACAATTCTAACATCACAGCACATTTAAGAAGCAGAGTAACATCATCTTTCTCCCTATATTTGCATTTTTTAGTGCACTGGGCACATCTGCTCCCTCAAGTTTAACACTTTTCCAAGAATGAAAACTATCCTAACAGGACAGACGATGGATTGCACCACATAAGAGTTTCTTTTACTCCGACCAGGATTATTTGTAACACATTGTATGGAGTCAGAAACAAATAAAAACATCCTTAGAATTGTCCTATAGAGCAGCTGTCCTTAGCGAGACAGATTTTGCCTATTTCCTTCCTCTTACATATTTTGTCCATCAAGTGATTAATTTTGTGCCAAGGTGTGCCCTCGTGTGGTTAAAAACGTCTGATTCTCTAACTTATTACAAATACTCAAATAATCCATAGTATTTGGATCATCAACTATATATCCAAGAAAAAATGGAGGGAGAAAAGAAAAAGAAAAAAGACAGATTAGACTTTTCTTTACACATTCAATATAGTTTTTGGTCTAGAGAAGTCAATATGGTCCTGTAAGATTATAGCTGCCATCGCTACTGGTTTGCCCTTCAAAGTAAGAACAGCTGTATTTACGTTCATACTATTTAAAAAATAATAATAATGCCATTATTTAAGAAATAAACCAACAAAATTAAAAATAATCAGAAAACCTATCCCAATTTTACAGATTGGGTGTCGGTACTGAAATGCATTTGCCTAGCAAATTACTCTGAGAATATTCAAACATTTGATGTATTGAATTTCACAGTAGAACTGGCACATGCTAAATGAGAATGGGATTTCTAGACAGTTGTCTTGGTTACCAGTCTGAAATTCCACTTTTTGCATGTAGGAGGGTTTAAGGGAACCCCAAAAATTAGCCGCTTTCCCACAAACTAGTATGAATTCTGAGAAGCCGCAAAGCTGCAGAATCCAGTTGTGGAGACGACTTCCAGCCACTGCTCTATCCCATTGAATTATTTCTTCCCCTCCATAAACTAAGAATTGACGAAACAAACAAACGATTTGCACACCTGTTTAGGCCTGGTTATTAGCAGTGATGACAACTGATTTTTACATGGCTTTTGACTAAACCACTGAGGTATATTTCCAGTTTGAGGATGCTTTGCTAGCAGTCACACAGAGGACATAACAAAAAAACCAACCCTCAGTTCAGTTACAGAAGAGTTCTCATTTCAAAACTTGACCGAGTTGCCAGGTAGTCTAACACAGTTGGCATAGCAGATCTTGTTACTGTGTCAAAAAAAAAAAAAAAAAATCAAAGGTTGCAATTCAGGAAAATACTGGCACTTATTGAGATGACAAGATAAATTTTCCTCCTCTCAGACCCTGGCTGTTTTTGTCAGTACCTCCCTGACTACTGTCGGCACTGATACTTGCCAGGAGAGATGAGGTTCAGCAGAAGACAGCTGCCTGCAGAGACAAAAAACTCAACGCTCCACAGTAAGGAGTGCAACATGATGGTATATCATCCTGGAACATCTTCTTGCCCCATGCTTAACTCTATGCGCAGAGAAATAACCCTGTTAGCAGGGGAATTAAGTTAGCCATCAATAGCCAAAGGGTTACAACCAGGCTAGACGAGCAGGAGCATAAGTCTAAAATAAAAAACAAAACACCATAAAGCTTATAAATTTTATATTTAAAGAGAAGATAAAAATAACAAAGAGAACACTAAAAACCACCAAAGAGCAAAAACCTACTTGCAGCAATCTGCACTGATTTATTCTAGCTATCAAGGCTAGGAATTCAAACCTACCAAGTAACACGATTATTCCCTTTACAATTAAATAAGTTTCTGCATTCCTTCACTAATAGCAATTAGTAAAATAAATGAGAAAAATTCATTGGTATTGCAAGGAAAGAGCAGGAAATTCTCTATGACATGACTGGGGAGAAGCAGCATTTAAAAACCATAGACTCTCGAAAGATTTTTTTATGAATACTTTTGACCAGTATGGATGCAAGTCATAAAAACCCAAGCCACAAAACACCAAGCTGAATACAAAATAAAAAATAAAAAATAAAAACCAAAACAAACAAACAAAAAAAAAGAAAGGGGGAAGGAACCCAATATATGAATCAGGGAGTTTGTCTGTATGGTAGGTAATCACACATCCGTGAGGCTTAAGAAAACCATGGACACAAATGTAAACTTGCATAGATAAAAACCTTTACATATATATATATATACACACACGTATATATGTGTGTGAGAAACACTGAGCATGAATTCAAATAGATGCTAGAAGATGTGAATCTCCTAGGTTACAGCTTTCTCATTCTAAAATCTAACCTATAGGACTCATTCCACCAACCACTGAAACGTTGCCATCTCTGAGACTAAACCAAGCTACTTGAAATGGTACACACAAACCCAAGTGTACCACTTTGAAAAAAGAATTGAGTGTGAAGGTAAACTAAACAGGTTTATTTTTTCCTTGAAAACTGCAGCAGAGACAGCATGTCAAGCAACTAAAGAATTGGTTAAAGGCTTAAAAATAAGCCACTAGTGCAAAATACCATAAAGACTGTTCTCTTTAATCAAGTGGCTTTTTAGAAAGCCATCTGTTCTTGACAAAACATTAACTGGTAGTCAGTGAATTGAGCTTTTTTACTCCCTCAAAAAGCAAACCGACACCTATCTTTCGTGTTCTGGGTTACAGCATTAACATTGTCAATGGGAAGCTATGCAAGTGAGAACTCAGCTTTCCACCAAGGTGGTAATTTTGAAGGTTATAATAATGACACAGCCTTCAAGACACAGATCAGATTTTATGGCTAGGCTAAAGCTAGGTTTCTGGGATGACTACCAGAAGGAGACACAACATGAAGTAGTTACGTTTCAGACACATTTCTACTATTTCAGCTGCTACTCTGCATGACTGCGCAGCAAAAAGCTGGGTACCTTTGCCATCTTCCTTTAACTCCTACACCTAGGATCTTAGAATAGTCAGGCCACGGCTCTCCTTTCCCGTTCCCCCACAGTCAGAGCTGACACAAACCTTTAGAGTTTTCAGACATTTAATATTAAGTTTCACTGCAGCAAATAAGGCAACCTACCGATTGGTGCAGCTCTTGTTAAGTTAGAAGCTGGAGGATCCCGCTCTGGGGGACAGGAGTCACAAAAGTCCGAACAGGCTGGGCAAATCAGATTCCCAACGTGTATCCAGCCGTTCATCTGAATGCTCACAGTTAACACCTGACCCGAGCGGCTGCACAAGTACGCTGTGTCCTTGACCCAAACATGCAGCCCTTGTGGAGAACAAGAAACCTTAAAATAAAACAATAAAAGAAAGTTTGTATTATGATTTATCAGAAATAGGTTTTGGGGGTTGAAGGTTCGTTCAATAAGTAAATACTACATTCAGTAAGCAGCCGGTACTAGAGCACAGAACTGCAAGTACTTTAATGCACTCAGAATGCTCAAGAATGCTTTAAAGCATTGACTGTACTCTTTTTGTGCAATTATGCAGATCATCAACTGAGAACGAGTAAATTTCAGCTTCTGCTAATAACTACTTCTTTTAGAGTTGGGCTGTTGTTGAAAGCAACACCTTTAGTAAGATAGTCCTGAGGACAAGGAGGATAATGAAAAATAACTGACATGCACACTGCTTTCCACCTTTGAAATATCAGAGTGACTAATTAATGTTAAGCTTCAACAACAGAAGATTTCAATATAAGTATTCCTACTTCGCTGTGGAAAAGTGTCACAGGCATAATACAGATGAAGTCCCCGGCAAGTCTGGAAGTAACACACAAGCCATGCCAGTGGCCACACACTTAACTTGATGCGTGATCTAAACTGCAGGCTTATGGTCGAAGACATTTATTCTCAAAGCATGTCATATAGTCTAGTGATTTAAGGCAGAGAAGATCATGTGCAGTGTCCAGGTGCAAAGTTCTAACAGGTCTAACGAGCCGCCTACGTTTTATGCCTGACTTTTTAAAAAAAATAAAGATAAAACCCCAACACATACTTACCTGATAACATCCACTACCCCAGTCAGGGTAACTGAGTTTCCTCCTGCACTGTTCCATGACAAAAGCAGATTTCTGAATAAGACATACAGAGTTTGGTCCGTATTTCTCTGCACCATAGTTTTTGGTAGGATCTAAGGTAGAAAGAATATACTGAATTGCAACTTCCTAGAGGAACAGAAAGTCCACATCAACTTAATATGCTATAATTAGACAATGTCTCCACATGCAATAGAAGGTTTACTTTGGGAATCTTTCAGACCAATAATTATTATCAATTTGGGGACCATACTGTCTTGAATATGAAGTAAAAAGAAACCCAAGATTTTTAAAAAAAGAAAAAAAAGCACACTTTCCATTAGAACTACATGGATATGTACTTTCCATTAGAACTATGTGGATACGTTTGCCCCCAGGCTGTGATTGCTGGCTTGAGGGTAGAGGGTGTTTATTCATTTGTTTTTGAGACAACTGCAGACAGGTAATACCCTATAGCATTCTGGAGCTCCACAATATTGGAAGTTCATGCACCACCCTGGGAGACAAGCCTTTGCTCTGGTAATTTGCAAAGCTCCTTGCCTTGAACAAAAATCTACAAAGGTGGAAAGTGGAATTATTTTTCAGAGACTCAAAAACCAACCAACCAACTCCCACTCCCACTCTTTGTCTTATATTTGCATCATTTGGGATTAATTTCTGTTCAGCTCTTATGCAATTCTTTTATTAGATGTGAGTGTTTGCTTCCTGGGCATACAAGGTAGTTGTGCTGTGCTTCTCGCCCCAGCATGGCTTTTACACAGCTAGTACCATAAAACTAATTTCACATCCAGTTTGGATATATAGCAAACCCATTCCAGATTAACAAATGTAGTCTGTTAAATACCATACTGAAGTCTTGAAAACTAACCTGGCTGGTTTTCGATTATTCTACAGTCCGAGCTGCGTTGAAATTCACCACTTAAATGCCAACTAAATTCTTGACTAAAGGGACAATAGTCAGCAATTTCTACTGAGCCACCATAATAAGGCAATTCTTCTGCTGGTACTCCATTAAGATTGTCAAAATACTGCAAAACAAAATAGGCACTGAAGCAGTTTGTGCAAAGACAAGTGTACAACTGGTTTTTAAATAGAAACAGTCGCTACAGCTCTAAGAACATCAGCTATTACTACTGAGGAATGCTATTAACAGCAACCCATGAACCAAATGAGCCAGAAGTATTTAAGAATCTGTAAATAACACAGAGAGATTCACATTTGCATGTATCGCTCCCCACCTCCTTCCCTGCCCCCCCGCTTTGCAATCAGCATTCTCTAGGATGAAAAAGAACAAATTTCTTAGCGTGCAGTTCCACAAGGCAGACTGGGTGAAGAAATACCTCAAACAAAACATTCTGGGGGACTTCTGGTACCCAGCAACATTTCCATCTGATATTTGGTTAGATGGCCAAGTGACATCCTTATTGTTTTCCTAAGATCAGGAGGCTTTTTTTTAGCCTCCAGACTCTTTACAATAAACTAAACAGACATTTTTCACAATATCTACTCTTGCCTACTAGTTCACAAGAAAAAAATAAAATGCAACTAAATACAATCACCTGGCTGCAAAGCACAAGAATAAAAATGCTTAGTTATTTGGCAAAGCAAGATCCACTATACCTGATATTCCTGAGGTAACTGCTTTGGAAACTTCTGCAAGTTGCACACTGCTACTGCTCTTTGGTCCTGTCTGCAGGTTAACTGCAAAGGATTACTCCTCAAAGTGTCGCAGTATGGACTGATTAATTGCCTCCTCAAAAAAAAAAAAAAAAGAATAAAAATCACATTAGATCACTCTGCTTTTCATAATTTAACTAGGCACTCTGTCAAGACTGTCTGTTCCCACTCTCCCCCACACTTGGTCAATCACACAAAGAAGTACCGACTTCTTCTCTGGAGGCCGATTATTCTTATTTGTCTAGTTATGATCTTTCTAATTTAACGACTATCAAGCCAGCAAACAAAGTTACAATGCACTCACCTATTTAGTTCTTATGACATTGCTTTGTAAACTTTAAAGAAAAAACCATACAAGCAAAACAGGCCCATTATGTAGCTGTGTCCTAGAAATTTAAGAGTATTGTAACAAACAAACAAGGAAGGCTTTGTTTTGACGATGGCTATCATCTCCTTCTGTTACTTTAAGTACAATCCAGTAATGCAAAATGACACCGGCTGCATTTCCAATTAAAAGGGACAAAATAAGAAAGCAAACATGTTTAGATTAATCTCTTCCCTCCTCTTTAAAGCATAGCCCTCTTATAGTGTAAATGCATTCTACGCCCTAGGATGTTCGGCTCCGTATTTATGGGCTGGGATGCTTCTGCTCTTAACACATCTGGTGTGGTCCTTCTCAGGTACATTCTGAAGGTACTTAGGACAGCATTCCTTGTTAATCTGTATCTACCTCTATTTCTTTTTACGGAGTTGCATTTAAAGGAAAATGTAAACAAGCATCAGGGTTTCCTCTTTATTGTTTAAAAAGACTGTATTCTTACTTTTGTCTCTTTTGGTCAATCCAGAATTTACAGCTCTTCATTACAAAGTCACAGCCTTTATTGCGTCCCCAATCTAATTTCTCTGCCATGCTGTAATTTGCTTTATACCAGCTGTAAAGGCATTTTCAAATAAGAACATAGTTACTTCAAAGATTAGTGTTCTGATTAATAAGACAGCAGTTCAAAGAACTTCATACTATGCCTTAAGGTCTTCAAATGAAGAAAACGGGAAACTGCATCCCTTTCTGCCTACCACAAATTACATTACAATTCCACTATTTTTCAAGTCACAATGAACTGAAAGAAAATGTTACTGCTTATATGTTCAACAACAATGCATCATGATTGGCAAAAGAACAATGCATAAAGAAAGATGAAATTTTAGACCATTTTGCTTTTCTTCCATGTACGCCTTCTACTGCAAGAAGAGCTGAAAAAATAATCAATATGTACTGCATGCAACCGTGAGAAGACTTACAGTAAGAAAAAAAGTAAACAGACTACAAATAGTACTATGCATTGCAATGCATGTTTTTTAAGGCTAGATTAAGAACGTATGGGTTCTGAAACACATGAAGAAAAATTAACATACTAGGTATAACTCCTTGTCTAATGTAATGCTAATTATGCTGATTACCTACTGTGTTGCATATGGATAAGCACAAGTGCACCAATCCAAATTAAAATCAAGTACAATGAAAACTAAATACAAATTAACCAAAAAAACCCCATTCTTATGAAATCTTACCCTGTGTCTTCCATTAATGCTAAGGTGATCCTGGAAAAGACTCGATTCTGTGTATGGGATCCAGTCATTGCTTCATTCTGAAATAGCAAGCCACTGAAAATCATTACTGTAAGAAAATGCTTCCTGTGAAAAAGCATTTTACTTCCAGTCCCTTCTTACTATTGACAATCAAATCCCAACCTCTTCCATAAAAGAGATCAAAGGTGCAACTCCCTTCCCCACTCCACCCTACAAAGCTTCAGAATTCTAGAAGTCAGAAACCTCATTCCAAATTCCAGCTAAACATTATTCATGACCAACGTGTACTCATTTTTCTTTAGGTGAAATAAAACTCTTCTTTCTTCTAGCATATTTATCAGCAGCAACCACACCCCCTCTTCTGTCTCCTTTTAGTAAGCAAAAGCCAACATCACTTAATTATCTGCAAGATCGATTTTTAGTTTTCCCAGAATTTCTAGTAGTCCTTTTCAGGAGTAAGGTGCACAGGACACATGACTAAAGGAACACAGCACTCCAAAGAAAGCTTCATTAGCACAGCAGTGGAATTTTTCATTTCATTTAAAAATAAGTTCACATCATCCTCAAAGAGCAACTCCGGTCACGTTGGAGTGTCCTAATCATCTTATAACTGGCAATTATAACATCTGTGTCTTTTTCTTGCTCAGTCATTTCCATCTGATAAACTTCAGGCTTACAGCAAAAGTCACTCACTCTTAATTACACAACTCTGGGACTTCTGTTACTGAACTTCATCTCATTTCTATTGTTTCTTCAAAACATTTAGTTTTCCAGCCTTCCCTCTCCACTAGCCTGGTTAGGAGGAGTTAACACCAGTGGACTTACTAGTGCCAAATCTGCTATCACTACAATACTTAATGAGAGTTGGATCAAGACCAAAATCAAACTACTTGGGTTACTTTCCAGATACAAACTTTCTCTGGAAAGGCATAAAGGAGACTAGTAATTATCTCCTTTTTGCTAACCCTATTAAATCCTTAGAATTATCCTCATTCTAATGGCAGTCTTTCTGGTTGGCTTTAAACTACTGTTCCACGTCAAAGGTTACTGAAAAGCAGGAAAAGCTAACAATTTCAGTCTCAAGAAATATACATTTTTTCAATAATACTTCCACAAAAAGGTCTGTCCTGAAGCACTTGCCTTCTTGTTTACCTCACTGCATACAACAACAACTAGAAAGTGTATCTCTGCCAAAAATATCACACAACACAAAGTTACAAATAAAAATAAAATTAAATATCAGGAGGGAAGTAAGTGTTTCCTTGGCCAGATGAGGTTCTGGAGTCAAGATGGCAAAAGCTAACCCTAGGGAACATGAATAAAGATGAAGTCAGGATAACAAATAGACAGAATGATCAAATATTTGATGTATAAGAGGCAGAGGGTGACAAAGTTGAATTGATCCAAAGGAACACCCCCTTTCCTCTAAAAAGGGAATATACCTTCTCAAAAGGGTAAATGGCAGGCAAAAGTAACAGACGTTTAGTTTTTCAGTAATAAAGTTATCTCAAACTCGTACTCTGAGACTTAGCAATAAGGTAAAAAGATAGATTTATCTAGAAATTGGACATTTAAGTATTGGTAGTTTAGTACTGTTTGTGATTTATTTCAGTGAGGTTTGATACACTTGCATTTTCGAGTCTCCAGTAGGTACCACTATAAACCTAAAAATAAAGGCAGGGGAACAGACTTCCCACATCCCCCACCATTCCTAATATCAGGACTAACCTCCAACAATCTCTTCTCCCAGTGATTGAGCTCGGTACCCATGCCACCTTGATTTTCAAGCTCCATTCCCTCTAGAATTGGACAATTAAAATGTTTTCGAGCTTCTTCCTAGAAAGAAAACATTTCAACATAACTCTCAAAATATTGAGATGGAAACGCATATGCAGTCCTAATCTTCTAGAATTATCTTTTAAAAGTACTTCAGCATTTCTTTTTCTACCATCTTGTTTTCCTCCAAATGCAAAACACTTCTCCTACTCAGAGGCTGACTAAGCCAGCAAGTACCCCAACACAAAGCCTAACAATCTGTCTACTTATCTCCTGGAAATAAAATATGGAAGTTTACAAGAACAGAACAGCAACAGAATTAGCTGAGAATAGCATGCACACACTAAAGACCATATAAAAAAACCAACACAAAACCCAAACGATGTAGGAACACTAGAATCCTGCTTCTGTTAGACATTTCAGAGAAAAAACATTTTTTTATTAGAAAGCTGTAAGCATCAATTACTTTTGCATGTGGAAGTGTTTTCTGCAAAATATTTGAAAATCTTAAGAGGCAGCACAACAATGCTGCGGTCTCACAGTCAGAAGCCCAGCCTTTGCCAGTGCAGCCCTACCCAGGAGCATCTTTAACACTTTGACCAGCGTGGCCAATTCTCGAAACAGGAGTAATTAAACCAAGTTTACTCTACATGCTGTGTTAGATTTAAAACAAAGAAAAAGATTATTTGTGGCTAAATATGATTAATATTGTAACTTATTTCCAACACCTGTTTATTACACTGAAGCATATGTTCTGTTGGGGGCAAGGGGTAGAGTCAAACGCGTGGGAAGCAAGAAAGATTTCCAAGAATACTTGAGGAATTTCTTTTTAAACATGACAAAGTGTTAACTGCATTATTTTGTAAATGATAAAATTAGAAAAAGATTAAAACAATGCTTTTCAAGAGAAAAGTAGAAAAAAGGATGAACGTATAAATTAGAAAAGCAGTGACAACACCGTCTGTTAAGGCAATGGAAGTACTAGGTGTCTAAGTCTGTAAGAAAACATCTAAAGAGTAGGATTAACTAATCTATTCAGTATCAATTTTGCTTATCCTTTTTATAGTTGACTTCCCAGTCCCTTCATTGTCTCTTACTATGTCAATTTATTTATTTCATACTGTCTGTCAACCATTTTCCACTTTACTTAGGATACACCCTCTCAACTAATTATACTGTCTTAATTGCATAGTCTTTGGGCCATACTTTGAGGAAAAAGGTATTCAATGTTAGGTTATTACTTCTTAAAGAACATTTACAACTTGAGAACATGATGGCAACCTTAGCATACAAAGTGTAAAAGTTTAAGTTAATGCACACTTACAACTACACGAGGTGTTATCAGAAGATATACAGCATGGCGCAGCATTTTGCCACCACGGACATCCCATAACCTCATTGCTTTATGAACGACTTTATTGCTCCACTGATACAAACCTAGACTGTAAGAAGAATGTTTTGGTTACAAACCTTCCCCACAAATATACGCTACTATGCAAAGATTTATCTCGGTAAGAAACAGAATCATGAATAACCTCTGTGCTTCCTCATGCTTTCTGGAGTTCAAATTTATTATGCAACATTTCTTCTTTGTAAGATAAGCATTCATTATATACACAACTCTGATTGAATAAGCCAAAGTAAGATTATTTAAAAAATGTCTGTAGGCTCAAGACATATTTTCTACAGTTACCAAAAGTGTAAAAAATTAAATTAAAATTCTCACAATTGCTATTATAAAAATGAAGGTGAACAAACCCAAAAGCATTCTACCCTTCCACCTCCAAAAAAAAAAAACAAACCAAACTCCAGAACATTTCTACAATATCAACTACATTAAGAAAAAAAAATGCAAACCATTCAATAACAAGTCAGCAAAATCAGGCAGCAGACTACACATATTGTCAGTTCTGCATAACCATAAACCTTGAATGATATACATCTTAAAAACAAACTGCACTGACATTAGACAGACTACAGAAACTACAAGTCTCAATTTAGTAAGGTGTTCAGCAAGCATTGAAATTTAAGCGTGGGTACTTTTAATGTTTAACTTCAAGCCTTCTGATAAATGAAACTGCCTTAGTTTGCAGTATATGTGGATAATATAAGTGCTTAACACCAATGTAACGAAAGACTAAAAAAAAACACCACACACCAATGTTTCAACATAATAAAGACAAAGCATTCTATTAATGGAATCAAGTTGGATTTTCAACAGGCAAGAATACACCCTAAAAAGGCAACATGAAAACATCCTTCAACAGGAGTACTGAGAGGGCCAAAAAAATAAAATACCTTTCATTAAAAGGTGGGAGTCCATCAGCATATCTTGTTGTCAAAGGTTTTCCATCATCATCACGGTAAAATGCAAACAGTCCAGCAGAGAAACCCTTCAAGTTAAAAACCAAGCACATGGAAACCCTTGCTAAGACATTCACATACAAAGTCAAATGCCATGAAAGAGTTGTCACTCCCACAGCAGATACACTGGAAGTACCACACTTCAAGGCAATTAACACATAAATTGAAGGAGGCAAAGCAAGAGCTTTCCACCACCAAACATCTTTCTCTTGCAACAAGCTGGAGTTATGTGAGGAAGCAGGCACAAATTTCCGGGAAGTGCATTTTATAACATCAACCCTTACCAGTGCGTGGATAATCTCATGTTTCACTGTAGACAACATGCCAATGAATTCCTGAGCTTGCGTTGAAATCATATTTGGACACAAGTTAGCATATCCTGCTATTGGCCTGGAAGACAGTTTTAAAATTAAATTGTTTCCAGTAAAATACTCGCAATTTCAAATCACATTCACTTGAAGAGGCAGAATATTTAAAAGAAAATGGAGACTAAATAAGTAATTCCAAACAACTTCCCCAATCTTTACTGTAGAAATGGGGAGGGATGGTATGGGATCAATTTCTATATTCAATATTCGCTCAGGTGTTAGTGACAACAGTATAGCAGATCTGAATTTTAGGTAAGACCCTACAGAGGTACAAAGTGTCTTTCATAATGACTACAACCAAACTAGAAACAAAAGCCACATAAGTAGGGCCCATTTGCATTCTCCTTTGAATTTGTGAAAGTACGACATTCACTTCAACAGAAGTAGGATCTTGAGAGAAAGTTTAGGCAATAACAGTGGAGGATTAGCTTTGGCTTAAATACCTCAGCTTTGCAAGTTAATCACTATTTGATTGTTTTGTGGTTTTACACGAACGTACTTCTTGTCGTTATTTCAATAATGACTTCTACTTTGCTATACTATACAACACAGGCAAACAATTATACTCTGCATGTGAACAATTCAAAAACTTGAAAGTTTAATTAAAAAAAAAGAGTTTGTACCAGAGCAAATACTTGCCTGTCCATTTCAGCTTCCAGTTGGCAGTAAGCTGCATATGCGATGATATTTTCATGGCCACACCTCTCCGTAGTGAGAGCACTAACGTAAAGTACAAAGTCAGCATCTCGAACCCCTTCTTGGTCAGGTAAGCCAGTGGGTCTGCAGTGCCATTCACTCCCATTGCACACTCTGCATTGCTTTGACAATGTTCAAATGGAACAATTAAAATACATTAGCTATGACAGAAATTTTGCATGACAAAATTCAACTAGCTTGAAGGCAAGAATAAATCCCATTGTAAGACAGCAGAAGATAAGAAAACTCCCTGTGAAGACAGTAAAAAAAAACAGATTCAAAGAATAACTTTCAAACAACTAGCTCTTTTGATTTATAGACACTAGGAATGTGGCAGCTTTTGAAAAAAAAAAAAAAAAAAAAAAA
>VFFE01007622.1:1177820-1203912 GCA_008921705.1 Burhinus oedicnemus | reverse complement strand
GTGCAGTGCAGCGCCGTGCAGCTGTGCAGCAGTGCAGCGCCGTGCAGTGGCAGCGCCCTGCAGTGCAGCGCCGTGCAGCTGTGCAGCGGTGCAGCGCCGTGCAGTGCAGCGCCCTGCAGTGCAGCGCCGTGCAGTGCAGCGCCGTGCAGCTGTGCAGCAGTGCAGCGCCGTGCAGTGGCAGCGCCCTGCAGTGCAGCGCCGTGCAGTGCAGCGCCGTGCAGCTGTGCAGCAGTGCAGCGCCGGGCAGTGGCAGCGCCCTGCAGTGCAGCGCCCTGCAGTGCAGCGCCCTGCAGCTGTGCAGCAGTGCAGCGCCGGGCAGTGGCAGCGCCCTGCAGTGCAGCGCCCTGCAGTGCAGCGCCGTGCAGCAGTGCAGCGCCGTGCAGTGCAGCGCCGTGCAGCTGTGCAGCAGTGCAGCGCCGGGCAGCATCCTGCCGGGCAGCAGTGCAGCGTCATGCGGGGGGGGGTGGGGGGGAGCAAAGCAGCGCTGCGCGGTTCAGGCTCCTGCACAGCGGTGCGGGGCAGGAGCGTGGTGCGGGGGGAGACGGGCAGCGCGGTGCAGCGTGGTGCTGGTGGCTAAAGGACAAAGATAAAAGTTTATCATGGAATGGTTCGGGTTGGAAAGGACCTTAAAGATCACCTAGTTCCAACCCCCCTGCCCTGGGCAGGGACACCTCCCACTAGACCAGGTTGCTCAAAGCCCCATCCAGCATGACCTTGAACACTTCCAGGGATGGGGCAGCCACGGCTTCCCTGGGCAACCTGTTCCAGTGCCTCACCACCCTCAGAGTGAAAAATTTCTTCCTAGTATCTAAATCTACCCTCTTTCAGCTTAAAACCATTATCCCTCATCCTACCGCTACACTCCCTGATCAAGAGTTCCTCCCCATCTTTCCTGTAGCCCCTTTAGGGACTGGAGAGGGCTCTAAGGTCTCCCTGGAGCCTTCTCTTCTCCAGGCTTCTCAAGAAGTTTCGGTGGGGACATGGTTGAGACATCACAGAAGGTACCTAACCTTAAACAGGATGTGAAATGAAACGATGTATCTTCTGTGTTCTTTTGCAGTTGGTGACGTAGGCCTAAGATAGCAAAAAGTAGAACTTCTGGACCAAAGTTGAGCCAAGAGTGTATCCCAACCTAATCTTGGGTAATTATAGTGCTAAAATATGCACCCCTTTGTGAATAATGAGCATGCTGATCAGGTAACGTCCCCAAATGTTTTAAACATGAGCTGAGATGCATATCTATAGCTAGGAATGGTGAATGAATCGTTACTGACCAACAAGCTGTATTTCATCGTTATAAATATCGGGCAGTTTGAAACGTGAGGTCTGCTGGCACCCGACCCTGCAGAACTGAAATAAAGACAACTCTCTCCGCTCAGCCTGTCGACTGGCTCTCGCACGCCGGGTGAAGAACCCTCGTTTAGGGACAGCAGGACGATGCAGTGTGGTGCCATCCGGTTCGGTGCAGCGTGGCGTGATCCAGTCAGGTCCCTGCAGCGTGGCCAGGAGCTGCGCACCACGTCACTGCACGAGATTCCGTGCACCCCACAGGGCTCTGGTTGCCCTGCCGCTCTTAAAGCCAGTTTCGGGCTGGGGCATGTTATGGTTTGAGGAAGCCACGACAATTTATTGTCGTCTAGACAATTATTCTGTCACCCGATGACCCCTCCCCACCTGGGAAGGGGAATTGGAAAAACCAAGGAAAATAAGGGTTCAAATATAAACAGATTTAATAGAATAATACTAAATAATTGACATTAATAACAATAAAGAACCAATATTGATTCCTATACCAATATAAAATATACACGGATTATACTGAGCCCATTCTATCCGTAGGAAGCTGTGCACTCCCAGCAGTGGACAGCAAATGCGGGACACTGGGAGCGCTACGGCTTCAGGAGGAAGGGAGGGGCTCCGGGGTCTGGCACTGGGGCAAGTAGTTCTCTGGATCGCTGCCATCATAGAAGAGGAGAAACTCCTCAGCAAACTTTCTAATTTATATTGAACGTGACGTTCATGGTATGAAATAATCCTGTTGGCCAGCTTGGGTCAAGTGCCCGGGCCTTGCTCCTCCTCGTCCCCGCACCTGGCGAGCTCGAAAACAGTGAGACCTTGAAACCCACACACCATAGCTGGCTATAAAGTAAATATTTTCACAAATTCAGACACTGAAGTTTTCTAAAAATGCAGTTTTCCTTAGCATTAGAAGAGACCTTACTGAAAAGTAAAATTACTGAAAGACAAGTTAATCCTGTGTCGCTCACACCCGGACAGGGCGCCGTGTCCCCAGCTCTGCAAGGCCCCTCATTCTCTCCCTCAGACCAAGCTCCTCATCCCTGGGAGTCCTGCTCCTTGAGGAGTTTGCTCCAGGCCCTGAGTCTGCAATCCCATTGCCTAGAGACAAAGGTTCCCCTGCAGCCAACCCATCTCGTCACTCAAGTCTGGGGCTGGGATTTCATTTTTCATAGGCAACAGGGCCTTTTTCCAGTCCACAAACACTGTACAATGGAGTATCCCCAAGTTTCCAGTACCGAAACTAGTAAAGAAACTTCTACCACCACCACCAGAGATAAAAATTGTCTAGGTTTTTGTAGTGCCTCATCTCGCAGCTCCAGCTGCTTTCCAAGGCATTCAATTATAATGAGAGCCACGCAAATAGAAAGCGATGCGTCCCGGCTCACCTGCAGCTCAGTGACAGCAGGGGACAAGCCGGCAGATAACTGGTGCCACCAGTTAAACCAGCTGCCTGAGTCCCTCTGGCTGCTACAGTGCTTCCACAATACAGAAAAGCACCCAAAACAAGCAGAGAAGGGAGAAAACCATCCTCACCTTTTTTCACAGGGAACAAAATCCCTTATTAAACTCTGGTTTGCTTTAAATCGGAATTTACGCAGGATGTTCATCTGAAGCATTGCACAGGCATCTGTGTGAAGAGCAGAAATTTTTTCATATCGCTGCCTACAGATACCGTGAGCCCTTTTCCCCTTTGCAGGCAATGGGAACATCCCAGCAGGGTTTTGAGATATCCTAGCAGCTATTTGCAGAACAGGTTTCCTTTGGATGACGGCAGAACAATTTCACCTGGAGTCTGTACGCACAAACCTGCCAGACAGACAACACAAGACATTTCTGCTTGGAGTGTGTTCCTTTGCATAAAAAATGACTCAGTAATACAATGTAGCTGCTTGAAACTATTTTTATTGAAACCATGTGTACATGGCTTTTGACTGGCAGTTCTAAGATTATCACTGTAATTAAGTGTACAAAAGATGTACAAATGCCATTATCTACTTGTTTTACAGAACTTTTAAAACTTTTCAAATGGTTTAAAAGTGGTAACTGAGTATGCCCCTACAGATGACTCTCTGCAAACTGGTAATTCTACAGAAGGGTTAGTATTTCAGCACTGACCAGAAGAAATCAAAAGTCCCCCTTTACAAATTACTTTGTGTGTGAAAGTTGGATGTACACAATGCAGGTGACCATAGAAGACGCCCTTAAGAAACGGCTATGACTATTGGAATTTATACCTAGAAAATAACCAAGTATGCCACAACAGCATAAGGGGGGGTGGGGGTGTGCAAAACAATGAATGCAAAGTGTATGTTTAATATTGGATTTTTTTTTTCTTCAGGACTCTTAGCACCAACAAGGGTGAGTGGATGCCTAAGAATGACTGAAAACTCTGCTGGTGAGAGAGGTTACTCCTCCAACATGGAGTGTTTTAAATAAATCCTCGCAGGCAGCCAGCCACTTGGTGCTTTATGGAAAGATAACTGGAAAAACGGGAACATGCATAGATGCATTGGCCTACCCTACACCTCTTACTTCAGCCCACAGGTAAGGCAGAGCAGGTCCCTCTCCTACCGGTCCCCTCTGCCTTGCGTAGGAAGAGGTCAGGGCTGTTCTCACAGTTCTTGACTACGCCTCCACATAACTGAATTTGAAATGGGAGTATTGAAATAGCATGTTCTAAAATATTTGCTTATCCTGGCCTCATTGGGTTGATGATTTGAACACATATTTAAACACACGGATAGATAAATAACCACTTCGTTTAAGAAACATAGATGTAAACAAGAATCAAGAGTTGCCCTGTTAATTTCCACATGTAAAAGGCACTGAAGTTTTCCATTCTATTCTATTCTATTTTCTGAAAGTAATAAGGTATTCAGGATATGCCTGAATATCATTAAATATGACAAACACTTTTGGAGAATTCACGTCATCAACCACACTGTCATACAGGTCAGTAGGATCTGCTGGGTCTTTTGGTGGTGGAGTGATTAGGCCTTTGCTCCCAGCACAGTACTGCCCAGTGAGGACCCGAGCCAAGTACATGCATCTTCTGCCGTTCATATCTGGTCTGGAATAAGTATTCTGAGCAGAATAACTTGCATCAACAGCAAAGTACGTTCCATTTCCAATGACTGCAGCTGTTTGGAAAGACAGTGTTTTCAAATATAGTTAGTGTTCTTATTCCCACAAGAATCTCTAAAGCTTCCCCCCCCCCTTTTTTTTTTTTTTTTTACTTTGCAGAAGTTATAAATTTGATTCGAGTTTAAACAGCAAATTCTAGTAATAATCCTTTGTATCAGAATCAAATACGAATCCACTTAGATGACGGGTTAAGTACCAACACCCAGGTCTTGACTGCCCTTTCCTATGGGGGAAAGGGTTCCTCTCTGTTTAGCCTTGTTGTTTACCCTGCAATCCATCAAATTGCAAACCTTCAGAGCCTTTTCAACTTAAAATGACTACATAATTACAGTTTTCTTGTTACACTTCACAGCAAGAAGTTAGAGGAATCATGCTTCTTTGTGTGAGACAGACTCATTTTTTCTGACATTGGTAGAGAGCTGTTCAAGCCAGACAGGTCCTTTCTATCTGGTTGCTCTGACCTTCAGGTATTTTTGCATGGCTACCCAGCCTGACAGAAGGGAAGAGTGCATCTTCTGTCGTAAATCGTGGCCAAGATGGAGAGGTAGATGTCAGTTCTCACAGGCAGAGAGGGCGTGGGGATCTAGGGCTCTTGTTTCCCAAGTAAATCCAACCTCGTAGCACTACCAAAGAGCAGGAAAGAAAAACTACATCTCCTCTGGTCATGTTTTAAAAAGAAATGGTGGCTGCCATTTCTATCTGTGCACAGCCCGATATATTTTGTGTATGTTGGGCTTCATTTTCTCAAGAAAATACCAGCGTAAGTACCTCTAGAGGATCCAGACCACATTGAAGTGTCAACTAGATCCGAGTTAAGCTGTCCAGCTCTCTCAAGATCAAGTCAGCCCTAGGCACGTACAATTATGTCTTAAGGAAGAAAACATTAAGAACAGAAAGTAAGGACTTTTGAAGTAAGGTTGCAGGACCTCTAAGAGCACTGGCACCTCAATTCAGCCCAAGTTCCACTTCTTTGGATCCTGTCCTTCACCTCTGAATGCTATCAAATAATAAACATAACATGACTGTACTACAGAAACTGGATAAAACAATCTTTGAACTAATACAGAAAGTCCTTCTGCTAAATATTTAATAATTATCCCTAACAACAATTGAAGGGGAAGAATTAATTCATGAACTTCAACTGATTTCATTTGTATAAAAATGGTAGGGGAGTGGGATCTTCCCAGTGATTGTGCTGTCCTTATCTTTGGAGGCAACAGGAGAAGTAACTGCACCTCTACTCTGCTACCTGCCTTTGTATAAGAAGAGATGAGATACCAGCAGCTACTGGCTGATATCTCAGCTGAGGATGTTGAACAGCAGTCCTTGTTCCTTTCTGTAGGCAGATCATACAAAACATCTCTCAAAAGCTGCCCAGGCTTGATTTCAGAGTAGGTGAGCTTTTTCTAATACCCTCTAGATGGTGGCATTCATCAACAAGGGATTAACTGAACAGGTTAATTCCTCTGTCCATACAGATTATGCTCCGGAGGTGTTTATTATTTTGTCCTCCAACTTTATTCAGTCTTCATGTTGTGCTAACAGCACTATAACACTGACATTCCCTAGCAGCTCATACATGTCTAGGAAACTAACTGCTTTGGATAATGACTCACCGTTCTTTCCAGCAAACCCACGATTAAATCCATTGTAGTTGATCATGCTCAATGAGGATGCAGCTGTCCCATGAAATAGCAACTTCTCATTATTTTGATATTTGTTCTTTGTGCAGAGAGATTTTTTTTTTATTTGATATGTCTGCCAGAGGAAGGGATTTTGTATTCTTTCAATCTGCAAAGTTAGAAAACAGAACTGTATTTGTACTGGTAGGGACCAGTATTTCTCATGGCAGCAAAGGATTAAAACCAAACCAAACTGAAAGAATGACAGTAATTTTCACTATGCCCTGTTAGTGTGTGTTTTGTGTTGGGGAACTGAATACACAAGCCTCATGAAGAATCAGAAACCAAAGTCGGTTACAAGAGGTTTTCAAGCTTGATAATTTTTGGCATACTTTTGTCTTGCCTAGTATACCAGGTACACAGGCAATCATGGTAGCTGTGCATTGCCATGTTTAGAAATAGGCTGTTGTACCACTGCTACAGACAACGATGTAAGATGCCTTCTGTACATCCTAATCATCTTTACTCATGATTTTCTCACTAAAGGGTAGACTGAGTGATAGCATTACGTTGAATTTAAGTTTCTCTTCCAGATATCAGCTTGGAAGTCAAAATTACTTCCTTTAGTGTGTAGCTTAGCAACCCATAAGAAACTCCTATACAAAAATAAATTGGTGGGAGGATAGATGTTGCTGGGTCTCTATGTCAACAATGTGAATATAGCTTAGGGGAAAACAGTGTATCTGCATCAAAGTATAATCTTAAAGGCATTGCTGTAACAGAATTCCATTTTCATGTCGTTACCTGATTTTTTCCATTGTACACTAATATTTTGTTCCATTTGTGTCTTAGTGACCATGCTCATTGAATCTCATGATGGAAGAAAATTTTTCAAACACATTCTCACTCTTAATTTCACTGTATTTTCTCCTACTTATCACTTCTCCTGATTCTGAATAATTCCATCTTCTCCCTGGCAATTAAATCTCTGTGCACTGTGTTGCAGACTTTTCAATAAGCAGAATCAAATCTTGACACTTTGGTTAAAACTGACACTCTAGCCTGAAAGGCTCTGGTACTCATAGGGAAGAAGTAGTAAAAGAGTAAAAAGCTTTATGGCCAATCTGCAAGGACTTTGTATTTTCCTTTGTATTCTGAATGCGTTTGCTCATGCTTCCATTTCAGTACAGAATTTCCTAATTGGAAGTACCACATTGACTAGTGAGTACCACATTAGTTGAACACAGATACAGTCAACCTGAAGACCGATGGTCACTGGGTTTGCATTTTTGGAAGGCAGAAATGGCAGGGCAACTTAGGAAATTTGATTTGATTTATATCCACCCCATACAGTGCTGAGGAGACTGACATATGAAAGGTGTATTAGGTTGCAGACACCTTACAAATATTTAGAAAGTATATTAATGTTTTCATCCCAAGAATTCACTTTGTTTCCCCCACAGGATTTCACCTTCTCTATGACAAAGCTGGGACAGGTTTTCTTAAATTTGTTCTGAACTTCCAGATATTCCCGACATGATGGCTTGAGATTCACCAGTTTGACCCGTTCCCTTTGCATGTCTTCCCACTGCGCAGGGAGCTCTATTGACTGCTTATCTGCAAAACAGAGATCGCATTACTATCACAGATATCTAGCTCAGTTTTGTAGGCACGTCTTACAAACCAACTGCATATAGAGGGCTGAGAGGACAGTACCTTACACAACCCTTTATCCAAGAACACACTCTCTCTTCAATAACATCACTAGCTGTTCAGACTTTACATTTTCTCTAGTTGAATTATCCCCGTACCAATATCTAACTAAAAGAAGTTTGAAAACCGCAGAAGAATTTTATACATTCTTCATACACCACTTCTTTGTCGGACTTACGCATGAAATCTATCCTCACTAGTCACATACATATGGATATTTGTATTTAAAACAGATGTTCTGATTTTCATCATACCTGCCACCAATTATGAAAGTAAAACTGCTGGAGGGGTGGGTGTGGGGAGGAAGTGGGAATAAAAAGCTATCCTTACTTCTTTGGAATACCTGAGTTCGCATTTATCAGAATTATCATTCAATAATCACTATTAAAGGGGTTTTTTATTAACAAAGCTATAATTTACCTTCATTCTTTGGCACACGTTGAATGTTTATAGTTTTTCCTTGGTCATCATTAGCCTGTAGAGTATTCAGATCCACATTGTAGTTGTTCTTGTTAATTTTGACAGTAAGATGTGTTTTTTTAGCTATTTTGGCATCCTCCAGCTGCATATTTGTCAGTTTATCAAAAGCAACAAAGCTGCCATTGCTTCCTGGATACCTCCATTCTACCAGGTTATAAACAAGTTCTGCCTTGGATCGTTCTTCTTCAGTATCCTTAATTTTTTGGATCATTTTTTGAACCTCCACAGAAACAAAACATACATCCCTGCTAACACCAGAAATTTTAATGTGATGGGGGGAATGTTTATTTTCAAGCTGAATGGTAACATGCTTTCTTCTCTGGAGATCTGCCAAAGTGTCAATTTGCCTCGCATCAAAATTTTCAATTAGCTCATCTGAAATAATGTTTTCAAACTGTTCCTTTAAAATTAAATTCTTTATCCAAGACTCAGTTGCATCCACATTTTTTTTGCTTTCTCCACAAATTTGAAATGTGGCTAAATCAACTTTCTTCTCCAAAACCTTGGGCTTTTTCTTCTCAATGGGTTGGGTTTTGCGCCCCAAAAATGCTGTGAAGAAATATATTTTAATTATTAGTTTTAAAGAAAAGATCTTTAGTTTTATGTGCCCACGCACATGGAAAACCCACCTGCTTACATTTAAACGTAGATACCCACGAACCTTTTGCGGATGAACCTGAACTTCCTCTTTTCTTCATGCTTTCATAAAAGTCTCTGAGCATATTTGTCTGGAAGATGATGATTCTAATTTTTTTCAAATGCTGTACTGATGTTTTGCTTGCAAATTCCACTATAGCATCCAACATGTCATCAGCGACCTTTGCTGGACTCTGTCCTGCTTGACCTAAACAAAAATAAAAGGCATGTATCAGTGAACAGTACTTAAATCAAAGCAGCATCCAGAAAACAGCGACCGCATCTCCAGCCTCCCCCATTATGCTTTCTCACCAAAGCCCCGGGCTTAACCTCAGCTTTACACTTAAGCCTGTGAGCTCCAGGAACTGACACCCTACACAGACCTGGGAATCCCTTCTGGGATTCATCCCCGTTTACTCTGAGGCTCCAACAAGCATTTCAGCCTTAGCATCACTACTCTATCCCCATCTTTAAACCGGGTATCAAAGTAAAATCAAATCAAAATCAGCAGAGGATCCTGGCACAAGCCTGCAGTGTATTTCAACACACAAACAAGAGCACCAGGCTCAAAACAACTGCTCTTATTCCCCTACAACAAGCCTGAAGTCCAACCTAAGGCTTATCCTAAAATGTTGGTGGGACCCCTGCCAATTTCAGCCACGACATCCCTTGGACAGCCATCATGACGCCAGCATGCAGATGATGGCAGTCCAGAGGACCTGCCATAAGTATCACTGTGGACTCCAGACACTGACCCACACACCAGCTCCTACCCTAACCTGGCATGCTGAGCAAGGACCAGCTCACAATTTCTTTTTCCAGTCAAGGGGAGCCTTGGTCTGAGAAGGACACCCTGCTTTCTTCAAGCCCCGCTCCCCAAGCTAACCAGAAGCTTAAGCCAAATAAGCTAGCCTGCCTCTAGCCCTCCACTGGAGCAGGTAGGCTGAAATAAGACCTACAAAAGGTGTAAACTGCAGGTATTCTGTACTCAGCCCATAATTTCTGTAGTCATCCAGGCAAGGTTTTGCTCTCAGGACAACTCCATCTTTCTTTGCCTACAAAGCCCAACCCCAGCCTTTCTGTGGGGCTGAAATCCCAAAGCAAGGTCTACGGGAAGTTTGAAGGAAGAAGCAGGGTGGCCAGCTGAGATACACAGTCTGTTTTGGGGCAGAATGTCTTTTATGGAGCAATACCTTTTCTTTAGGTGTTCTTGCTCCATCAGTATCGACTGCAGTATTTATACTTTTAAAAAAGCAGCATTTTTGAAGTGTGCAGATGGTGTTTGAACAGACTACAATGAACCTTCACAAATCACAGTTCACAGAGTTTCTTGTACAAGTCTACTGTTATCCATATCAGAGGTATTAACCTTGTCCCAGTTTCTGAACTACCTCACAGCCCTCATCGCTTTCCCAAGAAAACACAAACCTGTTCCAATTGCTGGGAAGGCGACAGACTTGTACTTCCTTCGCTCACACTCTTCAAGCACGACAGAGACCTGACTCTTCACATTACCGTTAATCAAGTGCATAATTTTCCTGCACAACAGTTTTCCACCTTGTGTAATAACCATGCCATTTTCAGACAACCCAGCTGGAAGAGAGAAGATAAAGAAGGAGACATAACATTTTCAAAGTGGCTATTTCTTCTGATGGGACAGCTGGTTATATTGATGCTAGAAGAGCAGCGGAAGAAGTGGAGAGAAATCCACTGTGAGCTATATTATCCTGGTTTTGCAGAATTGCTTTGAGAAAGTAATTCAAGTAATTGCGTGTTTTCTAATTTTCCAAGATCTCTCTACAAAGTAGTTTCCTATTAAGGACAACTTCAGAATTTATGTTGAATTTAAATGTAGCTCACTTTTATTTGAAAGCACGCAAATAGAATGTGCACAATTCATTTACATGAGAAATCCTTTCTTATGCCACTTATTCCCTGAAAGCTCAAACTCTTATTCTGCAGAAGAGCTGAATGGTTAAAAGAATATCATTAAGATAACGGCCAACTGAGCTAAGAACTGTGGTACGGAATCTTTAAGAAGATGTTCGTGTTTTTTCAGAGCACTCAGTCATGTTTGATCACAAACACCTCAAAATGGAGTCATATTGTGAGGATGAATGGACTGATGAACACAGAGTTAAATACCACTTCACTGGTCACAAAGGTAATGACTGATTGTAAGATGCTCTGCATGCTCTGAGATCAGGCTGATAAACAGGCAGAGCCAAAGGCTGTGAAAAATATCCAGGAAACTCCATCTTGAAAGTTAACTTCTGGACACAGAGCAGGAATATTTTGTTCATGCAACCAGAACGTGTTCCTTTCTGTGCTCGTAGAGGCTAACCACAGTGAGTTCGCATTTTACTGCTCTACTTGTGTGGCAGAATGCAGACTACAGAAGATCAGGGTGATAAGCAGAGTTACATTATATCAATAAAAAAAATACTTATGTATTGGTGAATATAAGCCCATATTTGCTATTAGCTTTTAAAAGCCAGGCCTGCACATGCTTATACCAAAAGAGAGTCTTCCACCAATTTGTTCAGTTTCAAAACTTCAGCTCTCCTGTAACTGACAATAGATGAGCTTAAAAATTATGCTCAAGTCACTGTTTCTGTTCTTAAGTCAAGAACATGCTCAAGTAATTTCGGGGGTAAAGAATTTAAATTACATTAATTTCCCGGCACTTATTAGCATCAGAAAACTGTATCCATCTTCTGTTCAGTTGTGAAAAGAAAAATTCTCAAAGTAGGTGTCAAAACAACAACAGGACTTTTCAAAATTCCTAAAAGTAAAAGCTGTTTTTTCAGATAAAATAATTATACCATTAGAGTAGGAAATCATAAAACAACTTTAAGTTTTCAGAGAGAACAAAAAAGAACAACTTAATCAAACAAAATAGTATGCTTTCACATACCATATTGAGCACATTCTTTTTCTACCTGGGAACCAGCAGCATCCATAATTGCTTTGAAGACCCCTTAAATTATACAAGAAAATCATATACATTCATTAAGTCAACTTAGCTATTTCTACTCAAAACTCTACTCAACTTCTGTACTCTACAAATACCCCAAATTCTCATATGGCAAGATCCCACAAAGTGCAAAACCTTGTCATCTCCCTTTAGTACCCTCCATGACACACTGCAATGGCTGCAGAGAGAACACTGCCTTCATTATTGATTAGAAATCATTAAGAATAACTCCTATTTCATCGTTTCACCAGCCTATAGTATGCCCCTCACCAAACCGTGACTGCTTTGCATTATAGCATTTGCTGTCTTTCATGCTTGCAATTCACAATGTCACCAAAGAATCCTCTACTTCCTACAGGTCAATTTACTTAACCAGGACTTTGGCTTACAGTGAAACACATTAGGACAAGAGCAGTTTTTCAGAATTACATTTGATCTAAAAACTCCCTTTTATTTAAGCATTTTTGTTTTTAAACAAGAAAAATCTGGTCAGATGCCTTCTGTTTAAGTAGTTTGGAAACCAAATGGAACATTCAGGACACATAAAAAAACCTGCTTAAGATCTATTTCCTGACTAATCACAACTCGCTCTCTCTCTCATCTGAAAAATACTTCATAAAAGTTTCACATATGGACAATTCTTTCCCCTGTCCCCTTCTAAGAACTAGCCCAAACTTACCACTAAAGAACTACTACCTGTTGTGGCATCAAATGTTGAATTTGTTATGTTTACAATAACCTCTGTATCCTCCTCAGTAATATCTCCACTAACTACTTGGAGTGTAACGGAACCAATCTGCATTTCATGAACTCCAAATACTTCAGTTGAAACAGGCCCAATGAAACCTGCAAGGGAAAGAAAAACACCTTAAAACACTTCTCCTCTACTGTGGGGTATTATTCTGTCCCACTGATGGAAACTTCAACTTATCCTTTTAACGAATATGCTCTAGATCAGTTTGATGGACCTGGAGAGTCTCTGCCTTTCTCTTCACTCCATTTCTGAAAGCAGGAAGGTGCAGTATTCTTCCTATTTAAATACTGTGAAAGTGAAGCCATTTCTATTCCTGTAAATTCACACAACATAAATTCAGAAAGGCCTCTTGGGGTTATCTGATCTGACTAGCTCTGTTTCAGAATTTCCTGAATTAAGTCTTACAAGAAATGGGGTATCCAGCTTAAGCACTGCCAGTAATGGAGATCCCATCATACAACTTTTCTAAGTTATTTCATCTTTACCCTCACAGATATAAAACTGTTCCTTACTTGTAGTCTAAACTTATCTAATTAATATTTTATCTGCATACTCTTAATTTCACCTCACTGATACTCACAGCAACTGAGAAGAGCGAGCTACATGCTCTTATGAATAAGGCTCTGCCGTTGAGGCAATTCACTCATATGTTTTTGCTACTGTGTCACACTACAGTCAATTAATAAATGGAAAGGAAATTATCCATTCTGTGTATCGCTATATAGGAGATTAAAGGTACAGAAATACATGTTATTTATGGCTTGTTTGGCAAAGCGATACCAAGTTCTTATATCCTTTGAGCAGGACAAACTAATGGTTCTCCTACCAGGGTATCCTCTTCCATCTGATAAGACGAGTCTCACTAATAGATGAGCATGCTTTCAACAAAAGAAATTCCTCTTTAAGATTTTCACAAATAGAGTTTAAGAATGCCAGTCCATTAGGAGGAAGAAAAATGCTCTGTGTCTTGATGACATATCGTCTGTTTCCTGAGACGTATAAAACCACTTTATAGTATTTACATTCTCCCTTGCGTCCCACCTCCTGCCCCTACACAACTTACTTGACCATGGTGCTGCAGCATTGCAACTTTCAGCTACCCTACGTTCTAGTTCAGTGGTAAAAGCCTAAGAAGGAAAAAAAAAAAGGTACCAAAGATACTATTTCAGATTTTATATACTGAATATTTCTATAATTAACATTAACAGTCACGTAGCTCTTGCTGAGCCATCTCTCACATTTTACAGTTGTGTTTAGGTATCATTAACAACAGTGGAAGCCTCAGTGTCGACAGTGCCATAATAGATACTGTCTTTGCATTGCCAGAACTCCTCTGTCAAAAGATGAGTGAGCATCTACAGGAGTTTACAGTGCCAGCAGTGAGGCCAATTTTGTCTGCAGCTTGTGCTTGCTGAAAGCTTTTATTTCAGAGACGCTGAATGATACACTGGAGAGACATCCCACTGTCACCAGCCCACAGCAGTAAGAAAGTGCTAAATTATTTACTTAAGAAAGCAGTATAACTAAAATACATTGTTAAGGCATAACTAGAACAGTGTGTAACATAGGCGGCTTTGTCCTGAGAACTACCTGAATGTTATCCAGATCTTTTGGACTCAAGAAAAAATGAACTTCCTGGAGAGTCTTCCGAGCATGACTACTACTGAACTTGAATACCACGTCAAACATTAACTCAGAAACAAGGGTTTTAGGAAATCCAAATCCTCCAGTTCCAATAGCCGGGAAAGCGATTGAATTCAGTCCAAGTTCTTCAGTTTTCTTCAAGCAGGAATTGATTATATCTTCTAGGATCTGTAAAACACAGCAAAGATCCTTTTTTGTTCGTTTGAGGGGGGGTTTTTTTGTTTTGTTTTAAAAAAAAAGGCATCATTTATTATTAGTTCCATAGAGACTATGCTGGTATGAGAAAAAGCTCTCAGTACATCAAGGCATCTTTAAGGTCGCTCAAACAGAAGTAAATGGAGTTCAGTCATCTAACTATTTTAAATCCTGAAACTTCAGGAAAGGATCCCAAATAAATCTGTTTTCAAATTTATTTTTTTTTTTTTTTTTTTAATAATTAAAATATACCTTCAGGGTCTGTCCTTTTAATCCATCCCATGAGGGAACTATGGCATGAAGCACAGACTTGCAGGCCAGAGCACATCCACTGGTGCAGAGCACACTCCCTTCATCAGCAAACTCTCTCTCTTTTTCTTTGTCAAACTCTACTTCGAGCGCTGGTCCAGCCTTTGCCAGCAAGGCTTTGCAAAGAGGTCCCGTGCCAAAATTCAGATCTACGCCAACACTGTTGACAATAACATCGGTCTGCAACAAAATTACAATGAAAATATCTATAGCCAGACTTCAAGTAAAAATACGCATCAACACTAATAGCACTACCAAAGCAACACACAGCATGAAAAACAAGATGCCAACAGAGAAATAAGCTGGTTTTCAGCACAACCTCTGCATACTGAATGTTCCTGGACTTGTAGGAAATGTATGGTGGGCAGCATCAGACCCCCTGTGAGTACCAACACCACAGAGATCTACGTGTGAACAGGTTGTCCATCCATCCATCCATCCATCCAGGTAGAGCTGGCAAGCCTGCGACTCACCTCATCCCGAGCAGACATCAATGTCTGGGCAGGAGAAATAAACCCAATGTAGAAAGTTTAATGTCCCTTTCCCCTTTTTCACAGAAGTGGGATTGTCTACACCTTACCAGAGAAGCAGCACCTCGTGCACCAAAACAAGGTGAAGGGAGATGGTTGTGCTTTTATGAAGTAAAACAGGGAAAGCCCCAAAGCCTGTTGTTTGCTTCGCAGTTCCACTGGAGGTCTTTTAATTACAAAGTATTTTAAATACATGTCATATCGAGCTTTTTTACATCTACTATCGCTCTTTTATTGGAATAGGCTTTTACAGACACCAAAATGACAACGGAACCAACTAATACTGAAACCACAGGACAATAATAATAATTTAGGGAGATTTTAAACTCCCAAAGCAGAAAAATCAGAGGCAGTTGAAAGAGAGAAATTTATCAAGATGCACTTTGCATCACTGAAGAAAAAAAACATAGGGGAAACTATGTCAGAGGTGTAAATTGAGTTTTGATGGTCTAGATGAGTAGTAATTAAACTCTTTGTTAGCAAAAAGAATGAAAAAACAAAACAGGGGGAAAAAATAAGTAGAATCATGTCTAGACTTTAGCAAATCAATCTAAGCATGCACCTTTCTATGGGATCACTTTTCTAGAGGCCAGTAACTTCTTCATAGACTGTGTCTTTAACCCACCCAAAGAGAAGGGAACTAAAAAAAGTAAGCTACATCCTCCCTGTTAGCATGACTCACAACAGGGGCCCAGAGAGGTGCTGATTTCCTGTAATATCCAGTCAGAATAGCTACAGATCATATAAATACTTTTAGAAAGTATTTTAATATTTCCCTTTTTGAAAAAACCCAAACCATTTTACATGTTGACCTTAGATCTGGAGAACATATAAAACCTCGCTGGGAATGAAGCACCTCGAAATTCAAAGCTGCCCACTAGAAATGGCTGCAGGGTGACAGATCCCAACCTGAAATCCATCAGTTTGGCAAGCTTGCATCCTTGTTTAGGTAGCACATAGCTGTTGTTCCCTTATGCAGCAATTGCCTTGTAAAACAAGATAACCTACTGTCATTCATTTTCTATTTAAATTTAAAGAAGACATCAAGTTAGAAAGGAACCAGAAGATTAAAAACTTACCATGGCCTCCTGAATGTTTTTCTTCTCCACTCGGATGCGCAGTCCTTCATTTGTCATAATCATCTGCATTTCCTCTTTCTCCTGGCTTTCTCTCAGCTTGCCGTTTCCAGAGTGCAACGTCGGCAGTATTGAGGAGTGCGGTTTAGCTGTAAACACTATTTTCACTGTCTCACTCAGAACCTGAACCATTTCTTCCGCATCATCTACAAGATGAACCTCCTTCAAGCTGCTGTCCCCCATGGATTCTTCCAAGGTCTCCTTGATGGAGGATACAATCGAATACGCACACAGTTCCAGTGGAAAGCCAAAAATCCCTCCACTTATAGCAGGCAGAGCTATGGAACAATGATTGTATGTTTCAGCTAGTTGTAGGCTTTTCTTCACTGTCTTTTTTAACAAGTACACGCATTTCTCTGCTTCATCCTTCCTCCACCTGGGCCCAACAGCATGAATGATGTTCTTGCAGGGGAGTTTCCCAGCGCCCATGATAACTGCACATCCAGGCTGCAAATTCCCGTTCTTCCTCACCAGCTCGTCACACTCCTGTTGCAGCTGTGGACCAGCCGCTTTTAGCAGTGCCTCAGCAAGGCCACCAATGTGTTTTAACTCTTCATTAGATGCATTTACCACAACATCGACAGGATAAGTGCACAAGTCAGCTTTATACACTGCTACTACAACTCCATCTGGAAGCATTTGCTTGTAGTAGAGCTTTCTTTTCTCTTTATTGTCAACTTTTTCATCCTTCTGTTGTTCTTGTTCTTCTTCCAGCCTAATCAAACAGCCAAATTTCTGCTTTGCCTCAAATACACATGAATCTTTCCTCTCAGCGAAGAACTCTTTGGCTCCCGGTTTATTAATTGACACGCTTTTTGAGTAAAGCGATGACAGAATTTTTTCAAATGTGGTGACTGCTTTTGGCACTTCTGCTCTTGGTCCGCTCAGGGAAATACACAGTGTCTTGGTGTCAAAACATACTGTCACACCTTTCTTCCTCAATTCAAGATAAACACTGGATTTTTCCTTCTCTACAAACTGCATTACCACCAGTGACTTAGCCAGGATTACTTTTTCCATGTGTGTGTTTCTATCTATAAAGTCATTAAGTTTCTGATAAACTTCTGTTACAGCCTTAGAAAAGCCAGCAATAATCACTTTATTTTCTTTTCCAACAGGTTCATCAATGACCACATTTTCCTGGGGAGAACTGTACTTCTTACGCAAGGAGGCAAGAAGACTACTCCACTGCTGCTTTTTAACGACCTCCCCGTCCTCCACGTTGATGCACTCATATTGTAAGCCTGTCTTTATTTGCTTTTCTGCTTCTAAAAGATCTTTGGGAGCATCTCCAAATAGCAACACAGTATCATCCTTAAGTTCATAAAAAGCATTAATTTTTTTCCTAGTGAATAATATCTCTGACATTAGTTTATTATCTACATGCTGTAGATAGTAGAAAACATAGGGATCAATGGTAACTGGTGTACATGGCATATTTAATATCTTTTCCAGTAAGTCAGCTTTGATTTTATATACTTCCACAGGTAATCCACACAACTGAACAGTTTTTTTTGTGTCATCATAGAAGATCTTTAAGCATGGATATTCTTTGTGAATATTCTTTTCCAGCCCAGCATTGTGCAGAACAGCATACTTCCCCGGGATCACTGACACAGAAATTTCTATGCTTTGTTTTTCCCTTTCACTTTGCTTCATAGTTTTTTCCATGCATTTCCTCACTTCCCTCTCTGCGCTGTCCACTGCTGCTCTGTTGCCTGCAATCACCACCATCTCATCAGAAATATCAGTTATGATCAAAGCAACATCGTTCACCAATCTGTTTTTCACATCTTTCCAGTCCACTGAATTTACTTTACATTTTATAGCTATGTAACGTGCCATGATACGCGAGAACTCAGCTGAAGCATCTTGCTTCCATGTCTTGATCAACTTAATCATTGTTTTTTTCTGCTTGAAGAGAGATGATGATGGGCATAACATAATTTCTGGGTGTGCACAGACTACCTGGGGCCATTTTAGCTCACAGTGGCAAATTGCCATTTCCTGGTTTATGCCTTGGATCAGTTTAGCCTGCTTTTGTAAAAACTGCCAGACATATGGATCTAGTGGCACCCCAGTGGGGTCTGGCATCTTGATAGTTGGTCTTTCTTCTCCATAGAGAGCTGTTCCCAGGGAGTGGTAATACGGATGCACAGAAATTGGTTTCTGTTCCAGTAAATGCTGCTTTTCCAAGACAGTGTTTAGATCTAAATGTCAGGACACAGACATACAAACACACGTATACCATTAACTTAAAATCAAGCAAATGACTCTGTTCTTAGAATTATTATGTTGAATAAGATATTTTTTTTTTTCTTTCATTTGACAGAGCTATTTTTATGTCTTTCTGATTTCCAGACCACTCTGCAGGGGACAAGATAAGAGGCTTGGCTCCAACTGGTTTGGTAAATATGCTTGTGCCTGTGTTTACCTGTACAGCTACACCTTGCTCTCATTTCCTAAGGAAACGCCATCACAGAGCAGGGCTATATCAACACACTACTATGAAATGCTCCTTATTCTCAACTTAAAATAAAACTCTTTGTGCCAGTGCATTTTTACTTTTTTTTTTTCTCTCTCCATTTCAGTTGGAGTGAACAAAGGAAATGAATTATAATATTGGCAGGGACTTGAAACCACATTACAATGATCCAAACTACATATTAACTTAATGTACAAAACATTCATAAGCAAATTCTGAGAGTCAGAAGAAAAACAATCACCTGGCAGATATATTTAATTAAAAGTAAAGGAATTTACTAAGTCAGAAGTCTCCTAACACAGAGATACTTACCAGAGGTTGTGCTTGCACAAAAACAGGACAGTGATTCAACACAAGGAATAGTAACAAGATTGTTCTTTAGCTCTATTCTTCCCTGATAATGAAGATATTTGACCTTAACTAGTTTCTGAAAGCTAACTGTGAAAACTGAAGTCATTGACAGATCCTGCTTCCTCTACCTGTAAGTACAATTAATGTTGTATTGCAGATGAAAACCGCTGTAAATGGGGAAAAAACATCAGTGGGAACGCATGCACAAAGTGGGTATTAAAACGAACCTTTGGTAGCATAAAAAAACCAGAGAGATTCTGAAACACAAGACATGCAGCAGTATTCCTAAATCCAGAGCACTTCCCAGGAACAGGACAGTGTATGCTGGCTTTAGCGGCAGCAAGCCAGGCTTCTCCTAATGCCCAAATTTGCAGTAATTTTCTTTCAGGTCCACTGCCTGGGAGCACTTTGGTCAGGTGAAGGACAGTGTTACCTTTGTGATCACAGAAGGTAATGATGGCCGAGTTCTTCTCAGGGAAGAGTTGGACGTCTGACACAGGCCCCCCTCCATTCTCTGCACTCTCAAAGTAAACTGAGATGTAGTCTGCGGAAACGCTGGCCGGTATGTTTTCAGCCTTGATGCTCCGGGTCAATTCAAGAAGCCTGGCAGTTATTTTGAATTCTTTAACTCTCTTGTTTTGTGAACACTTTTCGACAAATTCTTCAGTATCTGTAAACAGAAGAACAGTATGAACCAACCATGTTTTCCTGGGTCATTATCAGCCCTAGCTATCACTTCTGGCAGAGAAATGAGACGAGTCTACTTCTCCCTGCATTTGCAGCAAAACTGTCCTTGGTGCCAAATAACTCTGCGTTGTAACAGAAAAGGGGAAATGCACACAGCCACGTCACTCTCTGCTATTCACTGCCACTATGTCTCTGTTCCCCTCTTACTCCTCTCTTGATGAACTTCTCACTGTTTCACTGTCTTCTCAAATAGACCATATTCTTCAGTAATTTGCAGAATTCATCTCCACGCTCAGTCTGATTCTAATTAATCTCCACCTAACCCAAAATAAGATAGAGACAATGAAACATTCTCATCCAACTTCAATTAATGAAGATACCACGATTTTCTTCTTTTAGTGTAAGATTTGGATCACAGACATTTTCATGGAGCTGTATACAAGACTTACATCTTTCTTGAGAGACTACATTCCAGGTACTCTTTAAAAACTGCCTGAATCTCTAACGGCAGAAGAATCAAGCTCTGAAAGCTATTACTCATACATACACATGGAAATGAAGGATAGTGTTCATCCTGTCTTACCGATGCTTTTTATAAAAGTAGCTACAGCAACATTTATTTCAGGTATCACTTCCACAGTGAAGTCAACATCTACTGCCAGGCCACTGATGCTCTCCAACAGCATACTTAAGCATTTTGGACTGCATCCTTGTATGTTTTCAAACACCACCAAAGGTGAGGTCCCTGCGGACTTTTCTGCAATGTTCTTCGCAGAGCCAGCTTCCTCCTGGAGTTCACTGTTCGGAACAAAACTCTCTGCTTTCTGCAAGGCTTCTGCATCATCTTCAACAGAAAGAGAAATAAGCTGCGTGACATATTGATACGCATTTCCTGGAACAAACAGATTTTGCTTACCCTTTCTCTCCTTTCGTTTTCCAAGAAAAGAGATCATCTAACCAACCAAATACTGCAGGGTAGCCCGAGACATTTTGGGATCCAAACCAGCCTAGATGCAATATTCTGCAGGGCTGCAGGCAGCTTCTTTGGTGGTACAAAAATAGCCGTGAGTAAACAAGTCCAAGGTCACTGTTATGTCTCTGTGTTAGAGACATGAATAAAATAAAATAAAATCCATTGAGATAATTGGCCATGGCTGCTCAGGCATTTGTAAGGATTGTGAGAGACTCTGCAGCTTCTGTATCAGTTTCTTGGCCTGGGTGCAGGCATAACAAGCCTGAACATCACTCAGGACATCCGCAGGCACCATAGGCCACCAGTAGCTCTGCGTGACTTGATACAAAGCCTCCTGATGGCCACTGTGCCACACCGTTACTGTGGCATGACAGCACTGAAGGACCCACGTGCACAGGAAGCTGGCAGAGATGCAACAAAATTTTGTGAATAGAAAATATAACAGGGGTTGCCCACCCAGTACCCCAGAACTCCAGCGGCTGCTGGAGGAAGGCACGTGTCCAGCTTTGCAGACAGACGAGGGCAGAGGCAGAAGAGAACCTCCAAATGGGAACGATGTGCTCCTCCGCGTGCCTGAGTAAACTCGAAGCGTCACCCTAGTGTGTGGCAAAACAACTGTCCAACAAGTCATGGAAAACAGCAGTCACAGAGTGCTGCAGGGTGGTAGGGGACTGGCACAGGCCAAAGGGCACCCCAGGGTGCTCAAGACGGCCATTACTCGCTAACAAAGGCAGCTCTCCACTCCTTGCCCCAACGACCACAAGCAGCAGCATAAGCTCTCTCAGTTTGGCAAACCAGCACATCCCTGCACCACAGCTGGGAGAGAAGCATCGAATGAAACCCCAGCACTCACTGCCCTCAGCATAAACCTCCAGGGCCACCATCTCTGGCTGTGGCAGAGGACACGCACGACTGAGGGGAGAGGAGCTCGGTGGAGCAGCTGTACACCTGACCAGGGATGGGAGGGGTGGGTGGGATGTGTAAGATCTCTGCTTGCTTTTGCTCAAGAACACCCAAAAATCCCTAAATCCTGGGGTAGTGCCCAAGAGGCTGGCCGTGGGGGGGCAGCCCCAAGGAGAGAGACATAGACATGGGATGGGAAGGCTCAAGCAGGTGGCAGCACAAACAGGCCAGCTCTGCCCGCTCGCCAAATTTACAAGGTCTCCTGAGGTACAACAACTGATACCAAACCCATAACATACAAAAGACAGCTGCCTTTGAAGGTCTACCAGCATAAGCCCGACAAGAGGAAAACAAAAGAAACAACCACAGAAGCAATAGCTCTACAGATGCTCGTTATTAATTTCTAGACTGCCGACAGGAATCACCTGCTCCACTATGTCGCATGAAGAAAGTACAAAAAAGTCAAAACCGAAAGCTAGGCTGACCCAACAAAGCAACTGAGAGCAGCATCTGGAGATTTTCAGGGCTCTCTCTAGTATAACCAAAAAATAGTAGATGACAACTTCGAGTACCTAATTTTGAAAGGAGGAAAACCACCCAAAATGACACTGAACAAAACTTCATATGGAAAGGAAAGAAGTTCCTGATTAACTGAAGAACTTCCTGATTAACAGGTCTGTCTTGGGGTTGAGTATTTGCTCTTCACAGATTTGGGTATATTTGGGTGTGCAGTACTGTTTTCTAGATTGCTTTCTAAATCATAAAGCTTAGAATATTGCTGACAGAGGACCTAACCACAGTCACTGATGTACTGGGGAGATGCACCGCTTGCCTTCACAGACTCTCCTAACTGTAGGGAGCACAAAGACACCAGGCCTGAACTTAAGACCTTAAACCTAGGCGTTTCTATGCAGATCTTATCTCAGAGCAGTTACGCAGTATAAGGGAACTAAATTCCTCTCTGGAGACGCTCCTCTGATTAAAAAGGCTATTTTAGAAGCTAAAAAACAGGTGCGTGGTCTAAGTCTGGCAAGGTGAACTCCATCCTTGGTGATCACGTCTACAGTGTCCGTGGCCAGGCATCTTTCCCAGTATCACCTGAGTCAGGCTGCCAAACTCAGAAACTGTCAGCACAACTCCCCACAGAACTGGAGCTGTGTGTGAAGAAAAGCCCCAACATTTTAATTTTATGAAGAATCAGCACACAGAGCGATGGGTAACATTTTACCTTTTGTTTGAAGGTTGCTCATGGCATCCAGAGCCTAAAATAAAATGAAAGCAAAACATCAGTGACTGATTTGATGCTCTCACCACTATTTCAAAGCTCTGGTTAGGATTACAATTTTTATTCACCTTCGTGTGAACTAATTTTTCTTCAAATGCCTCCCCTTCAGCAGCTAGTGCTGTTTCAGGCTCTGTGACAATCAACTTCAAAACTCCTTTTTCTCCCAAATACAGCTGATGAGACTGTCTCTCAAGAACTTGTTGCTTCACTAAATAAAACAAAAAAAACCCCAGTGACAATCTGAATAGAAATACAGCTTCAAATTATGTAGCACTTTTCCACCGTTACATTAGGATGCATATACCATCCCACAAAATGAAAGAGCTTTAAACTCCTAACAGTAGCACGGTGCACACAAGGCTTTCCTCCTGAAAAAAACCTGAAGAACAGCAGAGGATATTATTTTGGAAAAAAAACCACCAGCAAATGATGCAAAGCTGATGCAAAGCTCAGCTCCACTACACATTTCATGGCTGGTGTCCGGCGGGCAGCCCTGCGCTGGGGCTGCAGCACGAGGGTCCCGGTACTGGCCCCATGCGTTGCACACCCCCTTCCAGTCAGTGTCAAAAAATCGCTTGGGACTGCATGTCCTGAACTTACCAGCTGGTCAAGTCAGCAGCAACTGGGAAGCACGATAAGGCGAAGGGGGGAAAATATGTATATATATATATATATGTTTTTATGCACATACATGTACATGCATGCATATGTACACATTTAACACAACTGCAGCTAAATGCTTTCCACCTTGCTGCAACTTTATATAAATACATGTACATTATAAATGTCATATTTTTAATATATATCTGTAACTACAATATATATTAAGTTATATTAACATAAGCTTTATTATTACTTGTTATTAAAGGGGGCCTACAGGAAAGATGGAAAAGGACTCTTTATCAGAGAGTGTAGCGATAGGATGAGGAGTAACAGTTTTAAGCTGAAAGAGGGTACGTTTAGATTAGGTATTAGGAAGAAATTCTTTACTGTGAGGGTGATGAGACACTGGAACAGGTTGCCCAGAGAAATTGTGGCTGCCCCATCCCTGGAGGTGTTCAAGGCCAGGCTGGATGGGGCTTTGAGCAACCTGGTCTAGTGGAAGGTCGCCCTGTCCATGGCACGGGGGGTGGAACTAAATGATCTTTAAGGTCGCTTCCCACTCAAACCACTCTATGATGCTATTCTAAGTGCAATCTAGAGAATACTACTGTGCATCAAAATTAATATATATGCACATATACCTGGTAGGGCACATTTATTGACTTATAGCCTAGAGTTACACATAATGCAATCTAGAGGCTAGTACTAGGCACCGAATTTAATCCTATATATAAGCAAATACATATTATATAGTCTATATTGCATATTACAGGATATATATGACATATTATGTACTATAGATGTGTATATTGCACACTAGACCATATATATCACATCATAGGAGGAGGGTCACGAAGATGACCAGAGGGTTAGAGCCCCTCTGCTATGAGGCCAGGCTGAGAGAGTTGGGGTTGTTCAGCCTGGAGAAGAGAAGGCTCCAGGGAGACCTTATAGTCCCTTCCAGTACCTACAGGAAAACTGGAGAGGGACTTTTTACAAGGGTATGCAGCGATAGGGCGAGGGATAATGGCTTCAGACTGGAAGAGGGTACATTTAGATTAGATCTCAGGAAGAAATTTTTCACTCTGAGGGTGGTGAGGCCCTAGAACAGGTTGCCCAGGGAAGCTGTGGAGGCCCCATCCCTGGAAGTGTCCAAGGCCAGGCTGGATGGGGCTTTGAGCAACCTGGTCTAGTGGGAGGTGTCCTTGCCCATGGCAGGGGGGTTGGAACTGGATGATTTTTAAGGTCCCTTCCAACCTAAACCATTCTATGATTCTACAGTGATTTTACACGCAATAATTAAGTCAGTATATATATTCTAATCTGCAGAAAGTTACGGCTAGTGAGTTACAAACCACAACGCCCTCACTCCCACAGCCAGCCCACGCACTAACCCGTTCCCGGGCCCCTTCGCCCGGGGGGAGGCGGGCAGCCCTGGGCCGCCGCGGCCCTCTGCACCCCTCCCCCGCCCCGGCCCCGGCCGCTCACCCTCGGGCTGGGCGAAGCAGACGAGGAGGTCCCCGGAGCCGGTGGCCGTCCGCAACTCGCACTCGCCGCCGCCCGAGCGCCGCTGGCTCTTGAAGTAGCAGAGCAGCTTCTTCCTCAGGGCGGGCGGGGGCTCGGCGGCGCCCCAGTCACCACGCACCAGCAGCGGGAAGGCGCCCGGCTCCTGGCTCGCCATGGTCGCTCCCGTCTTCTCCCACCGCTGCCTTTCGCTTCCGTTTCGCGGCGGGGCGGGGCGCGGCGGGGCGGGGCAGCGCCTTTCCCCTCAGGCAGGGCCCCGGCGGCGTCCGGGACGCCGCGGAGGAGGGTGGGGGGCGCAGGCGGGCGCTGCGCCGGGACGGGTCACCCTCTCCCCCCCCGCCGCCTGTCACCACAGACCTGCCCCGGGCCGGCTTCTCCTCAGCCGCCGGTCCCAGCGTCACACCTGCGCTCCTTTCCCCGCCAGAAGGTGCTAGAACACCCAAAGCCGCCTCAGGCGCTGCCTTCGCCTTAGAAAATGTCCCCTCCCTCCCTCTGCTGGGAGCTGGAAGCCCACCGCGCTGCTGGAGGAAGAAGGTCCCCCGGCACCCCTCCTCTGGGTCGCCTGGAGAAGGAGCGGCTCTTACTGGTCAGCTGCAGAGAGCCCAGTGCTACCGGCCAAGGTGTAGGCTGGGCCGGCCACAAACTGAACCACTGGTGCTATTAACTTCTTCATATGAAGTTCTTCTCCTTCCCAGAAGGGGAGGAGAGAGAGACTTATGGGTTGGGGGAAAAAACAAACAAACAAACAAAAAAAAAAAAAAAAAAAAAAAAAAACAAAAAACAAAAAAACAAAAAAAAAAAAAAAAAAAAAAAAAAAAAAAAAAAAAAAAAAAAAAAAAAAA
>VFFE01007622.1:1156358-1176956 GCA_008921705.1 Burhinus oedicnemus | reverse complement strand
GGCGGGGGAAAAAACAAACAAAAAAAAAAAAAAAAAAAAAAAAAAAAGAAAAACCAAAACCCAAACAAACCACTAAAACAGCTATAATGAAATATTAACCACAAAAAGAAAAGATAACAATATTAAAATATATACAAAACCAATATTGAGCTCCCAGGATGACGATCACGTCCCTGCCAGCACTGGAACTGGACTCAGCTGTGGATGGGAGCTGGATTCAGGAACACAAGGATCGGGAATAAAGGCGGAAGAACGGACAGAGCCCTCAGACACCAGCCATTGAAGAAGAGAAGACTCGACCCCTTTGATCCCTCAGCTTTTATACTGAGCATGAGGCAGATGGGATGGAATACCCTGTTGGTCAGTTTTGGGTCACCTGTCCTGTCCGCTCCTCCCCGCAGGTGTGACCCCTCTACGCTCTTCAGTTTCCAGCCCTCCAACTTGGCACGTAACAGTGTTAGCTGGCCTTGGCTGTTACAGCAATAAGTCTAAGCAGGAGCCTCTCTGCATACCATTCCTTCGCAGTAACTATAAACATCAGACCTTATCACTGCTACAAGCACTGTCTGGAAAACATGCCATTAATTTCAGAGAGTGCAGTCAGTTAGAAGGGACTTAACTGAAAAGTGAAATTACTGAAAACTGGTTTTGTTTTGTCTCAAACCAGGACAGCCATGCTTGATGCCCTTGGCACCTGTAACGCAAGCACTGGTGAAAAAACACCTTGATGTTCTCCATGGCTTCTTGTGATGATGGAGAAGCTGCAAACAGATGCATTACTGTCCCCTGGAGAGAAAGATCAGAGTGGCACCAGTGACCCATCAGCTGCAGTGAAGCACCCCAAGCCACCACCTTTGCCTCCTGTCACGTCTGTGAACCAGCGACCTCATTTGTTACAGGGATCAATTAAGTTCATTCATTCTAAAAGCAAAACTTAAGACTTTTGGCTCCCATGCCCGTATCTTGATTTCAAGCACTAGGAATTCAACAGTTAGTGGTTTTTAAGCAGTTCGAAAACTGACATAATCAAAAGCAATGAAGCCCAAAGCAAGTGGTTCCAGTGCTGTTGCAGGGGGAGTGATGGGGCGGGGTGTGAATGAGGAGCCTGATGCCTACAGCTCTACTGAAATACTTGCAAGTTCACATTATTTCACACCAGCTTTCCTAGAAAACGTGTCCCTCGGCAATGTTTACCCTGCAATGATTATTGCTCATATGGACACACCAACTCACAGTAAATCTTTAAAGTAAGAGCAACCTAACTATGTAAAGCAAGTATTGTAAGATTGTCTCTTAATTATCCAACCAAATAAGAAGTCAAACTTGATACATTTGGAGGAGTCAAGGGGTTTTAAAATTTGGAGGTGGCTGCATCACTCTGCTTTTCTACTAGATCTTATGATATCTAAGGCTGAGATATTTTTTTAATTCTGTCAACATGCTACAAAGATGATGTTGCTTTGCTTCCCCCCTCCAACATGAAACTCTGAACTTCGGCTTGTTAATGATCATCCCTTTAAGATAACCTATTTATTTAAGCCTCAGCAACCCGCCCAAACCCCTCTGTGCTTTTCTTTGCTCTATTCATTTCACCTTAAGATCACAGGAAGGTTGCTGCAGCTGGTACAGGACAACAGAAACAGTAACTCGCCCAACTTCTATAACCTTCTGTAGAACGTCTCATTAACTTGCTAGGGAGGGTTATTCTACTAAAACCAAGTAAATCCATATTTGAGATGTCAAGTTCATTGATTGAAAACCAACGTTAAACGTTCGGGGAGGTTTAGACAAACACAAGCCATTAAGTACAATTAGTTTGTTTATTGAAAACCACTGTATTGTAATTCATGATGCAGACTATCATTTACAGAGTGTAAGAAGCTATCAGAAATGCAACATCAAGCGGTCAGTGGCTGAAAGAAGATCCCTTCCAATCCCCCCCCAGTCCTCACTTCCTAGTGCAACTAGGATGGCCGTAAGGCTGCACGGAAAGGCTAATACAGTATAAAAGATTAATCTGTAATCGAACAGCGGTTTTCAGTAGAATATTGAGCTCAAGTGTTAAATATGCTCACTTACTCTGAGTGTAAACAAGCAGTTTATTTTAGTGCTATCAAAAATTACACAAGCTTTACGAATTTGAAAAAACTATTTATTGTTTTCATTGTGTATTTTGTTATAAATGTTTCTGTCCTACACAAAGACATGCAATCTTGGCTGCAATCAAAATGCTTATCTAGTGAAAGTGATAAGGTATTCTGGGTAAGCTTGAATGTCGTTAAATATGATGAACATGGATGGCTGGCTCACGTTATCAGTTGAGCTATCATACAGATCTATAGAGTTACTAGCATTTTTTGCTGCTGGAGTAATTGATCCTTTTGTCCCCCGAGAATATTCTCCAACAAGGACTCGAGCCAAATACATGTACTTCTTCCCAGCCTCATCTGGTTTAGAGTAGGTGTCACTGGCCGAATAGCTGGCGTTAACAGCAAAGTATGTTCCATTTCCAAAGACTGCAGCTGTAGTCAGAAAAACAAGTGTTTGTTAGCATTTCAGTAGCAGCAATCACTTATCTGCCATCTTCAGAGCCTGTGAATCTCTTTTATTTGCAATAGGGAGATTTCACGAAACAAGTAATTTTGCATACAAGGCAGGACTATACAGATAGCATGGCAAATCAGTCCTAGCCCTATTCAGGAAAACAAGAGTTGTTTTGAAATTCACATTACCGTGCATTCCAGCATAGCTCCGGTTAAATCCACGGTTGTTAATTAAGGTTAACGACTCCTTACTTGTCCCATGAAACAGAAGCCTCTCATTATTTGTGTTGCCGTTTTTGTTATCCATTTCACGCTTTTTTATTTGGTAGGCCTTCCAAAAAAATGGGTTCTGTATCCTTTCAATCTGCAAAGTTTGAAAGTAAAACACATTAATTTTCTTTAGCTTGCAATTATGAAAACAATAGCGTATCAACTATTCAATCTGCTCCCAAGATTCTCCTCCTAGCTCCAATGCACGTATACCAGCTTATGAAGTAAGTTCATCAAATCACTGCAAATTTTGGCATGAGGGACAGCAGAACCCAGCCCAAAACATGACAGAAACACTCCATGGGAAACACTATAGGACAGTTTCGCAGGTTTCTGGGGCACAGATGACATGCCTACCTGCAAAGCACACATGGCTTAAGTGAGCAAATGCAGTACTCTACTGTAGCAAAAACGATTTAAAGAAAGAGCACTCTCCCTGGATGCTAAAGAAGTGACTGCTTAAGAGTCGTTCCAAATACCTTAACTGCAACATTAAACTGATGCAGATTAAAGTTATGGACAGCCATAAAGACTTGTCCAACTTCAGAAATCCCAGTAGAATTTATTTTTCCATTGTTATGTCAGAAACAACAACATGCTTTTACCTTTTCAATTTTTAACGACTGGCAGGTCTTCAGAAACTGTTCCTGCACATCTCTGTATTCTCTTGTTTCTGGTTTTAGTTCCACTATTTTGAGTCGCTGGTTTTGCATATCGTCCCACGTTGCAGGGAGAACTGTTGACTCTTGATCTGCAGAAGAAACACAATCAATCATATTTACCCAAATCCTCTGCTTAAAAAGAAATACGCCCTGCTACAAACCCTTCTAAAAGCCCATACACCCAGCTTATCACTAGTGCCTACTGATCTTTGTCAGCCAAGAGTGTTCCATGTGTCTTTTGCCAGAGGATTAGGGCACTGTATTTTCTAGTTTGCCACCGCACTGGCAATTGATGTGCCTGAATTGGTAGTTCGTAGACAAATCTGTTCTTTGCAGCTGAAGAGGGATCCTTTGCAACATCTTTTACCAGTAGCCTTCCCTGCAAATCATGTTTTCAAGGACATGGAGCAAATGCAGAATTACTGAGCCGTTAATTCTCATCAACTAGGAGACTAGAAGCAAAGCATCTGAACATGGAAGGTTTTAAATTAAAAAGTTCGAGAATACACCCTCCATCTGAAAACAGAAGTCTTCCCTTTCTTCTCTTCTCTGATTTCACGAAGGGCCTAGTATCTAGCTGTACTGTCAAACAGTAACACCGACTGATGCATATGCTACAGACATCCAACGTTACAGATTCCCTCAATTAGAAGTGACATTTTTTGGTAAGAGAACAGAAAATAAAAATCTGAAAATATGTGCAGGAGGCATTACTAAGGCACTACAAGCTGCACAGTTACTTAAACCTGTCTGCTTTCACCTTCAAGTGTTAAGCAGACAAAAAAGTTGCTCCCATTAATATAAAATGTGCCCCTGTAAAACTGAGTCACAGCAGGACAAAGAAAAATAATGGACTGGGAAAAGGCCTGTATGGATGAGTAAGAAAAAGGTTGCACCTTATATTATAAAGGACCAGAAGTAAATAGAAGAGGGTACATCTCAAGAACATAAATTAGTTGAGTTCTAGAATGACAACTGCTACAAATATCTAATTATTGCTCATAAGCCCATTAAGAACCTCAGAACACATTACCTACTTTTCCAAATATTTTAAATAACTTCAGGATTCTTTTATTTTCATTTCCCAATTCCGTTCCTTTCTACATTCTCCAGAAATGCACCTCCACAAAGCTCCTAACAATATTTTGCACATTCTTATCGTTTCTTACTCTTCTAGGCTGGTTGCAACCTGGTTTTAATGTGGGAACGTCGGTCTGTCAAGATGCTTTTACTTACCTTCAGATTTATCAACACGTATAATGGGTGTATGGTTTCCTTGGTCATCCACAGCATATCTAGCTTCTATATTCACTGTGTATTTTTTCTCATCAATGACAACTGAAATATCTTTCTGTTTTCCCATGAAAGCATTTTCCAGCTGCATATTTGTGAGACTGTCGAAGGGCACATAGGAATCCTTTCCAAAATATTTCCACTCAATTAAGTTTTGTAAAAGTTCTGCCCTGATCTCTTCCTGCTTAGCAGCTTTTACCCTGTGGATCATTTCCTGAACATTTGAATAAGCAATCCAGACATCTTTCTCAACACCTGAAATTTGAACAGAGGTACTATCCAAATGAAGAGCAATTTTTAACTTCTTTTGTAGGTCACGCAGTTCCTCTCTCTCCGCTTCACCGAAATGAGAGATAGACTCGTCCGTGATTTCTGTTCGAAACTGTTCCTTTAGAATTGTACTTTTCAACCAGTTTTCAGCTTCATCGACTTTCTTTTTGTTTTCACCACAAATCTGCACAACAGCAAAGTCAATTTTCTTTTCCAACACTGCTTTGTTTTTTTCCTTTGGGGAATGTTTCTCAGAGCTCCAGAATGCTACATTGAAATACACAAATGTTGTAATTAATATTAACTGTTATCAGCTGGTACTAAACAGATTGATCTAAAACCTGTATTTAAGTGACATCTACTTACATGTTAACTTGGACAGCAGTGATTTGGCTGCTGTTTTAGCAGGCCTTTCTCTTTTCTGCATGCTCTTCTGGAACACACTCAGCAGATGTGGCTGAAAGATGACAACCTTAATAGTTTTCACAGATGGAGCAGAGTTACTCCTTGCAAAGTCAGTTACTGCATCTATCATGTCGTTAGCTACTCTGGCTGGGTCACGGCCTGCCTCACCTGAAACAAGTTATAAACATTTTGCCTTTAAAAAGCATTAGTAACTGTTGCAAGTGGTTAGAACATTTTTAAAAGGACAGTTATGAACACACCCACAATCACTTGGATCACAAACAAGTCAGAAATAACTTCAGGCTGGCAATTAGGGAAGGTTTCTATTTGTCAGGAAAAAGAGGTTCCAGACCACCTTTCCAGCAAGGGAAAAATGGAAGTTTACTTTTGTTGACACAGTGACTGATCAGGTTATGATGTATATGATATGGCTCAGTTATCTAATAGGCCACAGGCTCAATGGCCCAATAGCCAACTCTTTGCTGAAAAGGCAAGTCTAGTTTTATTTATGTAAGAGGTCCCTGCATGCCCAGTTCTGGATTCTCTGACTCTAGGCATTCCTACTGATCAAACTGAAAATAACAAGAGAAGACAAAGGGACAATCTGGCCTGTTTGACAGGTTCACATTCCATCCGTATCAACCCTACTTGTGTGACTGCTAGCCAGAGTTGCTACTGATTTCGGCAATGAAGAAGCAGCTCCGTGGACATTCTCCGATGAGCTGCCCACACATATCAGACTGCTGTGACATATTTATGGTTCTCCAGGAAGTACAGACATACCTTTGAATCCCTGTTAGCAAGGAAGCGTCAGCTCTAGAGCACTGATACTCTTTACAAACTAGTAGACTGCAAGGAGTGAAGCTTTCTAGGTCTTCAAAAGCTTCTGATAACAGTTTTAAAGTCTGCGGTTTCCAAATATATTTTCGCCAAAGAATAAACCCTTGAGATAAATCAAACTTATCGCTTGAACCCCGAGATCACCAAAATCACATGCACCGAGCCCATTTCAAAAGGGAGACACAGACCTGTTCCAATTGCTGGGAAGGTGACAGAGGTGTACTGCTGTAATTCACATTCCTGAAGCACTTTGGAAACGAGCAACTTGATATCATCTTGCGCAACAAAATGAATTATTTTTTTGCATGGCAGCCTTCCTGCGTGGGTGGTGATATAGCTCTTGTTCTGTTGTGAGGCTGAAACATTAAATAGGAGAACATAATCAATCAACAATTATCCACAACACAGATGTGTACTAATCCTCATTAGGAGATAAATGGTGACAAAGATGCCCCAGGGTAAGCTTCAAGTCTCCTTCCACAAACTGTGCAACCACCTCTGTCTATTTTCACTTTCAAGGCACAAGAATTCATTTTATGTTTGTAAAATATTTGCCTCGTTTGGCAAATAAATTTTGTGGGGTTTTATTTGTCAAGTTTGCTCTGCGGACTTGAAGGACTTCATGCGGACTAGTACTACACTGTCTTCATGCACCCACAAGCATGCCATCTACCCTCAGGCACCTAGCCTGAATTACCCTCTTGGCCTTCGCAACAGAGATTTACCTCTTATCTCCTCCACATAATTCTTTTCCTTTGGTTGGTCTTCCAAGCTGACCTCCACACCGGCCTCTTTCCCACTTCCCTTATTTGGTGGGGTTTTAAACCATGTAGTTGTCCACCCCTACTCCCCAATTCCTTGTATTTGCTGTTCACTAGCTGAATTGGGTCTACAAATAAGTGCCTCTTCTGAGGCAGGAACCAACTTCACTAGTTTTCCCCTCTTGGTCACACAGAGGACGTAGTACTGGGTTGCTAGTTCAGCCGACAGCAAACACGTATTTTCTCACACAGGAACAACAAAAGCAGCTGCAGGTACAGTTGCTTCCAGTGAGGTATAGCTTCTCTATTAACATTTCTGCCAACATCATCCCTTGCTCATGGCTCTGTTTGATGTAGGCTTGATTTCTTTTTATCATGAAAAGCTTTATTGGAATAAGAGGACGCAGTAATGAATAGATCTAGTTCTTTATATATGCTTAGAAGCCCTTTCTTCTTGAAGATTTTTCTTTTTCTTTCCTCATTAGATGTTTTACAAATATCACATTAACTGATTAAACACTAGCTAACATAACACAGTGCATGATGCAGATGGATGTACAGTAGGCACTGAGAAAGTATTCCAACAGATTGCCTGCCATGCATGAACGCCGTCAGAAAGGAGGACAGAAACGTTGTACCATACCTAGTTGAGCACATTCATCTTCAACTGTTTTTCCAGCACCGTTCAGAATTGCTCTAGAGACACCTTAAATGAGAAGAGGCATATGAATCCACTGTTACTACTGTTAATCTCATTAAAGTCCCATCTGAGGCAGAACTGCATATTACATAATATCTAAAAATATCTCAATCCTGATAGCAGTAAAGGTTGTAGCTGAAAAGCACTGTTGCCTGAATTTTAGGCTTATGTTTTTCATTTCAAAGTGATGTCTAAAATACCTAACAAGTTTCACTGAGGTCAAAAGCTCACTGAGGTTTGTCATATTCTTTAGTCTGAGAGATGTTCTATAGAAAGATTCTATAAAAAAATTATTAGTTTCTCTTCTGCAAAAGTCTTAAACATGCCACCCTGTAACACAGATTAACAAAAAAGTTTCTGACACTTCCTAATTGAACGTTTGTACCCTAAGAAGCAAAACAGAAAGCACACTGTGAAACAAAAGGGTTTGGAACATTGAAAAGAACACTTCCTACTCTCCTTATCCAGCCCTTGCAACCATACGTACTGTTTTCACACATGATACCAACTAAAATACCTGTTTTGAGGCTGAAGGTTTGGTTTGTTACATTCACAATGACATCTCCCTCTTCCTTGGTAATATCGCCTTCCGCCACCCGGAACACAACGGAGCCAATCGTCATTTCATGTACATCCTGTGCTGGGGTTGAAGAGGTACCAGAGGAAGCAGCTGCAGGAAAGAAATACAGACCCTGAGCAGAAAGGAACAATGAGGTAAGAGATAAGGGACTTCTTCATGGGTACAACGCCTACAGAGACCACAGTTTGCCTCCAGACTCAGCCTGGGAAGAGGAACTGCCTGCCACGTTAACTGGAAATCTTTCCTTCTCACAGGAGTCTCTGATCAGCCTTCACCTATTTCCACCATTGCTATTCTTCCTGAGATGGCAGAAAAACCTTGTTTTGCTGCACACCTGGTATACAGACACTACTTTGTGACATTTTATTAGATAAACCTTTGTGAAACTCCAAGGTAAGGGAGCAGCAAACTTTCCAAGTCTCACTCCCTTGCTCCTCTGTCTCACAGAGTTTTCAGGTAGGTTCTCTACTGTGTGACAGGAACTTTTCACCTATGTACTATTTGCAAAAACTTGATCAAGTTTTCAACATGTAACTTATTTTCTACACTCTGCAGTTCCATTAGGCTGGATAACACCAAAGATATTTCAGCTCGGTTTTGCTATTCACCTGAATGTGTAAAAGATTTAAGAGTATTCCAAAGAGGCAACTTTAAGACATAAAACCAGGAACTCACCTGCCTTCCCAGGACACACCAACCTGTTCACGATCTAATCAAGTACTGCAGCAACAGAAGAAAAAGCCCTACTTATGCCCTCAGCACATGATGGCTTCTGCTGTCCTGATTTTAAGGGCACCATCCAGGTAATTAATCCCAGGTATATTTTTTTTCTTAGCATCTCCAATGCTGTTTCAGACATTACAGACACTCAGACTGAAAATACTATATGCTGCCTTTACAGCAGCCACTTCAACTGTTACTTGGACTTTGGGAATTACATGTTCACCAAACAAATATGTAAACATCCATAATGAATGTATTCCCTGGAACATTTAAAAGAATAAAAATAAAAAAAAATCCACTAGGCACACAGCTTCTGTGAAACAAGCTTACCTGTGCCTTGGCTAGCCTGATTTGGAGAAGTCTTCTGCACTTTAACTTCTACAGTATTTCCACATCTGTTTTCAAGTTCATCTGAAAATTCCTAGAGAAGGAGATTACAATCAACCCCTGTAGAAGTCTTTAGATTACACAGTAGAAATAAAGGTTTGAAAAATAAAGTTAAAAACATTTAGAAAGAGCTTAATGCAATTACTTCATACCATCTGCCATAATGCTGATGGCAAGTCTTCACACTGTTGTTCTCAGAGAGCAAGGTGAGCAACAGACAGAATTGACAAATAACCAAGTCGAAGCCCTAGTTACCATTCCAGAGGGGTGCATTAACAGATGGCATTCCTACCCTGAGGGGCTAGTTTACATTCTAACTCAAGTCTTGCAGCTAATGCCACCCTTCTCTACGTGCAACAGTGCAGGCTTTGGTGCTGCAGCCTTCAAGTTTGGCCCTTCAAAATGTGTTAGCTACTCACAAAATCACAGAAATCATCAGATGCAGGAACACTTATCTGGACATTAATTCACAGCGTGACTGCTCTCTTTTGAGAGGTTCATGTGTGAAATGACTAACTTGAGCGTGGATATAGGAAATTTGTGCTAACGTGATGCTGAAGAAAGGGCGATGTGGAATACTGATCCATATTCTAATGGAGAAGTTTACCAGCAGCGATCCTAGCATAATTATTCTTCCTAAAAAGACATCAACATTCCACTGAAAGCACTCCTTTTTCCAAGAGTGAAGACATCTATGCAGGAGTTGCAGCAAATTTATCTGTAGGCAAGTCCTACATACTGAAGAATTAGGTGACATCACGAGATAAAGAGTAATTACACTTTCATCTGTATTATTGCCAGGGAACAGAAAAGGACAGGAAGGGAGCAGAGCTGTACAGGACAGGCAGGTGACCATGAGGGGTAGAACCAAAAAGAGAACTTTTAGTACAGACAAGAGAGACTGTCAGCAAACTTCCTTAGTATAAGAACAAGCACCCTGTGGATTCTTTGGAGATCATCAGATAGCCAAGTATCATGAGACAGACCCAAATAAAACAGCATGTAAGAGACAGGAAAACATGGTAACTCACCTGAATATTAGCTGTGTCTTTTGGGTGCAACAGAAAGTGAACTTCCTCAAGAGAATTTACTCTATTTTTACTGCTGAATTCAAACACTTTGTCAAACAGTAATTTAGCAACAACAGACCTTGGGAATCCTAAATTCCCTGTCCCAATCGCTGGGAAAGTAATTGACTTTAAAGATAGCTCCTCAGCAATCTGCAGGCATTTTGTGATGATGTCACCCAAGACCTGTAAAGCACAATAATTTTTTCAATTACTGAAAGTGACTTTTTGCAGCATGTGCAATGTAGCACTTTCCCTTTTAGCTATCTCTTGGTATTAAAATACAATAATTGCATACATCACAAGGATTATATTAGTCAACAAGGGATCAGCCACACAGCCAAAAAAAGAACAGCCCAAACTCTCTCATCTCCTACGAAACTGTCCCTCGTTTCAAAGAAGTTGCTTTAAACCCCCTACAAAGCCCAGTCAAATTACAGTTCAGGCAAACAAAAACGCTTATACCTTTGAAGATACATGTCTCTGGGACCATGCAGGTACGACAGCATGAAGCACAACACTGCAACCTAGATTGTAACCTTCCGTTTTCAACACAGATCCTTCCCCAGGTGTTTTTCCTAGGCCTTCTTCTTTCAAGCCCGTCTGAAGCATTGGCCCTGCCTTCCTGAGCAAAGCTTTAGAGAGCAGCCCTTTATCAAGCTGGAGATCTCTGCAAACACTGATGACAACTATGTCTGTCTGAAAAACACACAAGCAAAAACTCTAGCTTTTAAGTATCAAATTTCAATTTTGCACCGATTCATCAAATATAGCCTGCCTGCTGATTTACAAAGTAAATTTTTGGCACAGCAATCTGACAGTGAACAAAGTTTTGGAATAAACTAGAAGTTATACTCAATTCTAATATCATGAGCCCGCCTGAAGCGACACAAAAGCTGTTAACAGTGAAATTCATTTCAGCCCCATGAGAGAAAGTTAAAATTCTTCATTCCCGGTCTACTCATTCTACCTCCATTTGAAAAACGTTTATGCAAGTTTGTTCTCCAAGAGAAGCTTGCAGACCAAAAACTCTGTGTTCGCTGAGGTAAGCAGGACCTCCCATGCGTGGCTGGTCTAGAGAAAAAGGAGACACTGAAGACAAACAAGACTGAAGGAAAGCTAAGGAGAAAGAATTGAGAAAAGCAGTAACTTACAAGGGAGAGAAATACAAAGGGGTATGAACATTGCATCAAGCACTAAATTCAGCTCCTCAGGAAGGACCTCTATACACGTTTTAATGTATATTCTGCCCCAGCCAACTGGAGGAGCTGCATGCACAAGCTGTGGGAGGCATCCACTCCTGAAAGGATTTGCTGGCCACTACAGAAAGGGTTCTGAAAGGAGTTGCTTCCAGTATCGGTGATGTCAGTAAAGTAGCTATCACCCAGCTAACAACAATTCAATACTGGAGGCAACTGGAAATTGATTAGTGAAGTTGGTTCTTCACAAGAAATGCAACAGCAACTGAACGTTGCGTGCCAGTGTTCACCAACGACATAACAGATAACAGTTCTCCAGATCAAGATCCAACAGATGCAGAGAGAACCAGACTGCCTGTGGGTGCAGGGCTCAGATGTGCATGGCTGTGCGGCCTTAGGACCACAGTAGATCTGGAACCAGCCCAGCCATTCTCGCATGGCAGTGTACTCGCTGTTAACCAACACTGAGCACCCTCTTTTGCTTTTCTGCTCTTGTAATCAGGATTTCTAGCAAGGTCAATGCTGCATGCAGGTGGTTCCTGTCCAGCAAGGTAGGGTCAGGGGGGTTCGGAGCCCAGAACCATTCCTGCTGACCACTCCAGCTGCTTCTGCTAAACTGTAATGCACCGTGTGCCACAGGGATCTGTGTGCCTCGGTGTTAGAAGATGACAAAATGCAATGCTACACAACCGTCTGTATCTATCATGTAAGACAGCCATCTAACAGCAATTCTTATTATCACCAGTGGTAGCCAATTTCAGTAACATATCAAACATGTTACATTGCTAATTACAGATGATGGTCTAAGGTTGGTCGCTTTTGGTTTTGTGTTTGTTTTTTTTTAAAAAAATAAACAACAAAAATCACTGATATTTTAAAATCAAATAATTTAAAACACTTACTGTAGCATCTTCAATGCTTCCTTTTTTCAGCATGATGTCAAGGCCTTCCTCAGTTGTTACCAATGGGAAGTTCTTTCTATTTTGAATAATTTTGCTTTTCCTAGGCTGATGAACTGTACTGGTCTGATGCAGTGACTCGTAGGAAGGTGAATCATCTGAAAACACTTCTTTCAGCGCCTTGCAGAAAGCCTGAATGTTATTCTGTGCAATATCCACAAGATGAACCTCCTTCAAGCTGCTGTCCCCCATGGATTCTTCCAAGGTCTCCTTGATGGAGGATACAATCGAATACGTACACAGTTCCAGTGGAAAGCCAAAAATCCCTCCACTTATAGCAGGCAGAGCTATGGAACAATGATTAAACGTTTCAGCTAGTTGTAAGCTTTTCTTCACTGTCTTTCTTAACAAGTACACGCATTTCTCTGCTTCATCCTTCCTCCACCTGGGCCCAACAGCATGAATGATGTTCTTGCAGGGGAGTTTCCCAGCGCCCATGATAACTGCACATCCAGGCTGCAAATTCCCGTTCTTCCTCACCAGCTCGTCACACTCCTGTTGCAGCTGTGGACCAGCCGCTTTTAGCAGTGCCTCAGCAAGGCCACCGATATGTTTTAACTCTTCATTAGATGCATTTACCACAACATCAACAGGGTAAGTGCACAGGTCAGCTTTATAAACCGCTATTACAATTCCACCTATGGTCACCTGCCCATAGGGCTTGCCTGTATTACTATGTTCTTGCTGTTCTTCCAGCTCTTCTTCTGACTGCTCTTCCAGCCTGACTAGACACTTAAAGTCTTGTTTGGCAGTGGCAGCAAAAAAGTGTTCTCGCTCTTTGAAATATGACTTGGCTCCTGGCGCTCTAATTACCACACGCTTATAGTGCAGGCCAGACAGAATTTGCTCAACTAAGGTCGCTCCCTTCAGCACTTCTCTTCTTGGCCCACTCAGGGATATAATTCTATGTTTCTTCTCTGTGCTAAAGTCAACTTTCACACCTTTATTCTGTAAGTCACCCCAAACATTGGCCTTCTCTTTCTCAAAAAAGATTATGACTGCCATGGGCTTTCCTCCGATGACCTTTTGCATTTGCGTGTTTTCATCTATAAAGTTAAAAAGTTCCTCAAAGGCCTTTGCTACTGCTTGAGAACAACCAGCAATGATGACCTGACTCTCTGCTTGAATGACTGTTACAGCTTCATTAGAGCAGTTTTGCTTGGTGAGCATACTCCATTCGCTCTTCTGGAGGACTGACTCATCCTCCAAAGTAATGCTTTTGTAGTCCAGTTCCTTCTTTATTTCTTCTTCTGCTTTTAGGAGATCTTCAGGAGCACTCCCTTTCAAGATGATAGTTTCTGTGCCAAGCTCATAAAAGGCATTAATTTGTTTTGACATAAACAGGCTCTGTGACAGGGTTTCATTATCAATATGCTCTAAATACTTGAAAATATAAGGGTGGATATTAACGGTTTTCTTTGCCATTTTGCGTATATTATCTAATATTTCCCCTTTCACTTTATAAACTTCCTCAGGCACTCCACATAGGTTAATTATCTTCTGCAAATGATCATAAGTTATCTGCAGGGCTGGGAACTCAGTACGAATTTTTTCTTCGAGACCAGTACTCTGTACAAGTACATATTCCCCTGGACCCATTATCAACATTTCTTCAGTTCTTTGCTTTTCTCTTTCAATTTCTCTGGTGGCCTTTTCTATCAGAAACTTCAGTTCTTGTTTGACATTATTCACAACTTCTGTTTCACCTACTAGAACAAGTAAATCCTTGGATGTGTATGGGATTATCAGAACTTCATCGTGGGTAAAGCTGTTTCTAACGGCTTCCCACACCTCTGCACTTACTTGACATTTAACTGCTTTGTACTTCGATATGCTACATGAAAATGCTGTAGAAACATTTTCATTCCATGTCTTGATCAATCGAAATACTACTCTCTTCTGCTCAGACAAAGTAGCTGAAGGATGCAAAGTAACTTTTGGGTTTGCACATTGGGGTTCAGGCCATGTCAGCACACAATTACACTTTGCCATTTCACAACTTATTGCCTTAGCTAGCCTATTGTTTTTCTGCAAGTAATACCAGATATACGGATCCAGAGGCACTGTAATTGGATCTGGCTTCTTTACTTGTGGCCCTTCCTTTCCATATAGAGCTGTTCCCAGTGAGATGTAGTAAGGATAGACAGAGATTGGTGTTTTGTTGAGCGAATGCTGCTTTGACAAGATCTTGGTTACATCTGAAACGAACAAACAAAACCCCAAACAATTAATGCTAGCGCTTCAAATGAAAGATCTCCCAGTTGTGGGGTCTTTTAACTTTGTTTTCTACATCATAATGTTTGTTATGTCTAAGAATAGTTTTACATCAATTTTCCCCCCTTCCCAGATAGAAATAATTCCAAATTATTGAAGAGTTATTGGTTTTAAATGCCAAAAACTAAGTTAGAGAGAGACAGTTAAGAACCAACACTGTCCACCTCCAGGAGGAGGTGTGCACAGCACTGTCTCTGCCCCCACTTCTGTTATATGCTGTACTTGAAGTGCCCAACTCAGTAGCTGTCTGGGCTGTTACTCAGCAGTATCAAGTCACAGCTCCCCCATTTCATCCCCAAATAGCATCTATTTTCTTCAACTTCCCCTTCAGCTCTCTCCTTCACTGCAATGCCTCCAGCTTCCCTCTTGTCCCCTGCCTTCCACAGATCCTCATGTTTCTGTCGCTGGCTGGATGAGCCGCAACATCTGCTCTCTGGCCAAAAAGCTGTCCAAGAAATTGTCCTCAGATGAGCCAGACAGCACACATTGCCACAGGGCGGCTGGTGGTGAAGGCGCTGGGGGCAGAAGTCTCCTGTACTACGCGGAGCTGCGCTTTCTCTATGGAACTCAAGCCGTAACCTCAACTCTGTAAGGATCAAGGCCTGGGTGAAATACACTGTGCGTATAAAGGAAAAAATTCTATGCCCCACGCCCAGTTGGTCCAAAACTTAGGCCTGCACTCCAGTTAGCACAGATCTGCTGACAAAGCACTAGAACTGCTGTTTTACGAGGGTAGAGTAGGCATTTCTCTAGAAAATCCACTTTTTGATCTTTAAGTGAAAGGATCTCAGAGAAATAAAAGGCTTCATATTTCTGCATTACCTTCATGGTCATTGAATGTAATGATAGCTGCATCTTCATCAGGCAGCTGCTGAACATCCACCACTTGCGCACCTCCATTCTTCTTGTTTTCAAAGTAGACGGTTATATAGTCACTGGCTGTGTTAGGTGGTATATTTTCAGCCCTAACACTTCTTGTTAGCTCAAGGCACCGTGCAGTAATATTTTGTTGCTTTGCTCTGTGGTTTCGGTTAAGCTTTTTAGCAAATTCCCCTGCAGCTAGAAAGAGAAGGGAGAAGAAAAAAGAAAAAAAAAAAAGAAACAAAAAACAAAAAACTCAAGATCAGACTAGTAGCTTGCTTTTCTACTATGATGTTAGCAGACTACCACTGCGTGCATTGACCAAAGCACTGGATTACAGAGCATGTATCAACTCGGAAGTGCCCACAAAGCTATTTCTTTCCATACGTTCAGTATCTCTCACCTAGTATTCACCACGTATATCACAGAATCACAGGGGTTGGAAAGGACCTCTGGAGATCATCTAGTCCAAACCTCCTGCTACAGCAGGGTCACCTAGAGCACGTTGCACAGGACGGCATCCAGGCAGGTTTTAAACGTCTCCAGAGTCGGAGACTCCACCACCTCTCTGGGCAGCCTGTTCCAGTGCTCTGCCACCTTCAAAGTAAGGAAGTTCCTCCTCATGTTTAGGTGGAGCTTCCTACATTCAAGTTTGTGCCCATTACCTCTTGTCCTATCACGGGGCACCACTGGAAAAAGACTGCTCCCATCCTCCCGGCACTCTCCCTTTAAGTATTTATAGGCATTGAGGAGATCCCCCCTCAGCCTTCTCTTCTCCAGACTAAAAAGACCCAAGTCCCTCAGCCTTTCCTCATAAAAAAGATCTTCCAGCCCCCTAATCATCTTTGTAGCCCTCTGCTGTACCCTCTCCAGCAGTTCCCAGTCCTTCTTGAACCGGGGAGCCCAGAACTGGACACAGTACTCCAGGTGCGGCCTCACCAGGGCAGAGCATATGCTGTTAATTTCACGCCTCACATAACTGACAGCTGCCACTCTGCATAAGGACAGCTGCACTTGCCTCAGCATCCCAGGGTCCCTCCAGCCCAGTAACCTGCTGTGGCCATTGCTGGAGACAGGAATCTAGAGAACAGCTGTAAGAAGTCGCTGCTTCCCTAATCCCTTCCCAGCCTCCAATCTATTACAGAAGATTTCCCAAGCCTGATGCAGTCTATTTAATAACCTCAAAAAGCTCTGTTCCACGTACTTGTTCAATTTTCCCTCAAATCCATACAAACTTACTAAACATGTAACGCCTTTCAGCGAGGAGAGCCTTTATCGTCGTTCTAAGACTGAGTACATCCTTTCATTGTTTCTATAAAGTTATAGTTTGTTTTTAGTCCTACCTGTTCTGTTTACTCTCCAAATCAGAGCTAGCCCTCTTCTGACTTACGCTGGCCCCTATACCTTACACATAAATGTATGTCATTAACTTTAGTAGAGTAAATCCTCATTTAAAATGATGCAGTATCAGATTAAACCTTAAACCTATAACAGAAAACATTAATTTCCTGTTTAGTCTCCCTCACACACAAGTAGCTAATAAAAAAGACCCGCAACTCTGACTCCTCCTTACCAAAATTCCTGGTAAAAGTAACTACAGCAGCATGTATTTCAGGTATCATTTCCACACTGAAGTCACCATCATCCTCTGATAAGCCACTGACGTTCTCTACCAGCATAATTAACATGCAATCTTTTACTGTCTCCTGCACATTTTCAAGCACAACTAAGGTCGAAGCCAGGGATCCTTGAGAGTCCTCCACTTGGCACGGCTCCTGGACAGTCTCCACTTGCCATGGCTTCACAAACAGATCGATTTTCTTCACCGAGTGATGCTTCCTTTGCAAAACTTCTTGGGCATCTAGTTCCACAGGAAAACAAAGAAAGATGTGATCTTCCCTTCCCACTGCAGCAGAGGAACATGCTAAATTACACTCTACTTTAAAAATCTAGCCAGCCGTATTTTCTGGTGTCACAGAAGAAACAGAAATAAAGCAAAACTACATCAAAAGTTAGGGTCGGGATAAAAGCTACCCTATGATCCAGATGTCCCCAGTCTCCCCCCAAAGGGGGGGAAAAAAAAAAAAAAAAAGTTATTTTTTGAGATAAGTGCTACCTCCTTTCTACTGCCCTCAAGTGCAAGAAACTGTTCTTCAGATTAGTAACACCTAATAAATAGCAAGTAAAGAAAGGGTTTTCCATCCTGCTTACCTTGTGTATTTAACAAATATTTAACTACTAACTATTTAACTACATTTGACTATGTTAAATATTTAACTGTTTCTCCTGCATAAAAAATTTCCTCTTTTTGCGTACATCCTTCACACACTAACAAGTAGCCAACAGCAATTTACTGTAGAGGAAAACACGGGAAAACTACACATAAATTGAGGCTACTTTAAAATCATTTTCTCCACAGAGGTGAGCATTCACTTCTCTGTCTTACAAATAAATAATATTTACTTCCTTTTTTCCTCCTGGTCTCCAAAACCCTGGCAATTGAAATGAATATGAAAGAAAATATAACAAAATAATATTTACCCATGATCTGCAGTTAATACTGTACTATGCATTATCCAGTCTCCTGAACTAGAATTAAAGCTTCCTTATTCTGCAGTGCTCCTGACATCATTTCTCCTGCATAATTCTCTGTGAGTCTTGATCAAGCATATGGGACAGGTCTAGAGAAAAATTTATTTCCCTGTGGGTTATTACAAACACTGTCTGACACCCACACCTGCATTGGACAGACAGGCACATCTGCTCCTTTTACATCCTGTCACTCTTTGGAAATAATACATCATTTCTGCGGGAGCAATGCCCACAAAGAGATCCAGCACCAGCAAGGCCTACTTTAAAAGGGAGCTTTAGTAATACAAGACCCATAATATCGGATCGTACCTTCCTCATCCTGAAAGGTGATGATCATTTGCTGATCCTTTTTGATGTAGGACTCGATGGCCCCCCCACCGGACTTCTTTTTATTTTCAAAGTACATTTCCACAATCTCATCTTCTATTTCCTCCCCAGAGGCAGTGGTTACTACTATGACAGATTTCCTAGAGGTTGCTTTTTCTGCTTCCAGTTTCTCACATGATTCTGAAATGAAAGATCACACCCTAACGCCTTAGGCAAAAGTTAAGAAAAAACCCAAGCATTATTATCTTCCAAGCATTTACACTGCTTTTTGTTCAGATCACAGATAAGATCAGGGAAAAGAACAGGCAAGTAAACAGTAATTCAGGCAGTGGAGTTTTTCCACAACAGCCTTTAAATCCCAAACAAGCTGAGCCGTATCACTAGCCTGTAGCCTGACGTGTTCTATCAACAGGTTGAGGAGAAAAGGCTTCCGTTCATCACCAGTCAAGGACAGCAGAAGTAACAGCTATGAAAGCTCCTTCACAAATCCATGATGAGGGAAACCATCACTCTTCTGCTTGTGCTCCCTCTCCATTTACAGCTCCAGCCATTGCTGTGGGTCACCATGGGTCCACGCGTGCTGGCTGCCACAGGAGCTCAGGTGTACCTGGGCTACACAGCTACTGATGTTCTACCACAGGTCACGCCGGCAGGGCTGGTGGCAGCTGGGAAGGTCTGGGTAGGGACAGCCTTACCCAGAACAAAGGTCAGCATCCACTGCATATTCTCCCTAAGGGACTGACCTGTCTGAGGCAGTCAGTCAAGTGGGGAGTTTCCTAAAGGGACTCATACAGATTAAAAATCAATTTATTTATTTTAACACAACATCGGGATTTCTACACTACATTAGACAAACACCACAAGCTACCCAGGTGACCCAGGCACTGTTGCAGCATAAAGGTCAATGAAAACCAATGAAGCAAGAACACGCTGGTCTTCGCTTGGTAAGTGGCACGCTTACCTGTCTTCTCCTGCTGAGCGCACACAGAAGCCTCCTTATTCTGGCAGGTGGGAAGAGATACCTGGGGTTCATTAACTAAAGATAAATGACAATGCTTTCTCAGTTACTGCATACTTCAAGAAGAAAAAACTTCATGCTCTTGTAGACCCAGCTTGAATTTAGTTTCATTTGACACTGCCAGAATCACAGATTTCCACATATTCCCTTTTCCAAACCACACCTTGAACGTGGTTACAGAAACATCCTTTAAGCTCAAAAAAAGCCTCAGGCACAATGTCAAAAAACAAACTAGCACATAGCGGTGCCACGTGAACCACGGCGAGCAGGTCCTCCCCGTGCGCTACAGCGCTATCCTCATACAAAAACTGTGCCGTCGAACAAGCGATCCGTCGAGGACATCCCTCCTCCGGAGGGAAGCGCCTTTAGAAATCGGGCACCTCTCTCATGACGTACTCTGACTCTGCACGACACCTCTGCCTGCTAGTTCAAAACAATAAGGAACACAGCCTAAGTCAGAAAACAAAAGGTAACTGTAATGTTGGACGGCTTTTCTAGCCCGTTCCCTCAGTTTTCACCTGTATGCCGCCGTCATTTGCACTAATAAGTAATTTGCACGTAGAGATAAGCAGGCTGTGTGTGATCAGCAAACTCTGGACCACAGGGCGAACACTCGCGACCTCAGCTAGAACCGCGACAAAAATTGTATCGAAAGTTAATTCGGTCGGTTTTTTTACGCATGCCTTGGAGCTTTATGGGGCTAAAGGGCCACGCTTTATGAATTAAATTAATTTTGCGGTTTAAAACAAACCAACCAAACAGAAGCACCCCACGGAGGCGAGCGCTGGGAAGGGAAAACGAAAGAGCACACCTCACGGCCGGCCCGCACAAGCCCTCGACGGGCAGACGGTTCCCTCACCGGCCCCC
>VFFE01007622.1:990630-1156338 GCA_008921705.1 Burhinus oedicnemus | reverse complement strand
GGCCCCGCCGGCCTGAGGCGAGCGTGTACCCGCCGCACCGCGCCTCACGCAGACCCTACCTGCCGCCTCGGCCCCGCCGGCCCGTCCCACCTCCTGGAAGCGGAACGAGAGGAGAGAGCGGTCACCCACGGCCCCGCTGGCTCGCCCACCCCTCTCCTCCTCCCCTCCCCGCCCGCCTCACCTGCGCGGGGGCGCCGTCCGCGGGCAGCTCGGTGACCAGCAGCGACAGCCGCCCTCTGGGCCCGCGGTCGAGCTCATGCACTCGCCGGTCCAGCACCCGCCGCCTCACTGCCAACACGACAAGCACCGGTGAGGGGAGGCCGGCGGCCACCCCCACCCCCCCGAAACGCGGGAAACGGCCATTAGCCGCCCCCTCCCCCGCCCCGGCCGCTCACCCTCGGGCTGGGCGAAGCAGACGAGAAGGTCCCCGGAGCCGGTGGCCGTCCGCAACTCGCACTCGCCGCCGCCCGAGCGCCGCTGGCTCTGGAAGTAGCAGAGCAGCTTCTTCCTCAGGGCGGGCGAGGGCTCGGCGGCGCCCCAGTCGCCGCGCACCAGCAGCGGGAAGGCGCCCGGCCGCTGCCCCGCCATGGCCGCCTCTATCCCTGCCTTCGCCCCCCCCCGCTTTCGGTTTCATTTCTTCGGCGACGAAAGCAGCAGTGGCGGCGGCAGCGGGCTCCGCCCTGAGCCGGGGGCGGGCGGCCCCCTCCGGCCCGGCCCCAGTCCGAGGCCGCGGTGCCGGTCCCGGCCGCGGCTCCTCACCGCCGGCGGGAAGCAGCCCGGCTGACCGAGCCCGCCGGGCTCAGGGGGTGGTAAACGCGGCGCGGCGCTTCCACGGAGCGGTACGAGAAGGCGGTTTTACAAACGCGGCTGTTTACAACGCCTGAGCTGTCCCCGCGTTACCCTCTCAAATCGAGTCGTGGCACCAAAGGGAAGTCACCCGTTTCCATCATTCTCCGTCAGAAATACTTCTACAACCCTGCAGGATTGCAACGGAAGAGTTGTTCTCCTCGGACCGGCGTGCCCGGGAGCTGAGACATCTTCAGCTGAGTGCTCAGGGCTTCCCCTTGCCGTTTTCAGCTATTCCTTGCTGCGTATTTCACTAATGTGCCCAAACATGAGACACTAAAATAGCAGATAAATGAAAATTTCCCCCCCTAACCGATGGCAAAAGGATATGGTTAAAAAGTTACAGAAGTGCTTTGTATAAAACTGTAATAGAACTTTGAGTGAACTTTAGCTGAACTCCTGAAATTAAAGCTTAATGGGGCCTTTTGCACTTGGACTAGATGTAGAAACAACTAAACTTAATTATGTCCTTGGACATCCACCTGGACTAGATGTAGAAACAATTAACAGAAACTTAGATCAAAGAAATGGAATTGTTGAAGGATTACCATCCCGAGAGCTTACTGAAGGCGAACAAGGCCCAGGAAGGGAGTACACTCCCTGTCTCTGGTCTAAGTACAGGATGACAAGACGAATAGTCTTTGGAATGGAGTCTAGATAAGAGTGCGTCCAAGAGGAGCCTTAGGAGATTGTAACACTAAAACGCACAGCCTCCTATAAGTAATGAGCACGCTAATTAAGGGGATCTCCCAAAATGTTTAAAACATTAACTTGAATGCGTATGTGTGATGAGGGATGGTAAAGGAACTGCAGCTCAACAATCAGCTGTAGCTTATCGCTATAAATACCGGACTGTCAGAAATGTGAGGTGTGCTGGCTGTCGTTAAATGCCCAGCACCTGATTATGCAGAATTAAAATAAAGACAAGTATCTCGACTCAGCATGTCGACTGGTTTTTGCACAGCGGGTGAAGAACCCTTATTTAGGGACAACAAAACTTCACTGAAAGTTCACTGAGGAAATGGATAATAACGAAATGTCATTACGTAGGATAAGCATGGGTGTATGTCAGCTAAATACAGGTATCGTAAGCAGACCCATGGGGCTGCCTGTGTTTGTCAGTGGGTGATTAATCTTTTGTTTCCTAATGCACTGTTCTCTCAACGGTTAGCCCAAGGTGCCTGCTCTCCTCTCTTGCTGTAACCCAGGCAAAACACCTGACTTTGACTGCAAATCGAGTGGATTTATTCCTAAACTGTACAGCTGTGAATAGAAAGTAAAGGTCTGTACAGCTGGTTATAGGATAAAGGTTTGGGAGCTTTCAGTGACAGTCAACAAGACTCTGCTGCAAAACTCAGCCTGCAAAACTTTGCCACGGGTAAAATGGGAACTGGTGAACTGTCAGCTTGGGGTCTGACATCGCTGAACTGGCTTACTGTGACAGAAAGTGAAATGAGAGACCGAAAGAAGTTGGGGAGATTTGATCTTCACAGCTTGTTTCAGCGTGCAGAAAAGCACAGTCATTTAGAAACAACTGAAATGTTGGTATCTTACTGCACAGCAAAGGGAGGAAATTTGAAATAGGGTAAAATGTGAAAACAAATACAGCAAAACAAAACCGCAGTGGGAAAGACATCCCAACCCACATGGAAACCAAACAGTGCCCATTACAAAATCTGAAAGTCAAGGTGGTAAAGTAGTACTGCCTATTCACAAGCTTAAAAAAAAAAAAAGAAAAGAGGAGGTGGCATAGGCTCCAAATCACAGCATTGCTGGGAAGCTACTAAATTAAAAGAAATATACAACCATACATACCTAAAACAGGAGGAAAAACCTGTACAGAAGAATGCAGAACTAAGCAAGTGGTATTTTTATATTTTATTTATTTATTAGTTACATTCAATAGCCTAACAAAAATGGTTTAACTAAAAATTATGGCTGCATTAAGTGAAAGCTGTTTGCTTCACACTACCACAAAGGTAATTAGCAGGCTATTTAGACAGTGCAGAGTAGCAACAAAGTATCCATATAATACAATTTAAACTAGATATTGGAAACAACGGGAAGAATACAGTTGACTTAATAGTTGTATTTAAGCTTAAACGCAATGCAAGGCACAGAACCAGGACCCCATTATCAGAGAGGGCCACAGGCACTGTTACTTTCCATTTGCTCCAACGCGGCTCCCAGCATTCCGCACTTCTGCAGGGTTAAAAATACTGCAGTATCCGTGTACCCCCTCATACATTATCCATGCTAATTTCATGTTTAAAACCCAAACCACTAATGCCATTTCTTCCCTGAAAAGGAAAAGAAGCAAAAGATCATACCCTCATCACAGCTGATACTAGAACAGCTGCATATTTTCCAGCAGACGGGTTACATGATGCAATCCATGATGACAGACGTAATTACACAAAGCTAAAGTAAGCGTTTGATTGAATAAAAGCTACTAGTGGATTTATTGGTTTTGATGGTCAGACTGAACACTTGTGGGAAAAAGCGCAGATCAGATTCACTGGTAAAATAAGATACACAATTTGATATTCTACAAGTGCAACAAGTACTAACGGTGCGCTCACAAGACCCAAATTCTGTAAAGGTTACTTGTAGAGGGAAGCATTATTCAAGGAGCTACATGATGTGTAAAAGAACATATATCATTTGATGAAAAAAGATTACTTTACTTGGCTGACTGTGAAATACAAGTGATTTAAGTACAGCAGTTGAACAAAATAACTTCTTCTTAGTGTTTGAATAGTAAATTAACTGCTATATGTTCAGTTATTACACTTAAGAGCTGACGGTTGATAAATTCCTTTATTCAATTCCTCTTGCTTTCAATTCTGATCGAACCCGCTGCAGATAATCAGGATCAGGGTAACCAAAACTAGGAGAAGAAGAAAAGAATTGTTTGGGCTACTTCTGCAATGAAGCACTTGACAGTTCTACAGAACCTTCTCATCACAGTCTTTTAAAACACTTGACAAATGTTATGCATGCACTTTGTACTCCACAGAGAAAACAGACCCTACTTTGCAGGTCAGAGAGGTGGTACAGACAGGGTAAAGCTAAAAACTTAAGAAAAGGAGCTGCTGAATTTGCTTGTCCAAACCGACACCAAGAACTTGATTTCTCAAAGCTGCCTGCTGCCTCACTTGAAAACGATGGGGCACTTGGGTATGCATCTTTCTAAAAATCAGACCTGAGGCGTAACCAAGTGAGCATTCAAAACACAAATATAATGGCACCTCTGGATTTTAAGCGCATCACCAAAAGTCTGCGTGAAGCAAGTGATAACTAGGGAGAGCATTTGGGCAGGGGGTCAGATAAAGCAAAACTGAAACTTTTTGCTCCTTTATGATCCTAGTCCAGGAAGGAGGATCTAGACACTAATCTTTAGAGCTTGCAGGAAGACACCTGCCCCTGAGAGGCTGCAACAAGCTTGAAAGGACTGTTCCAAGCCTCCCTTTTATCTCTGTAAGATTTTATTTCAGGAGCCAAACAATTTAGTGATATAACCTGTAGTTAATCATATCTTTAGGAATCGTCAATTGTATGTGCATCAAGGGGTGGAATGTAGTGATCCTGACCAGAAGACCATTATACACTGAGGAATCAGTGATCCCATAACAGTTAACTGGGGCAGGCCCAGGCGCGTGCCATGTTGTGCTGCGCCGTGCTGGACGTGCGGCATGGCCTCCAGGCCTGCGCTGGGCTGTGCACATCCCACGGCCGCAGGACAGACTCAGCCAGCTCACTCTTAGAGAGGTGCTGTGGGCACCTCCCACTCCGTACCAGTGACGACACCACCTGCGTGTCCTTGCCTTTATCTAGAAGTGCAGCAAGTCCTCAAGAAGTGCTGAACAGAGTTGTCTTCTCCTAAGAAAACCCTGTAATAGCTCAAATGACCAAAATGGGGTAACCTTTTCTATGGACGAGGTCAGCATGGTGTCCTGCGGTCTGATTGGAGGCCCATGAAATGCTGCGCAGCTCCGGGTTCCTAGCATCTGAAGGGACATATCTATACTACAGTGTCTTTCTTCTTGCTGTTAAGTCTAATAAGAAGAATTTCAAATCATATTTTACAGAGTGAGTGCTGTCTTTACTGGGATCATAGTGGACCAGCACCTCTGGGTGCAGAACAGCAGGTAACAGAAGAGGCTGAGATCAGGAGACCGACCTTAGCTGCTGTCAAGAGCTTGCTGTCCTGTCCTGTACTAGAAGTAGTTTCTCATCAGAGTAGTTATTAACTGAGTAGGTGCTTCACACAACTCGCTGGTGAATGAGCAGCCTGAGGGGCAGCGGAAGGCTAAGCTCATCCTTGTTCCGACTTCACCAAATTGGGGAAGGTGATTCAAGTGTGGATCCGTAGAGCATTCCACAATCACTTTGATCGTGACAAAATCTGAAAGCTCTAACGTGGAAAATATTCAGGGTAGCCTTCCTGACACATCTGAGTAGCAAAAAAATTACATAAAGAGAAGATGACTTACTTGGTAGGTCCTCCGACCATGGAAGTTTTGTGGTGAATATCATTCCATGTGATAACATCTCGTACACCAGTAGTACGTGACTGCCCCACTGTGAAAATCAATTTTTGGTTAAAGGCTCTTTTGAGGAGCTGAAGAATTTCTCTCCCTTCCTTATTGTCAGGTAAATACGCTGTTCGAGAAGTTGAACAATAGGGTTTCCCTGGGTTTGGATGGTTGCGCTGTTTTGTAGAAAAACAAAACAAAACCACATTGTATATCATAAATACTTTGAAAGCGTGAAAAGCACAGATCCCAGCTTTCGCAATACTTTTTATCCTGTCTTTGATTCAGAAGGACATAGCATGACTGATGACTGATTGTGAGGAGTCTTTTTCTCATTAGATAATTTCTTTCATATAAGTTTCATTCACATTTTCTTTTCATCACTCATGCATGCATTATTGTTTTTAAATTTGTTTTTTCCTCTTTGCTCTCCCGAATGCATGTCACCCCACCCCCGACTTTTTCATTTATCCCATTTTCATTCCTAGTCATGACTTTAAGCACATAACACAACTGATTTCTCACCTGGAAAGCTTACAAGCCAGCCCGCTATTCATTTTTGTCTATTGGTGTCGGCAGCTAAGAGAATGTCTCAGAGAATCCTCATTATACTCACAAAGTTTTGTTTACATGACACCACTCCATAGATTTCAGTTCAGTTATCCCCAATGTACGAATTAAAGACAGGTAGCTCTGTCCTGGTGCATATAAAATGGAGGGCTACCATTTGACTATTTAATTCCTACTATATTACTTAATCACCCCCCAAAATACTGAACTAAATACTTGCAGACTTGTACAGAACGACGAAATGTCTCTCCTGGACATGCATTAAAATGATGGAAAAATAGTTAAGTTTATATTTAATATTGGGTTTGTTGTGGGGAAAAATATCTTTTATCAATCTTTAAATATACTTACAGTTTGAATACCACTGTTCATACTATATGTAATCACAATAGTACCACAACTGGGATAACCAGGGAGAGGTGAAGACACAGTTTTAGCTGACATTGTTCCCTCTGGTTGGTCTCCTTTCACGAGTCCACAGACAGTATTACAAACAGGACAAGTTTGCTTGTAAGTCATGGCCTGGTCAATGCAACTTTTGCAAAACGCATGATTGCACTTTCTCAGAATTTCTTTATTCTTAATTGTCTCCATGCAAATCGGACACACATCTTTGTCGTCTTCTTCTGTCTTTGCCTTAGACTGTACTTCAGAAGAAAGATTATGTTTTTGCCTGCCATTGTATATCTTCTCAGATGCTCCTGCAGCTTCTTGATAGCTGAGATCAGAGGACAGTGGTGTCCTGTTTTTAGTTTGTGTTGAGTCCTCAATGTTAAGAAGGTTCATAATGTGCTTTTCAGCAGCATAAAGGTGGTTCGGTAAACCGCTTAAGATGAATTTGTCTTCCTTCTTCGTAAGTTTTACATGCAGATCTTCCAATCGTTTTCCATTAAGTAGCATATTTAATCTTCTCTTCTGATCTTCTGAAAGCTTTGAGCTGATGAGTTTTTCTCTTAACATAGCAGAGGCGTTCTGAAATGCATTGATGAAACTTTCAGTAGCATGTGAAGACATATCAGACGTTTTTATCCTGGGCCTAAATATTATGAGCACCTTCTGGCCACATGAACTGTCTTTCTTTTCTATTACTGTATCAAATTCATCTTTAATGTCTTCAATTTCTTTGCTTAGTCTTGTTTCCAACAATTTAAACACAGAAGCATCAACTTCTATTCCATTCCTGTATTTGTACAGTTCAGATGATATTTTCATATTCTTTTCAGTTTGGCTGTTCTCACCTCCCGCTGCTAGAAATTTTTTGGCAGCTAAAATCTCACTTGCTGGACCACGGAGTAGCAATTGATTCCCTTCCTCTTTGGCAAGAAGATTACTAAACCTAGCATTTAAATTTGTTATTGCCTCATTTAATGTGTAAGTGTTTGTTACGGGAATTTTTTCCTGTTTCAGATCTTCTACACTTCTCTGAAAAGTTCTGATAAAAAAATCATTAGCTCCTTGTATTGATGCAGGGCTTTTATCAGATGTGAAGCATACTGATGTGGTTCCATCGTAATGATCTTTACTTCTTATACACACTCCAAAACGTTCACGTAGTACTTTGATTTGTTCTTTGCAGGTATGATTGAAATATTCATACAGAGCCGACAGAACTGTAAGCTCATTCATTTCTTCAGTATTCAGACCATTTTCATCTTCCAATCCCTTCTTACTTTCAGAACGTGAAAAATTACGGTTTGTGTCATTGCCTGCGAGGATATCCTTAAAGTAATGATAAGCTTTTTCAATATCTGTAAAATCTCCCGTCAATTTCTCAGAGCCATCAATCTTAGGATTTCCTTCTCTTTTTAAATTTGGACATATCATGGTAATTTTCTCCCTCTGCTCTTCAGTGAACATACTGGTATTCAAAGTTGCAGATACTGTAAGAAATATCTAAAGAGAAGACAAGGAGACATCAGTATTTGTTTTTTCTGAGGTCCTCTGCTTGCTGCTTCTGTATTTTGAGTAAGGAAAAGCTCCATACATCTCAGTAGGGCTAGATTACTACAGACACGTTTGTACACAGTGTTTCTTTTCTCTCATATACCAACATCACACATAAGTAAAGCAATCTGCTTCTAAGTCAGCAGCAAAAAAGGAAATTTGTTAACATCGTCAGCATTGCAGGAACAAAGACAATAACTTTGCTACTTAGTTTGAGACTGTGACCAGTACTCCCTGCTCCTGACCTCTGGCAATGTGGTTAGCATAACTAACGTCATTTTATAAGGCTAACGGCCGCTCTCGGTGGCCGAGCTGGTCACAAATTAGTCCCTTTCCCCCTCGTTATCAGGCCCTGAAGGTCCTGTGCACCACGCAGACGAAGCAAACAGATTTCTTCTTCCCCTCCCTGTCATCCTCAAGGTTCCTGGGCACCAGGCCGATTACTCCCCTCCTTACTGGCCTTGAAGGTCCCAGGCAGTGTGCCAACCAGGCAGGAATGGTCACAGAACAGGGAAGCATAACTGCATGCAGAGCACTGTTTACAAAATCAAGCAGTTACAAGCCCTAAGTGGGAACCTGGACCACAACCGCTGCTGGACAGTGAGACCCGCGATCCCCCCGGTGGCCAGGGACACCTCACCGACCTCTGCTTCCTCTGAGGACCGAGTGAATGACTTGTATTCTTTTATGCGTTTTTTGAGTCTAGATAATGATTGTTATATCAATATGGCAAGCCAAGTATCAAGTTTTGACATGATCTGCAGAGGGTCCAAGTGATTAGGAACAATAAGCTAAGCAGTGCCATAAAATTCAGTGCTACACTACTTATAAAATTGCACTACGCTGATTCTCCTTGTAGAAATCCTGTGCTATTCTGATCATTAATTCTACGCTACCCTAATCATAAAATCCTGTTAAAAAAAATAAAGCTTTAATTGTAACTACAACTCAGTGCCATCATCATTCTGCCACGGATCCCCAAAAGAACCTGTCTGCTCCCTTTGTGTTGGGTGACAGAAACACAACATGTTTTAACAGCACATCTAAGTTATATTACATTGTTCTTTAATTATATTAGACTTCCTAGTTTTCTCTTACTATCTTTCTTTAAAAAATTCCCAAAAGTCATGCTTTAGTAACTCAGGGTTAAGGCAGAAAATAGGATTTAAAAAAAATAACAACAAACATGTTCACATCTCTACTTGGCACAGACAGAAGGATAAGGACTTTGCAGTATACAGCTACAGATTTCAGACAACCACTACATTAGCACTTGCTATACCTCAAACGCTACATCTACAGTACTATGCAAAACAGGGTAAACCCTCTGGGGCAGGTATCAGCATCTCTCTTGGTAGAGCCACATCCACATCATGTAACGTGTAGCCTGGCCCTGCCCCATGTCCCTAACACACAGCTGATCTTTTCTTTTCTGCATAACTTTTAGTTCAAAGTGTCTGAAACAACATTTGCTGTGCTACATCCCATCAGAGCAGATTTTTTTAACACTGAGGTGGGGGATGGAAGTAATTAGGGCTGTTTGAAGGTACAAAACATGCCGAAATAGTGTTAGAGGTCTGTGTAGCAGGAAGGGATTCAAATCTCACAAAATTCTTCCACCTTTTGGGAGCAGTCCTTGGTGCATACTATCCCCCAAATCATAGAATGGTTAGGGTTGGAAAGGACCTTAAAGATCATCTAGTTCCCACCCCCTTGCTATGGGCAAGGACACCTCCCATTAGACCAGGTTGCTCAAAGCCCCATCCAGCCTGGCCTTGAACACTTCCAGGGATGGGGCACCTACCACCTCTCTGGGAAACCTGTTCCAGTGTCTCGCCACCCTCATAGTGAAGAATTTCTTCTTTCTACCTAATCTAAATCTACCCTCTTCCAGTTTAAAGCCATCACCCCTTGTCCCATCACCACATGCTCTGGTAAAAGGTCCTTCTCCAGATTTCCTGTAGGCCCCCTTTAGGTACTGGCAGGCTGCTATAAGGTCTCCCCAGAACCTTCTCTTCTCCAGGCTGAACAACCGCAGCTCTCTCAGCCTGTCTTCACAGGAGAGGCACTGAAGCTGGCCAGGCTGCCGCTCTGGGGAGCGGTGGTTGACACGTGCCAAAGCCATGCTGAAGAACATGCTGTGATGTGAACATGTGTGGATGACCTATGATCCAGCACTCAAAAGTCGCTCCCTGCCCCCATTTTATTGACTAAGACAATGTGACTGACACCTGCTTGGCATGAAATATTGAAGTGCAACATAAAGCAACGCAAAGGACTTGTGGAACTCCAAGCGGGGCCGGTCGTGACACTGCTCTTCCCGATGTACCTTTTTGGTGATGACTTCTCCTGCCGCGTCTCCGTGGCCTTTGGCTGCCTGCTGCTCCCGCTGAGGCGGGGAAGCGCTGGGGGAGGCCTGCTCCGTGAACGGGCTCTTGCCCACATCCCCTTCTCCCGCCTGGATGACAATCTTCAGGCGCCTGGCACCGATTTCCAAGACGTGATCCGTGCGGGATTCCACGCTCTTCTTATCTGCAGCAATTTGGGGACAGGCAGATAAGGCCGATAAAGTTACGCGAAAACTCGATGGCTACAGGCGGCCACAGAGACCACTTGCCCTTTGCCCGCTCGCCCACTGCGCGGGGGGCGCAGGATGGTGCCCTCAGCGGCCATTTCCCGCCCTCCCCACGCCCGCGGGCCCTGCGTGCGAACCGACCCCGTTTCCCCGGGAGCGGCTGGGGCTCAAACGCCCCCTCATCCCCTCAGCGCCGGCGGCGGGGCCGTGCCGAGCCGCGGGCGCCTCCCGCCCCAGCCCCTCTCCCCCGCCCCCCTACCTCGCTCCTGCTGGAACTGCACCCAGTAGGTGCCGGGCTCGGGGCCCGCCCGCACCTCGCACTCGCCGCCCCCCGACCGTTTCCCTGACTGGAAGTAGCTCTGGAGCTTGAGCAGCGGCTTCTCGGCGGCGCCGGGCGCGGGGCAGAGCCGCACTAGCAGCGGCGCCGCCGCCATCATGCCCCCGCCGCTGCCCGCTTTCGCTTTCGCTTCCCGCTCCGCCTCTCCGGGCCGCCGTTCCCCGCCCCGGCTGCCGGCGCTGAGGGGGAGACGGCGGCTGGTGAATGGGGATCATCCAGGTAACAACGGGACAGTGCGGGGCTGGGAAGGCGGCGGGCTCCCCGTCCCGCCCCCCGGGGCGGCTCTGCGCTGGGCAGCGGCTCCCTCAGAGGGCCGGGGGGCTGCGGCTGGAAGCGGCCTTGTGCCACAGGCCAGGACGGGCTCTCCCCTGCCTGCCGACGGGGTTTAGGCACTGGGGAGGGGGGGAAGAGAGAAAAAAAAAAAGTGGTGTTCTCCGGCCTGGCGCTCGGGATGAGGTAAAATTTCCCGGCTCCTGATCCCCCCCCGCCGCCGCGGGTCAGCATGGGGGGTGCTGGGGGTGGGTTGGCCCGCAGTGGTCCGGTCACGGCGATTTCAGCTCTGAAGGGCGGTTTTAGTAGTAGAAAAACTTCAATGCGAATTTTTGAAGAGGTGGTGCTGCCGGTTTTGCTTGGAATAGAACTGCTCCCCGAGGAACGCAGCCCATCGGGCGGTAACAGGCATTTTCACTTTCTTGTGTTTGTTTTTTTTGTTGTTTTCTTTGTTTTTCACAATAGAGTTGCAGTCCAGAGAGCTCGAGAAGGAAGAGCCGTTTAGGTAAGCCTCGCATTTAGCCACCTGTAAAGTGTGTTCCTGTATTTAAGTTGAAAATTGCCAGCTACAGCCAGCAAACTGGAAAACATCAACGTGCCAAAAGCAAGCTGAAGTGTATGAATTAGGTACGGTTACAAATCAACATTATTATTCATTACTTCAACGGGATTTGCTTGCGTTTCTCTTTTAAAAGTAAGAGCTCGGAAGTGTTTTGATGAATCGGTGAGTATACTTCATAAGGCAGGTAGCATACCCCGGAGGAAAGTTTGATTAAACTCACACAGATTGATTTACACTAATTAACATAACTACTGCGTAGAGTAATGCTGACATCTGCCAGGAGAGGGCTGTGTAGCCGTAGTGATAATGGGAAAACTGCCCCACTCTTTACCATTATTTTTGTTCCCTAAAAAGCGGAGGTTAAAAAGCCCTTCTGAATTCATCGGTTCCTTACAAAGAAAGAACTTGCTTGTGGGCTTTTAAGTGCAGATCGAAGAAGATCCACAGAATTAAAGACAAAGCTCAGCGTAAGATCTCTGCGGCACGGTTAAATGAACGTATCGGCAAGCATTCCTCTGCTGGTGTGGCCGGGAATCACTGACTCTGGGAAGGCCTGGGGTACTCACCCTTGGACCTTGCTGGAAATCAGTAACAAAATGCTAAGAATGCCCTGGAGAGGGCAGGGGCAGGCTTCAGCCCTCTCAGCAAAACAAGCTCAGAGGGGGAGAAGTGGTGTTTTCTGCTTTTGCAAGCATTTTAAAGCTCTGATTATGGCGGGGCTTTTCACATTTGCTTTCTCAGCTGGAGTGTTAGTGGCAAAGGCAGCACAGCATCACGGTGGCACCGCAGCCAGTTAGCGAAGCCCTGTAACAGCATCTGTTTCAAAGCAGTTTCTCTCACGCTTGTCTGCTCCTTTTTCTTCCTTCTCACCCTTTATTCTCAGCCCGTTCAGTTGTGCTGTTGCATCAGTCTTTGAGGCTGGTGCTCTAAATCAAATTAAGTTTTGTGGGGTGTTTTTTTATGATTTTACATCACTGATTCATTTAAGAATATGTCCCCGACAGTTGTTGTGTCAGCCTAATGGTGGGGGGAGTAAACAGTAAGAAAGTGAGAGAGAACAAGTAGCAGGAGGAGGCAGGTCTTAACCGAGCTTCCTCCTCAGGTTAAACGGCGGTAAGGCAAACCCAAACCCTCAGGTCACCACAGGCTCAGTGATAACGTTGTTGTAATCTTTTAGTGCCTTCGGAGGAAGAATAGGGAAAGAGAAGAGGTTAACCACTTCTAAGGAAAAGGTATTTGCCTAAGGGATCCACGGGCTGTATGCTGGTAATCCCTCTGCTGAGAGGACTCTGAGCAGGCTGTTTGGGGGCTCAGGGCATATTTTACCAGGCCTGACATCTGCCGGGTCACAAGAAGATAATCTTGAAGACAGACTGCTTCAGAGGAGGGTGTGTGGTCTCTGAGGACACTGATCCGCTGCTGGCCACTCCCGTGTCTGCCTGTGTTGAGTTACAGGAAGGAAGCTGGTTGTTTATGGAAAAGACGAAACTGAAAGTATTCACAGGCTTACAGGAAGCAGTGGACAGCATAATACCGACTGTTTCTCAGAGTCCAAATATATATGTTAACCTGACAGAGCATGCCTGAACTTTTCACTTTCCTGAAACTCATGCTGCTGTGATTTGTAAGGAAGGAAAGAGGAGAAGGTCATGAGGAAAGGTGTGAAAGGAGCTACTAAATGGGGAGGTTAATTTGAACAGAATAATGAACAATGCTTGAGGCCTTGATTTCTTTGATTAGTTGGGCTTTCTAAACTGTGAAAAGGGGGGAGAGAAGATCAGACTATGCCAAAAAATATTAGTAAGTAATGACAGTAGGGTAAAATTGAGAGCTATAAACCACACTTCTATATAAAAACTGATGTTTTGACAGTAGTATCTTGGATTTCACTTTATATTATTCTGTATCCTAGGGCCAAGCATGGTAATGGATGAGGACAGCTTGATGATCCCCATCAGTAAAGATGCCTATGAAGCTCTTGAGAAAAGAGAGAACTGTCTAAGTAATCTCATTTACAAAAAGTTTGCTTGTACCTTGACCTTCAAAAGTGCGAACTGCACTGTTGAAGTATACAGGAAAACACTAAAGCAGGGAATTGACATTTGTGTTTGTAAGGGTGATCTCACAAGACACAAGGCCGATGCTTTGGTGAATGCAGCCAATGAATATCTCGATCACAGAGGAGGCCTTGCTTTAGCCCTTGTGAATGCAGGAGGGCCAGAAATACAAGAGCAAAGCAATCTTCATATTCAAAGATACGGAAAACTCACAACTGGCCAAATAGCAGTGACAGGTGGAGGGAAGCTTCCTTGTAAGAAAATTATTCATGCAGTTGGTCCATTATGGTTCAGTGTTGAAAAGGAAAGATGTTGTCACCTACTTCAGGAAGCTATTGTGAATGTTCTGAAGTACGTTAGTGCTCCGGAAAATGCTATAAAGTCTGTGGCTATCCCAGCAGTGAGTTCAGGTGTTTTTGGCTTCCCACTCAATTTGTGTGCTCAAGTGATTGTAATGGCTATAAAGGAATTTATTGAAGCAAGTCCACCAAGCTGTATCAGGGAAATCCGCCTGGTGAACATTTGTGAGGCTACAGTTGCAGAAATTAAGGAGGCCTGTGAAAAGTTTCTGGGTGACACTAGTTCACTTCAGGAAACTCCTTCAGCTTCACAAAGCCAGCCTTCAGCTTTCATCAAACTTGGAGGCACTCGCTTGCGCATCGTAAGAGGACTCCTTGAAGAGCAGAAGGTAAGTCTGTTCTGTAATATGTTGAACACAGAGTTGCCTCCAAGTCTTTGCGGGATTTGGAGCCCAAGAGTTCGGAACACATATCGGTCCACTAAATAATTATCTTATCCTGATGAGAATTTACAAATGGTAAATAAATTATAGTGGCAAGGAGTTGTTTTTTTTCCTAAATGAATATTAAACATTAGAGTGGTTTTATTTCTTTTTTTTAATATGCATGCTGTTATGGGACAATAGGAAGCAGCTAAAGATTGAATGATTAATAGTAACATATCCCTATGTTAATGTTTATCTTCTTACTATAACATGATGGGATTTCACACTTTATCATGCATTCCCTAGAAATGTACTCTTATTTTTTGCCTTGCTTTTTTTCCTATAATTTACGTTCTCTTAGGTGTCACTACTGGAATTATTCAGCAAACACTGAAACAGATGAAAATAACTTATACAGATGATGCGCACCTTACCTTTAAACAGTGCATCATTTAAATTGATTCATTTAACTGTTTAGCTAGAAAATATATGAGCTTTGTCACAGTAATCCAACAGAGCTCTTAGTCTGGAAGCAACGTCACAGGAATAGCATTTGCTTTTAGCAAACACTGTATCTTAAAAACATTCATAATTTCCATTTTAAAGAAGTATCATAATTGAATAGGAAGTTCATTTTTTTGAGCTGAGTGCAGAGGATCGCAAAGTTGACCTTGTGAAGAATTTTATTAATCATTTCTACAGCACTGAATGATACCAGATACCTTCAAGGCTATTAGGAAAATACGGTGCAAAGTCTTGTATCTTTAGATAATCTTGAACAATTAAAGTTAGAACAGTTACTGCTGTTATCAGCATTCTGTAAACAAGTTTTTTGCATTTTGCATATTTAATTTGAAATACGGAAGACCTACTACAGGAATCTGCTGTTTTCACTGGGAATTGGAAGCAACCATAGCTTTGCAGTTCCCCTGTGTGCCCTGACTCTGCTAGTTGGGTGATGAGTGCTTGCTACCCTTATGTGGGCAGCATCTGCGCGGGCTGGGATAACAGGCATAGCCATAGTTCTCTCCTGCTCATTGATAACTGGCTGCAGAATTGCATTTGATGAGGCACATATGGATCACTTCTATAGCTGCAATGATAATTCTGTTGAATACACCCTGATGACTTGAGTGGGTCTTATGCATGCTGCTGGCTCCTGAAAAAAAATGTGTGCACCTGCTACCACTAGAAGGTGCATACTTTGATGTATTCCAGCACTGCCCTTAGCAGTAGTGAGAGAATCTTTCAAACAGCTGATCTGCTGCAGTCAGGCTTTTTTTTTAAAGGAATTGTCCCTAGAAAGAGTGCTCTCTATAGTAGCAGAGCTTGCAAATAGTAAACTTGAAGTGTACTGAACTTTGTACTCTTTTCTTGCAGACTACAGCTGTTGTTAATTCTGTGTCTGTGAATGGCGACCCTTGCCCTCCTGTTTCAAGAGTACTGCTGCAAAAAGGGGGTTCAGCTCTTGAGGATGAACTTAAGTTTCACCTTAGACATTCTTCGTTTTATAAGCCACTCATAGTAACAAAAGCGTATAACCTGCCCTGTGAGCTTGTGCTGCACATTGTATGGCCGCTGTACTGCCACAGCGTGTTACTGTGTGAGGTAATGATCGGTTAGACTGGATTTTAATTCATTTTCATGTTGAGTGATGTGAGGACTAAAACACTTGTTTGTCTTGCAGGAATTAAAAGCTGCAGTGACAAGATGCCTGTGTTACTTTCAGGACTGCCCATCTGCCTCAGTTTCTTTTCCACCAAATGGGATTTGGTCGTTAATGCTGCCTGTTGATATAGTGGCAGAGATCATGATTGAAGAGGTTTTAAATTTTGCCAGGGCACACCCTGAGAAGAAGATAGATGTGCAGTTTGTCTTTTGCCCAGATGACCACAGTGCCTATCAGGTAACAAATTTGTTGTTAGCTACCAATAAGGAAAACCCCAAACTGTAAAAATATCCCCATAGGTGACTACAAATTAAGATAATCTGAATTCTGTACTACTTACATTTGTGAGTGGCTGGTCCCTTTATGAAACTATTTGACTCATTGAAAGGTGTTGTTAATCTTTACAAATCTTTATTTTCTCTTCACTAAACCAGAAGTCTTCACCCTATGGTCTGATAACAAAGGGAGGGAGCTCTGAAATTCTCATGACTGTCAGAGACTTTATAAGAAAGAGTCTACTCTTAACTCATTAAGGAATAAACTTATTCCTCCTCAGGAAATTTCTTTAACCAATTTTTTTTTTTCGTATGAAGTTCCTAGGGCAAAACACTATCAATGCATTGTATGACCTAACATGATAGAAGGGTTGCAAACAGACAGTGGGTAATTTCAACTGCAGTGTGTCATTTTCCACCTTTTGAATATTTGGCTGATGTGATTAATACACAACTATTTTAGATAGCCATCTATTATAAAAGTACAGAGTTTGCTTTTTGTTCCCATTTAACTTCAACCATCTATTCTTCCAACAGGTGCAAGAACCTGGAGGTTCTTGGGGGAGGGGGGTTGGAACTAGGTTATCTTTAAGGTCCCTTCCAACCCAAACCATTCTATGATTCTAAGATCAGATCCATGTTCTGTAACAGTCCCATAAACTCTGAAGGAAGCTGTATGACAGCTATGTGCTCATCACTTAATCCTTTGATGATCAAGGCATAGCAGAAACTTTTTGCTGAAAAAAGAAGGAACGGCAATTTGCCAGGTTCCAGATCCATTGCCTAGCAGAGTAGCGCTTCTCAGACTCTTTCCATGTGTGATCATGAAGAGGACCTTTGGGGTAAAGGCAGGGGAATAGTCAGGATTTTAAAACTGAGTAAGGATTCATAGAATCCTAGAATAGTTTGGGTTGGAAGGGACCTTTAAAAGTCATCTAGTCCAATGCCCCTGCAATGAGCAGCAACATCTTCAACTAGATCAGATTGCTCAAAGCGCCGTCCAACCTGACTTTGAATGTTTCCAGGGATGGGGCATCTACCACCTCTCTGGGTACCCCTGTTCCAGTGCTTCACCACCCTCGTAAAAAATTTTTTCCTTAAATCTAGTCTAAATCTACCCTCTTTTAGTTTAAAACCATTACCCCTTGTCCTATTGCAACAGGCCCTACTAAAATGTCTGTTCCCATCTTTCCTGTAGGCCGTAGTAAGTACTGGAAGGCTGCTATAAGGTCTCCCCAGAGCCTTCTCCAGGCTGAACAACCCCAACTCCCTCAGCCTGTCCTTACAGGAGAGGTGCCCTCAGATCATTTTTTGTGGCCCTTGTCTGGACATGCTCCAACAGGTCCATGTCTCTCCTGTGCTGAGGGCTCCAGAGCTGGATGCAGTTCTTCAGGTGGGGTCTCACCAGAGCAGAGTAGAGGGGGAGAATCACCTCCCTCAACCTGCTGGCAGCCCAGGATATGGTTGGCTTTCTGGGCTGCGAGCGCACGTTGTTGTCTCATGTCCAGCTTTTCATCCACCAGTACCCCCAAGTCCTTCACAGCAGGGCTGCTCTCAATCCCTTCATCCCCCAGCCTGTATTGATACCAGGGCTTGCCCCAACCCAGGTGCAGGACCCTGCACTCAGCCTTGTTGAACCTCATGAGGCCCTCATACGGGCCCACTTCTTGAGCTTGTCCAGGTCCCTCTGGATGACATCCTGTCCCTCAGGCATGTCAACCGTACCACTCAGCTTGGTGTTATCTGCAAACTTGCTGAGGGTGCGCTCGATCCCACTGTCTATGTCATTGATGAAGATATTGAACAGTACTGGTCCCAATATGGACCCCTGAGGGACACCACTTGTCACCGATCTCCATCTGGCCATTGAGCCATTGACCAGTACCCTCTGGATGTGACCATCCAACCAGTTCCTCACCCACTGAACAGTCCACCCATCAAATCCGTATCTTTCCCATTTAGAGAGAAGGATGTTGTGAGTAACCATGTCAAAGACCTTACAGAAGTCCAGACAGACAACATCTGTAGCTGTTCCCTTGTCCACTGATGTAATCACTCCATCATGGAAGGCCACTGGGTTGGTCAGGCAGGACTTACCCTAAGCGAAGCCATGCTGCTTGTCTTGAATCACCTCCCTGTCCTCCATGTGCCTTAGCATAGCTTCTAGGAGGATCTCTTCCAAGATCTGCCTGGGCACAGAGGTGAGGCTGACAGGTCGGTAGTTCCCAGGGTCCTCCTTTCTACCCTTTTTAAAAATGGGTGAAGTGTTTCCCTTTTTCCAGTCACTGGGGACTTCACCTGGCTGCCATGACTTTTCAAATGTCATGGAGAGTGACTTGGCAATGACATCAGCCAATTCCCTCAGGACTTTGGGATGCATATCATCAGGTCACATAGACTTATGTATGTTCAGGTTCCTCATCATTAAACTGCAAGTAATGAACACCTTTATCAACTGTGATTCCATGAGTTCCGGGTATGCCACAACCACAAAGAGTTGGTAGAGGTGCCATTTGGTGTGTAAAGTGTCTTACCTTAGGAGATGTAGAACAGGAATGCATTTGATATTGTCAGGAATACAATTTTGGGAAAAGCTGACAAATATCAGCCAGATATAAATTTCAGAATTTGGGGGGAGGGTATAAGTACAGCCATAAGCTGCTTATCTAACAGAGTTTTGAAGAGACAAATTGCATATTTGACAACAGAGCTTGCAAACTGCTCCTAAACTTTTCTCTTTGAAGGTTTTCCAGAGAAAAATTTATTCAGCAGCACACAAACTGGGAGAAAAGCAGTATTACAACAAAAGCGATCATTTGAGTAAGTAATGAACAGAAGGGGCATTTCAAGTAAATGAGCACTCCGGATTTCAGAATCTGAAATCACATTCCTTTAAAAAGAACTTAGTATTTGCATATGTGTCTTGGGGAAAGGGGGAGGCAAAAACATGTGAGCGCTTTGCATTTTTACGTTAATAGGAATGGAACTGGGCACTCCCTTTAAGATTTGCAAGCATAAAAATCATCGCCTGTGCCTAACTTGTTGGAAGTCATTTAGTGGAAGGCAAATAAATTCTGGACGTATGTGTTTGGGTTTTTTCCTGGAAACCTTACCTCCTGGTATCTGATCTCTGGTTTTTTTGAGCATACCAGAGGAGTAGTGTGTTTCTGGCACTATACACCTTGGGTTACATACAGGAATTTGTGAGAGCACTGAAAGCTCTTCACTCTTCCAATGGACTTGTATAAAAAACCATCTTTCTTCCAGGTACAGAGTCAGGCAGTCAAAGTGTAAAAGAGATTGCAAATAACGAACCAGCTATTGAACTTAAGGGGAACACACGTACAGCATTGGAAGCAGCAAAATCGTGGATCCAAAGCGTGGTACAAATTCAGGGAAGTCACCGTGCTACTATTGAAAACAACTACATTTTTAGCCTCGGTAAAAACGAGTTTGCAGAACTATCTCGAGAGCAGCATTCCAGTGTATGTGTATCAGAAGAAGTGCTAGGTGGAAAAGCGAGACTGGAATTTCAGGGCCCCGCTGATGCTGTGATTGATGCAGTGCTCGCAACTGAAAAATTACTGCTTCGTATGCAAGAGAAGACTACAGCCAAACAAGAGGAACTGCTTTACTTAATGGGTATGTAAAGTAAATAAGTGACTAATTAAGTGCATAAGTCAGATTAAGTATGAAGCAACATATATCTGTGCATTGCTGAGAGTGGACAGATGTGCAGTCAGTTCACACACATACTGAGCATTGCTTTAATTACAGATATTGCCATACTTTTACCAGATGAGCCCCTGAAAGACCATTTGTTAGCTTTGGTTAGTCCCTTGGCAATATTCCCAGTAGGGCACAGTTCATACCGGAGCCGGCCGTTGTTGTACAGCCAGCTATAATGCTGGCTTCCTCCGGGACAGCTTCACTTTAAAGCCTGGCCACTGGAGACGTACAAAATTTGCACTTAATTAACGCATAACTTTGCTGAGCTCTTTTGCTAGCTACAGCTGTTGCAGGACCCACCAATGGACTTGTTCCGCAGAGTCCTTGACTTTCATTAACAGTTGGTAGAACTATTGGCATTACAAAAAGCTACCGAGCGATCCATTTTTGCTCATGTTTGTATAGTCATTCAGTATAGATACTGTTATATGAAAGTTGTGGAGAGATATAATGGAGAAGATAAATTGCTTTTCTTTGGCTCTGTCTCTCTCTGGTTTCTTTAATAAATGTAGAAAAAATGAATAAATTTTTATATATATATATATATATCTGTCCCTCTCAATATTAGCCTTTGGCATTACTTTGGAGAATATTTAACATTCTTTGTTCTTAACTAAATTACCAAAGTATTGGATCCCTCCTCCTTGCCTTTGCTTGATATTATGACATATGAAAATTTTACTCTGTTATTTGTATCCAGGCCAACCAGAAGCAGGTCCGCTTTCAGAAGGACACTTTCACAAGCCAAAAACTACTACATGCATCCAGATTTCACTGGTGGAATCACACCTTCAGGAGTTTAAAGACAGACAGAAACAGTTTGAAAAAGCTGGGCTTCATGTTCTCAAGGTAAAGAGGGTATTCATGGGAAAACTAAATCTCAGCTGATATATTTGAACTCACATGTTTAACATATGCTTAAAAAACTCAGATGAACTATATCAATATATTGCTTTTAAAAATTAAGATCAAATCAGCTCAATCCTTAAAAGACAGGTAGTCTTTACTCCTAATAAAAAGTATCTTAAACATAATGTAAATAATCACTCAAAAAGTGTGGTTAAATTCTGAGAAGTCCTTTTAACTGTACTGCATATTCTGTCTGTTATTTCGTGCTTCAAATGTTCCTTTACAGGGCTCCAGAGAAATACGAGATTGGTATGTTAGAATGAGTACAATATTCCAGGACACTACTGCAGTGTCTCTTTTCTCTTCTTGTGAGCTTGACACCACAAATTAGCAACTGAATTTGTCACAGTTATGATCTGATTAGTAGTGTGTTGAAGCTGGGATCTTGCTTGGATATCAGTGCTTTACTGAGGAGGATGAGGCTGTGCAACACAGAGAAATACACAAGCTTGTAAGCAGGGGTTTGTGTGCCCAGTAGTAACAGCAGGTAACTGGCAACTAGACTGCCACATGCTGAACTGCCTTTCGTAAGAGGAAGGCATTTAATGCTGAAATAGTGGCAAATACCAACCAGATGAAAGCAAATGCTTCTTGATCTGCAGAACTAAAAACTTCGTTGAGTCTCAATGCAAAAGCTACATCAGAATTTAACACAGTGCTGCACTGGGGATCGGTCACAGCTTGGTTAAATGACTTTTAAGAGTGCAGAAGCTTGATTGTGCTTCAGTTCCTGCTTGTTTTTAGCTGAGCAGTCCGAAGTCTGGCATGAGCGGGTTGCTGGAGAAGAGGTCTTGCAGGCCCCTGGTACTGACTTCTGCCATAGGACTGTGACTGGCCCACTGGCGGAGTCAGGTGTGGGAGGTGTGGGAGTGAACGCTGCAGCATAACCAACTCACCTAAAGTTCTGTGTGGTGTAGCGCCGCATGCAGCCATGCTTCCAAGACACAAGCTAACGTAAAGGCCCTCTTATCTGTGGAACTGTTTTTCCCCAAGAGCTGTAAAGTTTTGATCAACAAGAGCCGAGGTTCTCCACGCCTTACAGGACACTTGTTCTTCCCAAGATTAGGCTGTAAGCACCCGCACAGCTTATTCTCGCGTAGGGTTGGTACTCAATCTGTTTAGCACCAAGTCAAGTTCTGGAAATCAGCACACTAGGATATATTCCCACTGATTGCAACAAGAGGCATGGGACAGTGGCACGGTTCTTTTTCTGGGATCAGTTGCACACTTCACATAACCTTATCTGCTACGTCGTCAATGCATATAAGCTAAATCAAAGGTTCTTATATTGAAGAACATAGCCTGAACAAGAGCACTCATGGATTTCATGGATATTGGTCTCCGTTTGCTTATGCTACACTATTATTCATGTTACAGATTGAAAAGATACATAATCCTCTTTTATCTGCTGCATTCCAACAAATGAAAAAACAAATAGAACAAAACCAAGGTACCTCCCAAGTAACACACAAGTTGTACCAGTGTGTTCCGGCTCAGTTCTGTATCTCGGTGTGCCAGACTGGATTTCACAGGATGTATTCTCCACCAACAGGTAATAACTTGCTTTCGCATCTTTAATCAAAATGAACAGTGACTGACTACTAAAGTTGGATTAATATCAGAAAAAGTGGCATTCCTAAACAAGAACTGTTTCTTACTTGCTTTTAGAGTCACAGTAAGATTTTCCTGGTTTTCCTTCCTGATACTGGAGAGCCAGTAAGGCTCTGGGAGGATAAGCCTGGATTCTAGCCTAGCCCAGACCCCACTGACAAAATTCTTAATATGCACAGAATGCCATGTCCAAGTTTTATTTTGGTGTGTCACTCTTAAAAGAAAGTCCACGTCCTTATTTACTTGCTGCAAACATGCATTCAGCAGTGTGATGCTTTAAAACATGTTCAGAGGAATCTCAGAAGAATTTGAGGCTGGAAGGTGCTTCTGAAGGTCATCTAGCCTAACCTCAGCTCAAATCAGGTGCTATCAGAGACAGCGGGTAATCTGACTGAGCAGACTGCCATTCAAACGAGAGTACACATAGGAAGAAAGTTGTGGTGTTACGAAATATCATAGTAGACAGTGTAATAGACAGATGTCTTCAGAAATGGAAAGAAAGCACTTAGTGCTTCATCCTGCAATAGGTGATATTTTGCTTGTCAAACGCAGAATTGGGATTTCAGGCAATAAACTGTTCAAAAAGTGGAGATTTGCCTTTCCTTGGCTATGCAATGTGCAGGCATACTTTCAAAGTAGTAAATAGGATGATGGTTTAATTTAATTTCTTTGCACTGTTCCACGTGATACTGTAATAGCATTTTTATGCAGCATTCTCCTTATAAATCCCAAAGTGCTTTTTTGTAGTTTGCGTTATTAAAATCTTACCTTCTCTGGTGCTTATCAGAGTCCCTAGGACATGGTAACAGAAGTGTTTATATAAACACATTATACCTTGATGTTTCTATCACTGGATTAACAGTTAAATACAAACGGTCACCACTGGAGTAGCAGTTAAATCGGAATGGCCATCAGTTGTCATTGCTCATGATTTCAGTGGGAGGTCAGTGCTAGCATCAGATCCGCTTAATGCAAATTTACTTGCCCAAGGGTGGCACGCATCAAGCAGTAACATCAAATGTCATACTGAATCAAGATGCAGTCTCTTCATACTTCCACCCTAAAAGAACCAGTTGTGTGGTTTATTTTCTTCTGAAAATTTTTCTTTCTTTTTCCAGAACAAAAATATGGAGCTGGCATCTACTTTAAAAGGAACCCAAAAAGCCTAATCGACGGTAAAGATACGTGGGAAACAGACTCTAAAATGTACGTGTTTGAGGCTGATGTATTAACAGGCTTATATACTAAAGGCAAGCCGTCTTATATTATGCCACCGGCAGTGGAGGGGGATGCCATTAAGGTATATGACAGCTTGGTAGATGATGTAAACAATCCTGACACCTTTGTCATTTGCAACAGTGTTGGGGCGCTTCCACAATATTTGTTGACGTGTTCCCAAGCGAGGGAGAGGTAGATGGCCCCTGAGGAAACAGCAGCATCCTGAGCAAGAATTAATCAGAACTGTAGCTATTGCGAAGACCCCCTCAAACAAAGCCTAGTACCTAGATTTTAAGAGGATGCTCTACCTAGTAACATGCTGTGATCAAAGTGCCTCATGTGAAGTGCTCTGCAGTATCTGTGAACAAAAAACTGTCAGTCAATACCTTAAGGAGGTTAGAACAAAATTATATGTGAATGGAAACAGAAAGGAATGCATCACAAAATACAGTTTAACATTTATCTGGTCATTTACTTTAGGCCTTAAAGTGTTCTTCTGCACGTGTGACTATACACTTGATGTTTGCGTAGGCTGTCATTCTTCCATTACATTTTCTTAATCTGAGATACTGCATATGTTAGTAAAACCTGAGAAATCTTGGTTGTGCCTTTAATTCTTAAATTTTCTTTTGACTTAAATAAGTGAATCTATCAGGTGAAAGCTGTTTCCCACTTAGGGACATGCTATTAAATACACGTAGTTATGACAAATGTGAGGTAATGCTTCATGATTTCTAACAGTAGCTGCTGTTACGGTTTTTATCAGTTATGAGATTCCAAGCATTGTAGATACATGTATTCAAAATAAAAAGTATGAATGACACTGTCAGCTAACCTGTTATTTTTCCATACAGTCTTAAGAACGTGACTTGGACTGTATTTGAGCTTCAGATTTCTCAGTGGCGTTCAATCTCTTTGAAAGGCTACAAAATAGTAGAGAACTGGTTCAAGCTACACCTTGAAATTGCTCTTCAATTAATCCACCTTTACCAATATCTTTTAAAGATGACTGTGTCAACCTTGTAGCTAGGTGTCCCCCCATTGCTTCTGTAGTGACCTCAAGGCAGCAAACAGAAAAGCCAAAGAGCTACTCCACTCATTCCAATGTAAAAGGGGATTCAGTCCAGCTCTCGGGTACTTTGAAACTTTCTGTACTAAAGCCTGAAACCACATCCGATGTTAGCAGCATTTAAAACAGATCTATTGCCCTGAACTAAAAGCTACTATCAGATTTGTCCAATCTGAAGCATTTAAAACCATCAGTTATGGCCCTAACTATAAACACCTACATGGCTTATAACAGTGCTGTAATAAAGAAATGAAGGCTCATCTGTCAATATTGGGTCTGCTTCTAGATTGAAAAGCCACCTATGCTTAAAACTGTAATCACCTGGGGAAAAGAAAGGCTCGCATAAAACTATTAAAACCCCCCGACATTGTTGTATGAAAAGCATTTCATCCACATGTAAAGCACTGTGCTAATGGAGAGCAGCCTAAACCCTAAAACGTAGATGAAATTAGCATTTAGTAAAACTTTTCAAAATAGTTTGTTCGTGAATTCCCAGGACATTTGTATACCTGCAGCTCCCAAGATAGTAGTCATAGTGGCAGGAACCACTTACAAGTCCAAAGAAATTAAGTTTAAGAAATTAAGAAAAAAAGTCTAATTGTGAACTTTAAGTGAGGTTGCAAGTGGAAATTTTTTTAACCATTGTAAAACAAACATTTACATGAATATATTCATATTTTGTTTGTATTTTTTTAAAATTATTTTTAAGAATACATTGTCTACATGTTGCAAAAAGACAGCTTTTGTAGCATGTGAGCCTGGTACGCTCTAGTGTAATGTTAAATGGGGAAACCCGCCCTAAACTTCTAAGAACCATCTAACACATACAAGTCTTGTTCTCATGGAAATCCCAAGGTTGCTTTTAGATAGTATGCTCGAAGTTTGAAAACAGAATTAGTCTATTCACATTTTAACTTTTCCATTTAAGTAACCAGTTCTCTATTTCTGTCCCATTTTTCCTTACGTTTCTTGATTCACACAGTACTGCCAGGAAAACACACAGCTGTAGATTTACAGTTTGTTAGCATTGAACAAGAATGAGCTCTTATTTCAGCTTGCTTCAAGAGGTTTCATTTTTTAAAGGAGTTTCATGGCAGGGATTATTTTTTTTCTGTTTTCTTTTTTGAAAAAACTCAGTACAGTTTCTGAACTACTGCAACAATTTCTAACAAGCATCAGTTTTCAGAAAACCTTAAGGAGGTTTTTTTTTTGCACAATGTAAAATCTGTTCTCCTACTCAGAATAAAGAACAGGTTTCATAATGCAGTATTATTTTAATAGTATTACACAAGTACTGGTAACAATGTATTTCATTAATAACCTTTTTATTAACTTTGTAACTTTCTTAACTGCATCTGAAAAACACTGGTAGTCAGTTTAATAGAAAAAATAATTACTGAGAAAATTTTAACAGCTTACCCGAATGCCCAGCACATGCTTCCTCCTCCCTTCACATACACCCGCAGTTTATAAGGATTCAGTCTTACTGAATATTTATCTTCCATTTCATTATAGCGAGATTTTTTTTCTAGTATATAATTTCTACTTAAGTTCACCAGCGTTCTCTGCACGTAGTGATATAATATATAATCTATATATATGTAGTATTTTAAAAACTGTTAATGTAAGAGGTCATATATAATTATTTTCTTCTGGTCCTCAAAAAGAATAATTTCATATACAGAAACTAGAAAATAAACCCAGCACAAACCAGATGTACCAAGTAGTACATATTAAAATAATTACCACAGTAATTGAAAATTCCTGATCTTAGTCCTACGGTAATCAGTTAACTAGAGGCTACTCCACAGCCTCTGGGATTTCTCTGTTATCCACAATAAGGGTATGAATAATTCCTTCCTTTCGTTTTCCACTGCTGACAGCCTTAATGCAACAGCTGTAATCACCAACACTGAAGTGAGTTTCAGTCCCATCTTCTACAAATTCACCCTGGGAGAAAGGAGGCAAGAATGAGAACAGACATGTGCTGTTTTAGTAAAATAAAAGCTGGAGTGCATCAGACTGTTTCCAAGGTCAAGATCATTTGTAGTTCCCACAATTAGAGCTGCCATAGGTACCTGCGATAAATACAGCACAAATGCTGAACAAAGCTGCAGAATCTCAGATAAGGCTTTGACATGGCGTCCAGTTAAAGATTTTTGGGTATTACATGACAATCAAAATTTCACATAATCAGAAATTGTAAAGTTGGAGTTCGTGAATTAATATCGTTGATCCATGTCAGTAAAACAAAACTAGAAAAGACAGTTTCCTTCAGAGTTGTGCAGTACAGCCAGTAAGTACCACACAAACCTATGCTGAAGTGGCAGTAAAACGTGAAGTATTTAGTGGTGCCTTCTACAACAGGATGAAGAGATGCCTGAAATGAGTATAACAGTTGTGTATTTTGGATACATAGCTCCTGCTGCAGTTACATCACTTCCTGTTACGGATTTTGGTTGTATTTTTGTCATCACCTTTGGGAGATCAGAAAAATCCATGTGCCACTCTAATGCAAGCACAGTTTGACAACTAAACCTGTACTCGTAGCTTGCAAGAATATTTCCTAGCGCATTTATTACTTTATGGAAAAGGCCAAGAACCATCAAGAGCAGAAGTTTTGATACCCTGAGAGAGGATGTTTCTTCCACTGATTACCAAAGAAACATTTAGTGAATCTTTTAATCCTATTTTCAAGCATAGCAAAACTATTGATTTTACAATTTGTACTCATCCAGGGGATTACTTGTGGCAGTAGTAATCATAGTGACAACTCTCTGGTGAGAAAGCACATCCTTCAAGGATAGGGAAGCCTACATAGCATGCATATTGAAAGCCATCATAATATAAAAAGATCAAGCCTTCTAGCTATCAACCTGCTCTAAAAAATTAATGCAGATGTGACAGAAAGACAAAAGATTTGATTTGTTCCAACGAGACTCTGAGGCACCAAGTGTTAGGGACCATCTCTAGGTGGAAAAAAAAAATCGTGTTTAACTTTCAGTCACCTCTAACATGAGCAGGTTTGGATGAACTGGCTCTACACTCTGCATCAAACTCAAGTCCCCCCCACTCCCCTGAAAGGTTTTTCCCTAAAAATCCTGGACAACTGACCCAGAAGATTTATTTTGCTTGTCTAAAGAGTGTAAACAAAAGCATTGTTTATTCTTAAATAGATAGATGTTTGGCATCCTAACTGAAATACTGTCAGTTATAAAATACAGTGAAGGAGATTTGAAACAGACTAATAGTGTACTGGCTGTCTAGGCATATGCTCCTACTCTGTGCTAAAGTAAGGTGATGTGCCCCTCTGGCTTATTTTGCTAAGCTTCGGTTATCTAGCCACAGCCCGTGAACAGCCTTTGGAAATAATCACGCACCGCTGTTTCCAGTTTTTGACCGTTGCACCACACATCCATAGTGTCCTTTTCTGCGAAGGAAAAATAAAACAGAAAGTAGAAAGAACAAGGTATTTTATCCACCTACAGACAAGAAGATCTAGGAATTTAAAAAATTTAGCGTTTGAATTTTACTTTCAGAAGTTCCTAATTAGCCACAGTACCTGGGCTACTGGGTTTGTTCTTGTATCAGAGAGATGGGAGGCTCTGTCATCAATGGGCAAACAACTTTTGCTATGAACATATGTTTTTACCTCGCTGTGGCTATTATCACTGGGTTGTTCTGAATATTGTCAGAGATATTCTGACATTCTTAAACTGAAAAACTTGAAGACAGAAAAATGAAGCAATTTCTGCTAATTATGAGTGCTGTTTATTCAATGAAGCTCTAACATTTTTTCCAGGTCAGTTTAATTCAAAAGCAGCATTATTTAACATCCATCAAACTGTATTCTTAAAATCTCCTTGAAAACCCACGTACCACTTAAAATATGAATCTTAGATTTTTTTCATTTGAAACAGAATGTTCTTTTACTTCTCCCAGAACATCCTCCTTAAATTACTTTCCTCTAGAATTCACGTTACTGGCACTGTCATCCACAGGACATCAGTAGAGAGCTGAACACTGCTTGCCTTTTAAGTGAGCATAGGGACATTAAAAATCTGTGAGGAGACTAATTTGTTTCTTGCATTAAAATTGTCTTTCTTCTCCACCCCCCTTCATCTTAGGGCCGTTCATTCTGTCCTGATACTTAAGAAGAAATCATAGCCCAAGGTCTCGTCCCCAGGTCTAACCATACAGCAATACCTGAGTGCAAGTTTTCCTACTAGATGCCACGGACAAATTCCTCAGGGGATCCCTTCCTCCCACCTGCTTGTAATGTATTTGGGAAGGGGGGGCAGAAGAGAAGAAATATATTGCTTTGCTATTAAGAAAGTGAAAAAAGTCATCTGAAGGTTTTAGATTAAATTTGTAGTTAAGTGATACAGAAAAAAGGATGCTGATTAATCTATCAAAAAGTGTAGAATAACATTGTCGCACTTCTTCAGTTAAAGACTCCTTGATTTTGGCTTATGATTTTTGGAAAGAAAGCCTGGTTGCCTGGTGTTAACTCACACAGACAGCAGGTTTGATCACAATGCAGCTAACACTTCTGTAACATGCTTCACCTGGAGAACTGTCTTTCTAGGGCAGCTCTATGGATACAAAAGCCGTAACTCCTGCCAACATTTTTTTTTTTAAATTTTATTTTTTTTTAAATCTAGACCATGCTACTGTAAAACAGAACACTGACAGCAAGTTCACACAGGTGTAAAAAGACCATTATTTTTTTCAGACTGTGTTTGGCATCTAATTTCAAACTTCCAGACCACCCAGGATTTTACACTGCAACAGTGCTAGCCACTAAACTGTGCTTTTCCTTAATTACCAGTTACTAAATGCATACAAGTTTATTCAGAGGCAGTAATATGAAGTCATTCAATGTTTACTTACCTAGAACAACTCTATAGTCCGTACCACCCAAGGTCAGTATCCAAGTATTGGTTGTTTTTGACCTGTTCTCCATGTACTTATTGAGGCTCTTTCCATTGATCTCCAAAGTATATTCATATGCAAAGCCACTGACTGCATCAATGTTAATAGTAGCTTTTGTTTTGGCTGCTCCAACAGTGAATGTTTCTTTACCCACTAATTTAAACATCCATTCTTTTCTTATTGCTTCCTGTAGAATAACACAAAGACAATGGGTATTAATTTATAAAACTGCATGCATGCTTTAGTATAAAAAAAAAAAATGAACTAGAACTCAGGAAACAGCTCAGTACTTAACTATTATTTCAGAATTAACTAATACACAATATTCTGTATGTCTAGAGTGTCTCTGCCCAGGGACAGCAAAGCACTTCATGAATACTCACACCTTAGTTGTAACTGAAAAAAAAAAAAATGATGCAGTTCATTAAATTAGGTAAAGTTAATCAGTTGAATATACCTCACTTGCATTTATTAGTCTGTTGTTTGTTATGATGCCTGTTGCATGGAACTGCACTTACATAATCTGTATCATAGTGAATTGTGAGCACATAGCAATTTCACCTTTCCATCAACATAGACAACACGTTTTCCTGAAGTGGTCCCATGTTCAAATTCAATCTTATGAACACCATCACTTAAAGCTACTTCCCAAACAGCCACCAAATCTGTCATCTTCTCTAAGTAGCTGTACCGAGACCTATGGAAACACCAACAAAGTAAATTAATTGTCGTTGAAAGAGTTCAATTACTAACGTCTATAGTTTAAAGCTTTATCACTTCAGGACAAGTCACTTTTTACAAATGATAAATGAGACTTGAACGAGTAAGCTTACAGAACTGCTTATATTTTCATGTTTTTCAAACATTCAAATATGACAAAATATCACAAAATATAAACAGACAGTTAAACAGACTCACTTTGACAAACACCATACAAAGACATATATATCCATCTAGCTTCTAAAACTTCCATTTCAGGTGACAGTATGGTTACAAAATTATATTTGGAATTCAGATGCTCTTGGACAGTTCTGTGATTTCTTGGCAGGCCTTAAAATACAGTATTTTGATTGGTCTCTGAGAAAGTGTTTTAGCCTTTTAAACTTGAAAAATAGTCAGGATGATCAGTTTAACTATTATCTGTTTTAACAGATTTGTCTGTAATCTTTCTCATAAACTTTACCTACATCATTCAGAAATGCAACTCTGCACACACAAACACCCACAGGGGAGGAGACCTGGCAAGATATCCTTTCATTTAAGTAATTTTTAAAGTTTAGATATAGTCATAAGTGACCACTGGAACTGTGGATATCTTTCCAAATCTGCTCATACCACAGTTCTGATTTTTTACCTTACTTCATCTTCATAGACAGTAATCTCCTCACGGGATGCCATAGTAACCAAAACAGCTTTTAATCCAATTAGCAGCAAGAAAAAAAGAAAAGCAGAATAGCAGAATAGAGAAGTGTTGAGGCCTAAATTTTCCTCGTTTTCTCCATTTAAGATAAGGACAGTTTAAAAGTGGCATGAACTCTCATGCACTGCCGTATATATGATGAAATACAAACATAATTTTTCCTCTTAGACAGAAAAGCAAATATAAGTATTCTTTTACAAGAAGTGCAATTTATCCTAACTTTATTAGCACATCATAAATGTGTTAGTTATTCGACGGAAAAATGGTCTGCCTAACTTGTGAGCAAAAGCTTAGAAATGGACAACTTGACCAAAGCAGGAACCAAATCCAGAGCCGCCCATCTCAGTCACAAACCATAACAGATGGGGGACTGTTGCCACCTCAGGGAAACTGAAACAGCACAGGCAACAATTTTAACCTACTAATTTTTCTAAACCACTGTAGTAGTTTTCAACAATTGCATTAGTAATTTGACCTGGCAATTCAGTCAAAGTCTACATGAACCACAAAGAAATCACTTGCTTCTTACTTAGCACGTTTGTAGATCATGACTGTGTTTTACAACACCGCTGATATTTTTAACTTATCATTTTCAGTAAACAGATTAATTTACGTAAATTTTTGACCTGCACTAGTCTGTGCATATCAATAAGCGTAATTTAAGTAAGTGCAAATAAGTGAGTTTTTGATAAGTGTACTTTTAATTCATTTTTCACTGAAAAGTACAAGTTATAAGCTCTAGGGTCTCTCTCAGCATAACAGAGGATTGTGTATTTAAAAATTAAACCTCCTTCACTCTGACTTAAGCTTCTATTTTAAGACGCACTCAAGTACACTGCTGTATTACTGTCCGTGGTTTTGTCAGTAATTACACACATTTCTGTTCATAAATGGAAGAATAAGTTTTAAAAACAGTGAAACCGTTTTAAGGATGTAAGGATTTAATTCTCACAGTAGTGAGCAGTCTACGCCACCAAATAAAGGCCAAGGAGGTTCTTTTGGTTGTTCCTAAAGTTACAGGTTGATTTCTGTGACTCCCCTGGCACACGATGGAAGTCAGGTGAGTGTATTTCCCTGCATTTCCCGCTTCCCCCTTCCCCTGCCTGCCAAAGGAGAGGTCGCCGGGGCCTCAGGACAGACCCACGGGTGTTCCCGCCAGGTAATCGACACAAGAAGTGGCCTTGGGCACAAAAAGAAATGCCAGAAGAGATGGCACCTGGAGCATGTCTACAGCCTACCCACAGAGACCACATCACCCCCGGCAGCATGCAACCCTGCTGCATGAATTTTAGCAGATAATGTTGGATCAATGCTGAAAGGGTTAGGAAACATCCCAGAAGACACAATTTCCTTTTTTTTTTTTTTTTAAAAAAATCATGGTAATGTGGTAATACTTTTTTTTTTTTTTAAATCAAACCTGAACCCAAACTCTAGGCCAGCTTTATGTTTTCTGAAGGACAGTCGATACCACCAGAGTCCGAAGGGAGAGCGGGACACGACACGACCGGAGCCGCTCGCCCTCAGACATCCGCTCGCTGGCCCCAATCCAAAGGGAACGCGTTTGTGCTAACCGCCGACCCTCTCGTGTCACTGCCTCTTCTGTTGAATCAAGTCAGCAGCCCAAAATGAGATTTACTTCTTTATGCATAAGGACTTGTTTTGAAAGCTAGGATGGGATTACCGCTCTGCATCCACCTAATCCCTGCCTGCTGGCAGACAGCGGGGGGATGGCACGCTAGGACGTACGCCAACTCCAGAGACAGCAAACTTCTCCCCACCACCCACGTCTATTGCCAGTACAGAGCTTTTCTTGAAATTAAGTCCTGACAACCACCTTTTCAAACCCCTCCTCAAACAGCTTATTGCTGACTGCCCTGAATCCTCCGCACCCACGGAGAGGATGCAGCTCCTCTCGGGGCCGCCCTCGCCTCAGCCTCCAGCCGCAGCGCCCCACCGGCCCACAGGCAGGTTTCCCGGCACCTCCCACCCCTCCTCCGGGCCGCGCCCCCGGCAACAGGCAGAATGGCTCCCTCCGCCTCCGCCTGCTCCTCCACCTCCTCCAGCTGCCAGGCGGTCTCCAAGGAGCCCAAGGAGACGCTCCCTCAGCCCGGGCGGGAAGGAGCCGCGGTGAGGGAGGGCAGCTCCCAGGCGCTTGCCTCCCCATCCGACGGCCGCAGTGCCTGAGGAGAGACCAGCCGAGCCCGGCCCAGCCCCGCCGCTCCCGGCCCCGCTCCTACCTCCGCGGGACTCTCCACCCCCTCCGTTTCCCGCGCCTCAAAATGGCGGCGGGCGCTCAGCGCCGCCCGGCGGCCGCCCACCTCCCTCCCCCTCCCCTCACCACCACCGGCGGCGGGCGGGCCCTTAGTTCCCCGCCCCGGCCCGCCGCCCTCCCGGCCGGCTCCGCGCTTTCCCGCCGCGGGCAGCCCCGTACGGGGTTGTTCCCTTGCCGCCGCCCGGGACCTGCTGAGGCTACCGCGTCCCGGTAACCGACCCCTTTACTCCTCTGCGTCCCGGTGGCCGCCTACGGGCGGCGGCGCGGGGCCCGGCCTGCCCCTTCGCCGGCGGTCCGGGAGCGGGCGTCCCTCGCCATGACGGAGGTACCGTGGTGGACCTGAGGTGGCTGTTCTTACTGCTTGGTGGTTAAAAAACAGGACAAAAAGGAAAAGGAAAAAAATCCCAAACAATAAACGCCCAAAGCAGACACCCGCATTCTCTGAGGGCTTCTCTCGGGGCTGGGGCAGGGGGTGCAGGCCCACCGCCCCCCCGGTGCATTGGGGTTACCTGAGGGCTGGTTGCCTGGGGTTTTTAAAAAGGTAAATTTTATTCATTGTGCATATTTCTCCTTCTAATAGTGATCAGGAAACCCGAGTACTCTGTATATTAAGTACATTTTTCCCCAGTATTTTTAGCAGATCCTATTGGAAAGTCTCACACGCCCGCCTGTAGTAGCTGGGGCTTCTTGGGAGTTCGGGGTTGGTTTGTTTTTGTTTGGGGTCATTTGGTGTCCTCCGCTGCTGGCACAACAGGAAGGAGAGGAGACCCTGAGCTGATCTTGGGGACTCAGGTTTCTGTCTCTTCTTCCCCTTCTCCCCACTGCAGCAGGAGAAGGCAGAGTGGGAAAACCTAAACAAGCTATTAATGCGTCATGGGTTGAAACCGGTGAGTCTTGCTGCCCCCGAAAGCTGCAGAAATATATCGGGTAAGGAAATGCTAATTTTACAAGTTTTTGTATCTGGAAATAGTAAGCGTAAGTTCATAAGGCATCTATGAAGCCGTCACTTCCAAATGGTAGCCAAGATGTGATCTTCAGCTATTAAAAGTCTTTCATTATGACTTTGCTTATTATTTGTATCTCCAGATATGATTGTCTTAGACAGTCAATCTTCTGTAGGAATAAGACTTGCATTAAAAACGCTGGTGGAAGACACCGACCGACAGCAGAAAATGATGCAGGGGCTTATGGAGACTAATCGTGGTCTTAGGTAAGACACAGTGAAAGGAATTTACTTGCTAATGCAAAGCAAAAGTATTATTAGTGTCCATCTCGTGCCAGGTGGAGCTCTTGTCACATCTGAGGCCTAAGAACTTTTTCCTGAGATTTTTGTCCAATATGCAGGAATGTTGGCTAGTTCCTTTTGAGCTCTTCTGTTATTTCATCTGCTGCTGCTTCCCATACCAGCATATTTCCCGTACCTGCTGCCACAGGCTATTATTGAGGGTCATCAGATAATGTTTTTCAGGCCTATGCTTCCTTCACTGTCTTTAGTGAAATGTGTTCAATTTAAATCAAGGTTTTATTTTTATTTTCTTTCAGAGATGAGATACGACAGGAACGAGGTCGGGCATCTCGACAAGAACAACGGGCTAATGATTTGGAAAATGTGGTGAAAAGCATTAAGTCCAAAATTTGTCAGCTGGAAGATGAGACAATAGCTAAAGTTTGCCAGCAACAGAATCAAGTCAAAGAACTTCAAAAAGATCAACAGGTTTCACAGGTAATTCAGATAATGCTGTCTGAGGATTCAAACTTTTGACTTGTTTTAAAAGCTCTAAAAATATTTAAATTGATCAAAATAAACATGAGTCATAGAGTTAGTACACTATTTGTAACCAGGATTTTTCAATCCATACAGAATTTTCTAGCGATAACTTAGAAAAATACCTGTATCCTTCTTCCACTGCCTCTTCAGTATGGCTGAAACCCAAATACTGAGCTTCCTTGGGACCAGGTGCCTACTTGGGCATGTACAGTACAGTCTCCAGCTTGTGTGTTAGAATAATTTCATAATGCTCCCAATTATCTCTTCACAGGCAAAATATCAACAGCAGCAGGAAAAGCTGCAAGAACAGGAAGAGATTATTGCCCGTTTGCAGAAAGAGCTGTGCAAAGTTGGGATGGAAGAGCAACGGCGTGTTTCCGCTCAAAACAAAATGTTCTGTCAGTTTTGCAAAAGAGCTCCCAAGTCCCTTCTAGATCAGCAGTAAGCAATTTTCTTGTGTTGGTGAATGACCTGTAACATTAAATGAAGAAACGGATTTTAAAGTGACTAACTGTTCTCCATATTTATATGAAAAAAAAAAAAAAAAGCTGGAGACCTTAGGAGCGCGAGCTGAAATATGAGTTCTTGTAGACATATATCAATGCAGTAATTTTTTCTTCTGTAATGAATGTGAGCTGGGTAAATCTATGGCAGACAGTTAAAAAATTATCAGCCCCTGTATACGCTAGGTGTCAGCAAAGAGAAGGGAATGATTCACTCTACTCTGGAACTGCAGTATCTGCTAGAGTGATCTCATCCTGGGGTTCTAACATTTTAAAATGTAAATTAAAACAACGAACACCCCCGAAAAAAACCTGCCCAGTTCACAGTCACTTCTGAAGTGCAACTGGTCTTTGCAACTGCTGACTGTGGGCTTGCTGTAAGGCTTCCTAGGTACTTCAGTGAGAATTCTGAGAAAGTAGTCCAAGCCTATGTCTCTTGCAGTAAGATCTCCATAGTTCTGCTATAATCAGAGATTTCCCAATTCTTAGGCCTCAGGTAGCCATCACTGTATTGTGCTGATGTTGCCTGGTTTTCCAGGCATGTCTAGTAACCTTTACCTGGGAAACATTTAAGAGGGATTGTGTGTGCGCAGCGCTTTTCTCCTGCCCTCACTGTGTGAGAGCAAGGATCACTAATTTTGGTGCCCTGTGCTCTCTCATCTCTCCTAAAGAGACAATCTTAGAGTGCTCAAGAGGAAAGGCAGTTTCTCAGCTGTTCAGTTTTTTGTGGCTCTGTTTTTTGCAACCACTTTGAAAACAGTTTCGTTGGAGGTGGATGTTCTCGGGCTATGTGGGACATGTGCTCTCTACCTCCTGCAATGGTGGCTGAGCCCCAGCACTCAGGGCTGTGCCACACTGTTGAGATTGCTGAGTAAACATAGTCACAAGATGAGGAGGCTGTCAGGAGGATTTACCTTTTGTGTCCTCTTGAATAATTCTGCAACTTTTAGTCTAGTACAGATTTAATGTCTCTGCTTTTCTGTTTTGGAAAGCTGACTGTGTTTGTTTGATGTGAGAGAGAACCCGCTATTCGATGCAATGCAGTCACTTCTGAAGTGCAGTATAGTTCTGGCCTGTTCCTATGGGGTGGTCACAGTATCTTTCAGGCATATCTTTTTTGAGAATACCTGAAATTCAAAATAACATTTTTCCTTTCTTCAGGTTCCTTTGTCTAATTGATTATTATGAATCTCAAATTAGTCAAATGAAAAAGGAGCTAAGGTAGGTCTCTTCTAATGACTTATGGCCCTACTGTTCAAAATTTTCTTACTCCTTATTGTTCTAAATCTTCTAAAGGTAAATATTCTGTATTCCAGCTGTCATTAGCATGTAAGAAACAGCAAAGGATGGTAATGGTTGTGGAAGTTTGGATTCATCTGGGAAACAGCTGTCAGTTAGGAGGCCAGGACAGCCGGGAAGTTGGGGGTATTTAGACACTTGAGCTATAATTCTTTCTTTTTTCTGGTTGGTTTTTTTTTTCTTCCTCTTTTGCCATGGTTCACAGGCAGGAGAATTACTGCGTTAGTAGTGCTCAGTCAACTGATTTCCCTAAACAAAAGGAATACCAGCTTTTCAGCTGTATCGTGGTGCCTACATGGTACAAAGCAACAAGCAGATACCTGAGACATTCCTATAATTTGAGATTATTATCTTGAGAACTGAAATGGGATTTGCTTTACTGGAATTTCTCTTGAGGAAGAAGTGCACTTAATTAGTATATCAAACAGCTTCCCAGAAATAATAGAGAAGAGCAGTGGATCTTGGAGCAGAATTTCTCTTCTTTTTACTTTGCAGTTTATGGAAATGTTACTATCATACATAACTGCTAACTAAGCCAACTTAGATCTTTGAGGTAATTGAATTACAGTAGGCTGAAAGAATTTATTTTTCCCAATAGGCAATACAAAAAAGATGAAGACCAGGTACAGAGGGAAGTAAAAAGCAAGGAAGAATTCTTAAATCTAGATGCTACTCCTAATTATAGAGCACTGCTCACGGTATGGAATTGCTAAGAATAAGTCACTGCAGATCTCTAAATGGTAACCCTTCAAGAGCCACATAGAAACATATGTGTTTCATTTCTATCCCTTGTTCTTATGTCGTCTTAATTTGTAACCTCTCTGGGCAGGGTTTGATGTCTTTATACAAAGATTTGTTACTGTGTTGTGAGTTGTCTTTGCTGAGGACTGAATAGACCTCTGTAATCCCAGGTTCTCCACCTGTGGTCTAATGCAGCAGCCTCTTGATCTTAGTTGACTAATTCCTCATCCACGCTGTCTTGCTGTGTAGGCAAGTGGGAAACCTTCTTAACACATACGTACTTTAAAGTGTTCAAGCTTGTTGATGATGGAACAAGTAAAGTAAAAGAAATAACACAGTTTATGTTGCAGTCTTTCCAGAAACAACTTATTGAAACAAAAGCCAGGAATGAACAGCTTTTGCTTGAAAATATAAATCTCAAGAAAGATTTGGAAATAAGGTGAGAAAGGATAAATATCATCCTTTTTAAGGGCACTGCAGTAGACTTTGCTTTACAAAGAAAGAAACCGAAAGCACCAGCCATTGTAAAAGCGTAGTATGAATTCTGCCTTTAAAAGCTATTCATCAAAATAAGATACGGCAGCAACAGTCAACCTTCCCTCCCTACGCTGTTAATAACAACAACTGCTAATGGTTATTTTGCTGTTTATTGCTGTTGCCACGTAGAAATGTTGCAGAATTTCATTTCCAGAATGATGTTGCGGCACTGGCCAAGCTTTCTTACTCTTTTGCTTGGCTGAGTTTTATAGATACCTTCAAAGGCAAGACATATAATATGGTACTTTTTCTTTCTAACAGACCAACTGCACAGGAATTAAAACTGTACAAGCACCAAGTGAAGAAACTAGAGAAAACTTTACAGAAAACTATCCAGTAAGTATATTTCTTGAGTAATTTTCATGTACCCTCTGAACTTCTTAAGGCAGAGACACTCTGCAGCCTGTAATGTAGATAGCAGCTTATAAAGCATGTACATTATCACTGTTCCTGGGAGCCTGGTTATAGGCAGCAAATGCTACTGTATCTCCGAAAACACCCTGTGAATCTCTGAAGTGAAGGCACAGTCTCCAAATGGGGGCACAGCTGTGTGTCTTTTTTATTTCATTTTGTCTTTCGGGATTTGATTTGAGTGCTATTGCAGGCAATACGGACAGGACCAAACTGTGTTGTTTGCTGCTTCCGTGAGCTATAAAGGCAGCTACTGGTTACATTATGGATTATGAATGAGAAAGTATGAGCTGGCAAAATGTTGCAGCTACTGAAGTTATGTCTGTATTATTCCTAGAAATTGACTTCGTTTTTTTTCTGAAACATTGCTAAGAAAATAAATTGAAGGTAATAGAAATCCAGTATTGACAAAGTGTTTTTATCTGTAATTTCCCTTAATCATTTGTGCATGTGTATACTGAATGCCTAAATATTTTATAGCCTGAAAAAGACATCACTTAAACTTTAAAAATGTTCCATTCTTCATTTTACATCGTGTATACTAAATGGTCTTTTCTGTCATGCAGTGGGTATGATTTAGATGGTAGTTTTAGAGAAAGCCATCTTAGATTTGAGAAGAAGGGTAGCGAGCTATATATAGCAAGCCAGGAAAGATGTTCAAGCAGAAGCAGATGAAGACTGAGCATGGAATTTGACCCTTTTGAGTAAAATTCTGCATTTTAAGTCTTCAGCCGTAATAGAACCTCTGGTAACAGAACAACTGTACATCTGGTGGTGTCCCTTCTAAATTAGCACGCAGTCTGGAATAACCTCACCCTGGAGACTTGAGATGAATTAATGATATTTACATTAGGTATTATATTCTTCAGCTAGTTCAGTTTGATGGAATTCTATTGGCAGGCATCACAAAATGGAGATTTTACTTTGTAGGTGTAAGTCGATGTGCTACATACCTGGTTCTTTAATCAAGTTGAAAGTAGTACCTCCTTCTAAAGCTACTTGTGTAACCCCCTGTATGTATTTGGCCTGTAGATCTTCGGGGAGTAGTACCGGAGAAAGAATAGAAGAAAAGAAAGAACCTGAGAGTATTGCAGGAGTAGATCAGTTGCAGGCAGTTTGCCAGCAATACTTACAGGTACGCAAATTTTATCTGTACTCGGTGTATCTAGCACTGTTACAATGAAATATAACACATGAGTTTTGTTTAACTATGTAAACTGAAGCATACTATTTCAAATCTTAAGAATTCATATGAAGTCCTCTACACAAGATTCATAATGTTCTGGATTTGGCAGTTAACATAGGCTTGTTCTTAATTGTTCTATCATAAGTGTAAACTACCTGAAAATATAGCAAGGAAGCAGAGACTAGGCTAGCAAACATCGGATCAATTATTTAGCTGAAGTCTTTTCAGGACAGGGGATTTGTTTAAGGTCTCAGGCAAAACAGATCCTTACGTTATGGTTTTAAACATGCCTGAGGAGATAGTGGCTTTTATTTTTCTTTGAATAAAAAAAAAAAAAAGGTAAATGTAATAAAACTTAGCAAAATGTAAGTGTGGAAGTAACAATGCCTCAAGTGGCTAAATATTAAATATCCCTCAAAGGGAAGTATATTTGCATTACTTCTACATATCTTCTAGCTAGTATATTTTTAAATCTTTGAATCTATTGAATGCATCTGTAAAATTCATTGATAGTAACTTATTGGAGCTATTTATGCGTTAATGTTTAGACAGTCATGACTGTGGTGCAGATAGATTTTATTATAAAATGTCATACACAGTTGAGCAGTAACATTTGTTATTTGGCGTTGAAGGTGTTGTCCCATATTGATTCTATTTTGCGAAGTCCAAGAGCTCCTCCGTTAATATACAGGCGCAGTAAAGGACCAGTGCAAAATTATATCAAAGAGAATGGACAGGAATGTGGATTTGAGCACCTTCCGCTTACTATAGAAATGTGGGCAGATCAGCTAACGGCCCTAAAGGTAACACATTATTGTACTTGGCTTTATACTCCTTTAATCTGCTGACCACTCCTCAGTCCCTCCCTATATGTAGGGTTTTTTTCTGTGTGTAGCTTTTGTTATTGCCTGACTTGGTGTTACATTGTAACAATAATTCTTCTGTGCATTTATATACTATTTTAAAACACAGTAGGGTGAAAAACGTGCTGTGTTCTTACAGGCCAGAGGTATTGCTCTGTCTATATTGTCTAAATGTTTTTGTTCAGTGGCCGAGTCCCTAAGAAGACACTTAAGCTTTGGAGCCTTTGTACTTCACACATTAATGGTGATGCATTCTCTTTCTTCCTTTTGTCTTGCCCGAACAGTAACTTTTTTGATCTAAATACAATTGAAATAGTTTTGTTTAAAACCAAACTCTCTGTGACCTACACGTCTTATTTCACTGAAACTATAATATATGGAGTACTTCAATTTTTATACTATCAGTGTTCTTTTTACATCAAAGAATGTAAGCAAAATACTGTGCTTATATTCTGTGAAAACTAAAACCTTAATGTCTGCAGTACCGGAATGTTTTTGCATATGAGAAACAGAAAATCTGCCCATTTCTATAGCAAAAACAACTTTAAAAAGTTATTAAAATAAGTTGTGTCTCCTCCCTTCTTTTAAAAGGATTTGCATAGGTCCTTGAGAAAACTGTCTCTGGAATTGGTGCCCTGGCACACTGTAGATCCACAGGATAACAGAGAATCTATACGAGTTGAAGACCTCCAGTTCACAGTAGATGCAATTTTGGAAGAAATAGAAAATAAGGAAAAGGTAATTCTTACCAGGGGTTTATAATCACAAGTTACTGTGGAATTCTTAAATGCATTTTTCACGCGGTGATTAGATTTGCACATTTGAAAGCCTTGCAGGGTTTAAGAAGTTGCTGTTTGAATACCTTCAATAGTCAAAGACTATTTTAGCATAATGGATAAATTCACCTTGGGGACAACTGCTTTAATCAAAGTCACTTGACCAACAATGAATTTGCATTGCCCTGTAGTCTCGGGTATTACCCTGTTCTGTCTGTTTCGCAGTCAGCATTGAGAATACATGAACTTACTTACTAAGCAACAGAGAAGAAAGCTTTCAAAAGAGTATTTCTGGTTTGCTGGATATTTGTGTCCGAAAACTCTCTTTAAAATATGTCTTCAGATTTAAGAATATTTGAAAAGCTGTGATTTAATAAGGGAAGTTACACCCGTTTTTCTTCATAGATTAGTTTTAAGAGTGTTTCATGGTTTAAAAGAATCCTTGCTTTGTTAAGCAATAATGTTGATGAGTTATTCTTTCTGCTTGCTACAGAACAGCCAGACACCATCCTTACCAACCCTGTTTGCAATAGTCTCTCACTTCCAGAAGCTGTTTGACGTGAATTCTCTGAATGGCGTTTATCCACGAATGAATGAGGTTTACACAAAGCTTGGGGAAATGACCAACGCTATGAGAAATCTCCATGAGCTCCTGGAACTAGGTAAAGACTTACCACCTAGCATTTGTTCAGACCCCATTTCACAGGAAGACGACCACAAGCAAAAGGCTGATCTCTTCATAGAATATTTGCTGAGCTGCTGAGAAATGAGTAAACTAGCTATATTCTTCAGTGGGAAGATAAAAATAGGTTGCTGTCGATTGGGAGTTTAAATAGCAAACCCCCATTATTTGTAAGCCTTTTGCAGTTGCTGAGGAATACCAGGGAGGCAGAAGAAAGGAATAACAGATGAATTTTTAAATTTTATTTTTCCACAAAGTTTTGTTTCCTGTGAGCTTACTTCATAATTCTTCTTGACCATCTTTCATTCTCTACTTGAAAGATAACAAGTTTAAGAAGAAATAACTCAACCTCTAATGTAGATTTCTACTCAGTAATTCATTCAAGTGTAATTATGTCCAGTCCTCAGAAAATTCCATCTCACACTGCTAAATTAAAAAAAAAAAAAAGTTGTTGAATGTCAAAAACTAAGTGCCAGTACTCAGAGGCATATGTAGTTACTTCCCAGGATCCATTCTCCTCTGGTTTGTACTTCTGGAGAACTTCTTGGGTTTAAAGGTTTGGCTATGCTGTAGGGTGTACAGCCCGAGAGCAAGGCTTCTGGACTACTAAGGTCTTCTGAGCCTCACTGGAGGAGGGAAGCAGCCTTCCTGCCTGCAGCCAGCATGGGAGATGAGGAAGCCTCATGTCTCCCTAATAATTACAAACCAGTGGAGCTCAGAGGATGCTTCTCCAAGTCTAGTTCTTCTGAAACTGAGGGAGAAAAGGATAAGGAGCATGTTGCCTTCAGTCACAGCAGTCAAAGCAGGTACCAAAACAAGTTCTGGTTGTTAACAAAGTATTTATTGAGCAGGTTCCTTGTTGGCCTAGCCCCTATACTGTGCTTCTGCTGTGTTACAGGAACCTAATGAGTAACGTCCCTCTCTATATAATGTCAGTTGGCTGATTTCCACTGGCATTGTAGGGTGCACTTTAGTACCGTCTCTGCTGTGAAAATACACAGCTCTGACAAGTTCTTCTGCCGCTAAAGGATTAGTGAGAGATTCACCATTCCTAGCTAATATTAGTTCATTTCTGACCATAGGTTTTCTGCAAATGATGGAACTTGTACGCCTAGACATGTGAAAACCAAATAAAATTTGGGCACCTGCAAGAACTGGATTGTGCCTAAAATACTTTTCTGTTATTACTGTTATAAGAAAGATGAAGTGTTTGTTTTTCCATAGACAGTTCAGCTCCACCCACTGTGGTAGTGGATACTGTTGGGAAACTGTGTGACATAATTAATGAGAACGTGACTGAGCAGGTACAGCAGCTTCTGGGGACCCAAGACATCCACAGGTATGTGGGGCTGTTCCATTGGTGACCATTCTTCAAATACCAAATTTAGTAATTGAGAGAACTGGTTAAAACTGATACTGAAAGAAACTTTAATAATTTCTTACAAAGTCAGTGCGCTGTGACAGCAAAGGAGTTGCTACTATCCTACATGAAACAGATCTTGAATACTTTAAAGGATAAAGCTAGCAAAGAGAAAAATTAAGGCCAGAAGGTTCCAAAACGCCGTGTTGGTTTACATGGAGAAGGTGATCAAATAAGCTTATTAAGGATGTGTATTTCATAAGGAGACAATGCAAATACTGCATGTGGGTGGGGTGGAGAAAGTGTTGCAAGGTTTCAGCTGTAATACTGAAGTGTATTAGTTGCTAAGAGAATGTATGCCTCAAGCTGCCTACAAATATTTTGGGAACTGGGCAAATCTTGTTCTATCTTCAACAGGTGAGAACATACATATACGTGGTGGCAGACTGTAAGAGCTTGAATTCAGCATGGGCTCTGCAAACATACTAAAAAATTAATTGCAGCAGGCAGCAAGTCTGGCACACGCCAAGTTAACAATACTAACTCCAACCTTTCTGCACTCCTCACAGTTTTAACTAGAGAATAGCTGCTTATAGAACATTCCCTGCTCCACCTCTGAGGCAGTTATATCAGCCACCCCCAGGCAGTATATTTAGCATACACAGACTAATGTTCCCGTCCAAAAATTACCTGGTGCCATGTAAGGAGGAAAGGAAGAATGTATATAGGCCATAAATTGTCAAATTAGAGATCGTTTTTTGGCAGCTAACACTTGTTGGCTGCAGGTTTCAGAACTTGAGGACACATTTTTGGTGTAGATGGTTTTAAATACTACTAGGTAGCAGTGTATTCAGAAAGTCATGACATAGTATGGCAAAACAGCCAAGGAGACGAACTTAAAATGCCCTTGCACCTTTAATCTGACAGTCTTACTTGCATATTTCAGTATAATCAATAAGCTAGAAGAACATGAGTGCTTCTTTCCACCATTTCAAGCTCTCATTCAAGATTTGCTTTGTCTTCTAGGTGAGTAATAATTGCAACAGTTGTAATTATCTTCATTCCAACGCGTCCTCCTAAAACTCTAGATAGCTAACACGTGTCTTGTTTACTCCTGGTGTGCTAGAAGACAAGGAGGATGTGAGGGAAGGTGCTAACTTTTGCCTCACTCCTTTCCATCTTTCCTCAGGAAGTGACCAAAACAGTTTCTGTTGCATCTATTCAATCATATTACTCCTAAGATAAAATAAACTGAGTTTTTTCCAAAAGCATTAAAAGGTTTGAGGAGTTTATTTTATTCACTAGCTGTATTTCTAACATTTAAGTTAGAATTTTGCCTGAACTTGAAGATGTTCTAGGTACATACGCCTTATTGTTTCATTTTGCTCTTCTTTGTTTCAGAGATCAGTAACCTGGATGATATTTTACCTACTGTGCGAAATTTGAAATTGGGAGCTAGTTAAGAGTTACTCTGGTCTTCTCTAGCAAGATTTATCTTACCTGTGACTGTACCCGTTGATGCATATGACATTACAGCTACCTCTAACCTCTGTTACGCTAATCAACAGTTTCAGATTTTTTGACATAAATAAAAGGTGCTGCATTTTTTCATTTTTCTTAATTCTTGTTTCATGGTCAGTTTAAGAAAAACTTATTATAACTGCTATCAGTTGGTCTACTCAGTCCCAGAGAGAGAACCAATACACTCTGCATCAGTCTGGGAAACTGAACCTAGCACACATGGGCAGGCACACTACAGCCACTAAGCGTTTGGAGTGTTGCTGACGCAGTAAGTATGAGATAAAGGTGCTCTAACTGCCTTAGCCATAACACTCTCTGCCTCGGCCTATCTTGGTTTTCTGGAGAGCTTATTTTAAAATGCTCTTTACATCTTCAGGTAAGTTTACGATGCGAGGAAATTGTTATTCAGCGAGATTCTGGCTGGTCATGGACTGAGGCAGACTAGATTACTGTAATCTAGGCCAAAAATATTTGAAACTTGCTTCAGGTGGTGGTTTACGGGTTTCTGCCTAGCACGGATTTGAAGTTACCATGGTCATATTGATAGTCAGTTTTAGAAAGGCGTAGATCAATTTTCTTATGCAAGACAGAAGTTTATTGTACAGAAACAAGCACACCAAGCTTCCAAAAATATTTTGGTATATTTTGCTCTAATATTAATAAAGCTTAGTTTACAAAACTCTGCTGTTCCTCAGGCAGAATGCTTTGCTATCAAGGTTTACAAGATTTTGAAACGTACTGTAACAAAGAACAAAACACGTTAAAGCGTCACAAACTAAAACCTTAATGACATCTTGGTAAACTAGTCTCCCTGCTTTCGGAAGCTCATTATATACATACCTGCAGCCACAATCTGCTAAGATACTTCTGAACAGTGGAATATCAATTTCTTAGTTTCTCAAAAATTGCTATTAGAGTCTTAAACAGTTTCTTTCAACAGGTTCTGTAGCCCTACAGATGAAGAATGCTGTTTAAAAATTTATTCTTTTAAAAGTGCAATGCTTTCATGTTAAAACAACATGAATAGGATTCTGGGGAAATGAGGCTGCCAAGCAAAGTAATGACGCTGAGCTGACAGTCTAAAATATTTCCAGGTACAACACTTCCTTAAGAGAGTACCCATACCTAAGGGTTCTTTGGGGGAGTTATGCCAGAAACAGCAAAAATAAAGGACTTGTAATTCCCAGTGTGGGGTTGGTTTTGTTTGTTTCTTCGTTTTCTTACTTCAGTGAGAACTAATCTCTGAGTAGGATCATTAAATTTACATGTCCTGAGCTGGAGACTGCTTCAAATTTGCAGTGACTGTTCAAAACACATTGATTACAAAAGAGATATGTACAGTCATATAAAGTTGAAAAGTTAGTAACTTATGTACATGAGAAGAAATCAATCTTTCTTGCGTCTGCTCCTTGTCAGCTCATACCTGCAAGACAGACACAATAAGTAATTATAGTAGTTTAAGACTTTCTTTAAAGTTTTAACTGGCACAATTGAGAGAACTTGGGCTGTTTTATTGCTTGTGCTTTACAGGCGGCATGGCAAAGGAGGCTTTGGAGATGGCCTCAACTTTCAGCTCTTTACCAGGAACTTTGGATGCGTCATTTTTCTCCTCCTCCCATAATTGCCATAAGCTTACATGAGACACAGATGCAAGCTGGGTCAGGGCGACTTGGGTTTCCTATCCTGCTGGCCACTGTTGGCTCACTGCCTGCGTGGATGGCAAGCTCCTGGACTACCCACACTGCATTCCTTGCGCTCCATTGAAGGAGAGAGAAGGAAGAACTACTGCCATTAACTACAGCTGTAGAAGGGAAAAAAAACCCTGGTTTTTAATCTTTGCTTCAGACCAGTGCTTAGGGTTTAAGTCTGAACCACAATGAACACACAAGCAAAACTCTAAGTGGCTTATTATAATAGTTTCTATAAATGCTTTGTAATTAAAGTTTTATCATATATATATATTGCTGATCACAGTATTAATTTAGTTAAGATCTTTATCCAAATTAAAATTTGTTGCAAGGTTACTTTAATAAACATAATTCTTTTACTTATGTGTCCTAGTGGCTTTTATGGTAACTTAAAATATGCTGAAGACTATAATTGACATATAGGCCTCTTGCTGTTTCACGGGGCAGGTACTGCACTAGCAACTGGATTAACATGCAACTTAGACAAAACTACCAGATTAGTTCAAGTTAGTCCTGCTTTTGCAGGTCAAATATTCTTCTTGCTCACCAAAATACACAGCCCATTTACCAGCGCTCCAACAGCAGTCACGCAAACTCACAGCAAAGCCACTAGCAGGGTTTGAAAGTAGGGAGACGAAAACTTACCATTGTGCAAAACCTTTTATTAAGTCCTCCTGTGACAAGTCAATCCGCACCTTTAAAAAGCAAATTTGATTTCTTTGTATATTATTCAGCGTACAAATTGATTAGCTAAGCTAGCGTTCCGCCCAAGTCAGACCCACTTTCACATTCTCAGGCTGCAGCTCAGGCTGAAGGGAGCCGAGGTTCCGGCATTCGCAGGACACAGGCACTAGCCCAGCCTCAGCCCCGCAGCCCAGGTTCTCAGCAGCACTACTTGGAAATTTATCACTGAAGAAGTGATTCCAGTTTACTTTTGACAGAATCAAAGTTGTTCACCCAAAGCTTGATAAATTCTGGGTTTTAATCTTTCTCAGCTTCGTGTTTGCACTATTGGAACCATTCCCCAAATGGGCAGCAGCGGATCCCAGGAAACATGTTTTTATTTCAGGAGCACCCTTCTGAAATGAAGCAGCACGGCATGAATCACATAAGCTTCCACATGGATACAGTCTGATTTCAGATGAAAACCTGGCAGAAAAACTTATTTCCAGATTGCTAGTCCTACTACTGAGATTTAGTTACTGGAACGGCATTTCAGGATTACAGGAATCGCCAAGACCATTCAGCTCTATTAAATCAGTAGTGTAAAGTCTTTAAACTTACTTTCCCCAGCTCCTTCCTTTCCTGTGAAATGAACGGCCTGCTGTTTTTCACTGCAACGTCCAGCGTCCTTTTCTTGACATCTTCCAACGATTCAAAAAATTCGAACCTAAAAGTTTTGAAAGGAGAGACGTAAGTCAAAAATTAAAATCCTATAAGCATCAGTGGCCAGAGCTTTGATAGAGAAGGAAGACGCAGAAAAGGCAATTCTGCACTTTGATTTTATTCACATTGTAAGAAATCTCTTCCAGGCCTCGTGAAAGACTATGGCACTGTTGTTTAGACTGTTCACTGTGCCAGAGAGAAGGAGGAAAACATGCATCCATGATGAAATCCTATTTACCATCATTTTCCCCCTTCATAGAAGATCAGCATGTTTTCCATGCAACCTTTATTACTCAGAGGAAATAGCTGAGCCACCCCCCAAGTTTACAAAGTAGGCTTATACCACATTAAGAGAAGACAAAGGCTGAAACCTGTGGCAATTAGGTTCTTAATGGCTCTGACTCATGCCTCCGGCAACCATCATCTAGTGTCAAATGAGTTTTGGCCGGGCTAAATCATCTAAGTTCTGCCCACCTGAATAGCTTTTCCTCAAGTCAGAGTTGTAAAACAGGTAATGTGTTTTGGAGTGAAGTATTGCTCAACCTACCGTACTTAATTGAGGATGTACAGGACACGGCAATCCTGAGGATGAGGAAAAAGAGATACTGTTCCTAACAGCTGTGCTAGCACTAGATCGGCAGAGTTACATGAGAGTAGACAGAACCAAAATCCACAACTCTAGTGTTTTGAATGTTAAGATGCACTATTTTAAAATCTTTTCTCCATTTCTGACCTACGCTGACATATACAGAAAGGACCCAACATAGGAAAAAACTGAGCCACCCAGGATCCCCCAATATTCACATATTTTCACATATGTGTACCTTCCTCTAAATATGGGATTAAAACCACCTCTCAAAAGAGCTCTACTTCTACGCATCACTCTGGTTTTATACAAAACACGTTCCATTTCAGTGGCAGAGCTGCAGACATGACACTGTCTGCAAAGACACAGGAACATGTTACCCTGCTCCCACCAGTTCTCAACGACAACATCCACCCGTCTGTCCAAAGAATGGTCCAGTCTCAACGGGCTTTGCATTTCTGCCTTCGGCTTTTGGAAAGATGTCAGAATAAGCATCAGGCAAAGAAGTATGAAGAGAGAAGCAGGCTTTGCGAGGTACCCAGATGGAAAGATTGCCTCTGCACTGACAGGGAGTTAAATGTGAGTAGGGGAACGGCTGTGTGCAAAGAAGCAATCGCAGCCTGCATCTGCTCGGGGCACAGGCAACACCACAGCAGAGCAAGGCCAGCCCCGAGTACTTGCAAATCACAGCTGAAGTGCCTTTTTTTTTTTTTTCCAGAAGACCCGCAAACGTTCACAAGACAATCCTTCAGTGCACCAGGAGCATACCTGAGGTAAGCCCTTGCAGTATACAGAGATCGTAACTATTTCAGCAGCAATCATAATTAACATTTTCTTACTTCTCATCGTATTGGGGGTTCAGGGTTTTTTTCTTAACGGAAGTCTTCTTCCTGCTCGTCCATCTTCTATCTGGAAGCAGGTATATACGAACATACGGATCGACTCCACGATTGGAAGAGGGTACTAAGTTTCTGTTAAAAGAAAGACAGTGTTGACGAGCAAGGCAGCTTCTCCCATTGTGTGTTTCAATACCGTGTCCCTCGTGGAATCAGACCAACCCTTCGTGGGCTCATGGGCCAAAAACATTTATCCTGGGAGTTGAAACACAAGCAAATAAAACTTAAAGGAAGTGAAGTTAAACAAAATTTTCACTACTGAGTGTGTGGCCACTTATTGGGGTTCCTAAATTAACACAGATTCAGTCATAGGTGTCAATCCTTGTCATGATGCCTGTCATGACATCCCAAGACACGCATCCGTTGCCAGTGCTGTTCAGAGGAAGTTTTGGGTGGATGAAAGTTAAAGTATTTCTACTGCAGCGAGCACTACTTGCTGGCCACTCTCGCAGACCTGCTTCTGGCACTGACCAGAGCTGGTGGTTTCCATCTGCCTGGGCTTAGTGAAGCTGTATAGATGGAAGTCCACCAACGCTACGGCGTCTCGGCTGGGCAGCTTACACTGCACGTGGTTCTGCTCCAGCTTTGCTGAATGACACAAGCTCCAAGAGCTCTTCCCCTTTCCTTTAGAGGGATGCAAGCAAACGTCAGCGTTACCTGCAGCCATTCACCAGCACGACGAGACTCTGCCGTATCGAAGCATATCGCACTGTGAGCTGAATCTCCCCCAGAGGCATTTCAGTCCCGCTGTAAGACAGTTGCACAGTCAAAAGCTTTTAAATACAGCTATTTAACAGACCACACGCACAGACCCAGCAGCACAAACCAGCACATAAGCTTCAGAAGTTGGTGATGCGTTTTCAACTAAAACCAATTTTCAGGGCACTATTCCTCTTTCCGGCATCCTAAGGTTTGCTATCTAGAAAGCAGCTGGATGACAGAGGCTCCACAGAAAGAACACGCCCGTTAGTGCCAGCACTGCCTAGCTGGCCTTCTGTACAGGTACCCACTTTCTGTCCCACAGCATAACTGGCCAAAAAAGCACCTAATTGGTCTGCTGTAGATGGAGCAGGAAAGTACCGGTTAGCTCCTTCAAGGATGTCTGTATATGCAAAATGGGACCTTTTTTATATCTCATTGTGCATGTTATTAAAGTGGTTTCAAATCCAAAACCTTGCTTAAAAATGGCTTTAAAATGGTTTCTAAATGAGGCCCTGTTCAGAGCTAGAGAATTTGCCAGTCCAGAAGTACTAGATTCAACAGCTGGAGCTGGGTTTGACGTTCAGGTTGATAACTGCTCTGACGCTCTCTTAATTGAGACGGACCTTCTTTGCTACTTCAGTTCATTAAGGTTTCTACTAGCTCCATTCTGCACCCCAGGAGAGACAGATCCGTCTCTCCGTCCTCCTCCACAGAGCAGACTACCTGCAACCTCACAGTTCTCGCTGTGGGCAGGACACACACACAAGCACACCTATCCACAAAAAGTTTGTTCACAGCATTATGAGAATCTTAAAATTTGTTGGATAAAACATAGCATCCAAAACTTTAAGCAGCCAGATATGCTTTTCAAGAGTTTATGTTTTTACAGAAGTGGCATACTCAGACTTCCAATCTCCTGTTGCTAAAATCATGAGTGTTATGGGACCCAGGATACTCTGTGTGAGAGCCTCTTAAACAATAAAGCCAACACATGCAGCACTTCTTAGGAGAGCCAGAGAAGGAAATGCTTTCACTTTACACCTGATCTGACAGTGACCCTGTCATTTACTGTGCTGTTGACCGGAATACTTAGGTCAGTTCTTCATAAGGTGATTTAAGACCCAAGACTCCAAACGACTTAGCAGTCTTGAATTCAACTGTATGCAACAGCAACCTATAAAACCTAAACTTTCCCAAGAGAAGAACAATTCAGCTGGAAGAACACCTACTTCTGAAGGTCCAGATTGCTGCTACTTAATTCAAAGCAAGAAGAAGGCAGAGAACCCAGCGAAGTAACACTGGGCGCAAGCCTCAGTTCCTGTACGACCGGCAACGTGGGCACTACTGCTGCTCTGGTATGCAATGCTGACGATGGGTGATGCTCTGGATTTTGTTCACGTTCTGTCTCATTAAGGCCAGTGACAGTTTCACTTGGTACAGGTGCTGCTGAATTGTCATTTGTGTCCAGGTCTTCTCTGCTGTCCTTTTTTGGCAGGGATTCAAGTGCTGCAGAGTCTTTGCTCACTGGAGGTACTTTTGAGACTTCTGGTTTTGGTGGGGAGGCAAACTTTTGCTGGTTTCCACCCTTCTCCATGACACGCACGGGACCTTGCTTCGAGGCATTGACACCAGCCTTGACTCTTTGTGGATCGGGTTCTTCAACATTCAAGGCCTAAAAATCACAAGGGAGAGAAGTGAGTGCTGCTCCCAAAGCACTGGCGTTAATGGCAGCATTACCACCGAGGATGAAATTTCACCACAAAACCATAATAGCAGGAATCTGCCATTAGAGGTGAAAGAGGCCTATGGCATTAGCTGTGACGTTCTCTCCCCTTGTCCTACTGTGTGTGTATTTCACAGTGTCTAAACACTGATCGACAGCACAGTGAAAAAACAATTCTTAAGCATCAGTCTCTCTTACTGTTTCGCAGCTTTGATTTCCCAGCTTAGATTTTCTCAGTGTCATGAGAAGATTCTCAGCAATGGCACTGCACCAAATTTTAGGAAGCCTCGGGGATACCTCTCAGCTCCACCGTGCACTCTTAATTGCACTTAAAGACCTTGTCACACTTCTACTCATCTATGAAGCAAAGCTGCATTTCTCCCCTCCCACCTTTCATCTCTTTTGCCTGGTTACAATTGGATGCTTCCGCTGGGGAGGCTGAGTGAATATGGCAAAGAACAACTTACCCGCAACACAAGTTTCATCTTAATGAAGCTGTCTGAACTGGAATGATCCAGCTGAAATCTCTGATCCAGAGTCATGTTTGGGTCCTTCAGTAAGTGGGAGAGACATACCACTGAAGTTCCCAGGGCACTATCCCGATCCTTCTCTTTTATCTGGGGCGGGGGGGAAATGGTGTTTATTAGATGGCAAACTGGAAAGCATACCACTGGGAACAGCAAAGCAAGAAGGTATTTCAGACAGAGCTCAAAATTAGCCTATTTACTTCAGGACATACTATCAAGTATGGTTACTTCCAAATGGGTGATGCCAATATTTCAGGAGTATAACAAATCGTTATGTTTGGAGTAAAAATCCCATTTCTAACTATGCAGAGAAGGAACTCCCTTAGCAGAAAAGATAGGCCCTCGGATTTACTTGACTTTCCTTACTTGCTCTGGGAAAAATGTTCCAGGCAGCTGGAATGACAACTGGTCTAAACCTTTACAAGCTTTTTAGGTAATAGTTTGCTTAGCCTTTTTAACCTCAATACTCCCTTCTAAGTTCAAATCCACTTCTGTAGCCAAGTGAACAGCCATAGAACTGGCAGTGACTGCAATGTGTGCTAGTGAGATATAGGATTTCTTAACGAGCCACAATACTAAGGTAAAGAAATAGGACTCTGGTTAAGAATTATGAAGGCTGCAATTTCTGACAGCAAAATATTCATGGATTTACTACACATAGACCTGTATAAAACCTCTTTTGCACTTTGGAGCCAGAAATGTCCCATGTTTTGAACTAAGATATTATGCGTTACATGATCCTAGAGCAAAGGTAGATACCGGCATCACCTAACAGAGAACTTCCTGTGCAACAACAGGTGCTTCTTCCACCTTTTAAGTAGGAGAACCCCAGTAGAAGCACACAGAAACAACCAGCATTGAGATCACATCCACCATAAAAGAGGTTTCTTCCTATGGATGTGCACTCGGTCTTCAAAGGAAAGGCTTTTCTCTCACCTCAACATGGAGTGACTGGGAATGAGCACTGTGGACAAAGAAGGTGAAAGCCTGGCCCCATGTGGGATCTTTGCTGAAATTGCAGGTCTGCAACAAGAAATTGCGGCATATGTGTTAGCTTATTCTGTAAGCAGCAGAGAATACCGTGACGCTGATCACCAGAGAGAGTCATGGCGACCCTCTTGTTTTATTCAGTGATGCTAAACCCCCACTGTATGGAGAGAGTGAAATTTCCAGGTCAGAAGCGTGCAGCAGAAAGTCTTTGGCACAACTAGAACAAGTTCTGCAGGCCATGGAAATGCTGACGAACGAGTCTGGTGAGCTGGAGTTGGCCCCAACCAGTGCTGCCTGGACCAGCAGCCCGCCTCACCAGCAGCAAGGAACCGCTCCCTCCTTCCCACCTCTCCACCCAGGGAGAGCCAGAGTGCTGCTTCCAGCCTGCAGGCACCCAGAGCCAGCTCCCAAAGGTGCCCCGAGCTGGAGGGGAAGGGTAGGAAAGCCAGAGGAGCAGCTTGAGGGAAGCATAGGAGGGCAAAGCTTCATCACCATCCACTTCAAGGATGAAAGAGTACAGAAAGCACCCACTGGGGCTGTGGCTGAGACTGCTCCATAAACCAGCTGCTTCCACCAGGCCACGAGTGCTGGCAGCAAAGGGGAAAGCTGGAAGCCTGACCTAGCTTGGGAGAGGCAGGTGATGTAGTGGGGAAAAGGGAAAGCCAAAAAAGGTAAAAATGCAAGCAGAACCCAGTTTCTGGCTGGAGACAGTGGAAGAAACAAAGGAAAATAGGTGCCAGTCCCATATGCTCTTGTGTAGCCAACAGCATTCATTCCCATTTGTTGGGTGTCCAAAAGAACATAGGGCTGCTCTCTTCCACATCCAGCTATGCGGCAACAAACACAGCAGCTACTGGAAGGACAGAACCCAGCTGTTGCTCATATTCATCAGGCAAAAAGAAATATTAAATAATGAAAAAGGAATGGAAAGTCAAATGGAGGAGATCCAGATATGTCTTGTCCAGGTAAAAAACATTCAGTAAAACTTCCATGAAACACAGGAGCCAGGAGACTCTGATGAGGGAACAAATGCCAGCTTGATGCAAATGACACCCTGCCCTGAGAAAGGATGAGCCAGATTGTAGACCTATCATTTTTTCCTCTGCAACCCTCACAGAACTAGGGTATCTTGGCCCACGTGACCTCATGGCCATGAGCACAAAAACACCCATCTGTACAGCAGCTGATCAGACAGCTACTAATCAAGCACAGCTCAGTGACACTGTGCTTCCACATGCTGGTTGACCCCTACCTCCTGGCCTCCGCAGCTATCACCATAACTACAGCTCTTCACATCAGCTTCACTAGTCCTACCCTTCCTAGGGACTACTTGGAGATAAATACTTTCTATTTTATGGGTGACTAAGGAAAGTAGAAGAGTCAAACAGCCTCACCTTGCTTTTCTGAGTCTTGTTTCCTACCGTGAGCAGGACGAAGGAGGAAGGTTCTCGTTCCGTTTTCTGTAATTTAATACAAGGGAAAAAAGGAAAAGGGAAAAAAAAGAAGCGACATTTATAGGTTACAGGAACTAATTTTAAACTACTGCTCTTGAAACAGGTAACAATTCCTTTCCAGAAGCAATAACACTGAATCCCTCGTACTGTGCTCTCCTGCATTAGTGCATTAAGGCTGATGATCTCATCTTGGCACAGCAAGAAAAGTGTACACAATGAAGTCCAGAGTTACAGATTATCGAATGTGATCTGTATCACAGTGCTAGTAACTCATCTAAATTGTAAAGATCGCGTTTAGGAGGGGAGCTACTCAGAGACAACGGGAAGCCTTAACCATTGCTCTGAGCTGTAGTTGTGTGTAGCTTGTTCAATAAAAAAGGAAGACGTTCTTCCCTACACCTACCATTTACATCACAGTAGCAAAATGCAGTATTTTGAAAAAGTAACCTGAAGCAAAGAGAAAGGAGACCTGAATGACAGAGTGCCTTCTGAATCCCTCCCATCCCAATGTGGGAAGATCAAACTGGAACAGCTCAGCAGCAGCAGAAAGGGTAACATGACTTGGTCTGATGTCTGGAGGCTCTTACTGTCCAAAGTATAAAATAAAAATAAAGATAACCCCCCACACACAATCAATTATTTCTGCATTCCCCCTTGGACCTCCTATACTTTCACTGGGGTGGGGTGGGCTTTCAATCACTATTTTGAACCCCTGGTCACTTAGATTCTGACAATGGAAAGATTATTTCTTTTTAACCACAACTACTTTCAGTTGCTATGATACCACATAATCCAGAATGTTGTTTTGCAAGCATGGGAGAAGAATATAAATTTTACCTTGAGGTACTTGTTATTTTTTATCTTCTTTGCTCCACATTCACCATTTGAATACTCAAAGTGGTTTTTCTGAATTAGTAAAAGAGTATTTAAAAACAATTAATTTATGGGCTTTAAAAAAAAGGTTAGGAGTGAAGGCTGCCTGCATGTGGTTTGTACTTACTGGAAGGTTGAAGGCGCTGTCCAAGTAGACTATCAGAATAGCTGTAGACAGACCCTTCTTATCCTGCGAAGGCCAGGAAAGATAAAACAAAACACAAGGTAGGCATGATCACTCATCAAGGACAATGTAAAGCACAACACAAATTCAAAGGATAGTTTCTGAAAGCTAAGCAGCTCTTCACCTTTCTCCTAAAACTTGCAATTTAGAGGAACACAAGGCAATACAGCATGACAGTTTTAAGCAGACCAGTAAGAAGAGGTGTAAGTCTTTTCAATTCACTGGCCTTAATGCTCTTTAATCTCTCTGCTGCAGAACTGGCTGGATTCCCCAGTGCAGCAAGACACCTAAACACATGCTCAACCACATAGATCAGCATCAGTAATCCAGTGTCAGCAGAACAAAGCCTGGAAACAAATTTTATTCACTCCAGTGGAACTCAAATGCTTTTGCTTGATTATGAAGAAACAGCATCCTTGGGAGATGGGCTTTATGCAAGTTGGACAAGTGAGACACCATTTGGAACCACGGCCTTACTAAGCACCAGTGCTGGGTATTTGTCTATGACTAGTACAGGTTATAGACAGGGGGTCCTACACAGATCCTAGATGAAGAGGGAAGGGAAAAATTATCAAAGCAGGGAACTGTGAGAGGCCATTTCACAGTGAGCCAAACAAAGCTTTGCTAATTCAAGCAAAAAGAGCTGCCAGATTTGAGTTATTCCTGAATTACAAAAGGGACCTGGGGCAAGCAAACACCCTTCCCCTTCAGGAGGGGTGGCGGGGGAAAAAATCACATCAGACAAAAATAAACTCCCATGAGTTTGCCTAGGGTTCCTAATTTTACACCCTCCTTTGTTGAGCACTGGACAGGGATCAGAGTATCTGAATCCTTTAAGAAAATATACTCACCTCATGTAGATTTTCTTGGTCATTTACTAGTGAAAGCCACTCCAGTTTTAAATGCAAGTGTCCACTTGTCGTCTTACTTAAGGGAAACCACTAAATGGAGACAACAAAGAGTAACTTGAGAACTGAGGCAAAATAATTGTTATAGATTTTTATATGTTGCAGTCCCTGAGACTTACGTACAACAGACAATATGAGTTGTACTTTGAGTGCCTTAGCTTGCATTTTTGACACTCAGATTGTAGCATGTCCATCTACTTAAAAAAACAAGCCAGAAAAAATGAAAACAAGATACCCATATACAGGCAAAGCACATGGGTATTTCCAACCAGCAGCAGCACAAGACAGGCACCCTGGCATTGTTTGCAGAGTGCTGGGTTACACAGTGAACCACAGCAAGATCGGATCATTTCTTCCCTCAGCAATCAGACTGCTTCACCAAACTTTATCTGTAGCCTTGTACAAAACATTTGGTACATACAGGACATGAGATATCAACACAAGATACCCCACTGCTGGTTCAGCATAGCCTCAGGGCTGTCTGAGGTTGCCAGCTTGATTGTAAAAATTATTTTAACGGCTACTGCAAGTCTTCTGAGCAAAGGTATTTTCTTTTCATGAAAATACCACAGTCCAAGTGTGCAAGGAAGCTTTAAGCACACAGAAACAATGTAGTAGCAGAGGGAGAGCACAATTAAGTACATGTAAGCATACGCCACTAACCACATTTAGAAATAAGCTGTGATCTTTACCTCATCAACAGTTCTGTCATTCATTACATCCACTAGGCTTATAAGCAAGCTGAAAGACAAAGAGCAAACATTTCAGTGTATATTTAGGCATATAGCATACTGCTTCTGGGGGGAGGAGGGGAGAAGAAATCGTCACCAAAAAAGCCCACACTCATCTGTTCCAAATAGCAACTTCTACGCATTACCTGTGTGCGTGTGCACTGGAACGCACTTAGACTTCCAAAGTCTCCCCCCTGAAATACTTCCAAAACTAAAATATATTTGAAGTAAATGTCAAGTCCTGTAGTAACCATCACTTCTAATGGCTTCCCAGGATTCCCTGCAGGTGTCTGGGCCCATTCTCTACCTTGTTCAAAGTTAGTTGTACTAGGAATTAATAACTTGGTATCAATATCTGGACAAAAGGAATAGCTTCCTTCAATATTAACTTTCTGGTATGAATAATCTGGGTGTCCTGTTTCAGAAGTTACTGGACTCCAAGCAAGGGTCATGCTAATTTACCTGCCCATAAAGTCATCTTTATCCGGATCTTCATCGTACAAGTCCACTTCTAAGTCCTGACCAGGCACCTCATGAACAACAAACTGGAGGAGAAAGAGGTTTTGATTAAAAATAAAAAGCATTCACATAGGTTCATATAGGCTGTGGACAAGAACACAGCACTTCACAGCTGTATAACACAGTAAAGACATTCCCTGCTGTTCCGTGGCTAATCATATAACAAATACAATTGATTATAGGTGAAAACATTTCAAAACCAGTTTGCTTGTTTCTGAACTACCAGGTACACCCCTCAAACTGGTATCCCTAATAAGCGGAGAAGAATCAATGCTAGAGCAGACTACAGCTGCACAGACTACTGCACTGATTGATATTTAAAGCAGTGCTTTGCACCGCCTCCAAAAACCCACATATGTAAATCAGATCAACCTGAATGACATTTCAAGTTTGCAATGTAAATTTGAACTTGTTTAAGGGAGAGAAATGCCTCATCAATCAAGTAACAAGGAAGTCCACCTGCTCCAGTGCAGTCAGTTAAGAGAAGGTCCTCCAAACACAGGGATGTAAACGGCTGTGCATCCTACAGATGGAAAGATCAAAAGTTTCAGTACCTCAAATGTCTCATTCCAAATGGGATTAAGATCTCGGGAAACTGTCTTGCTTCGATACTGCACCGTGCCAACGCGAAGAAGAGCGTACGGGTCAGACTTCCCCCTGATTGCACCAAGGAAACTGTCTTTCTGGACAAGGTTTTCAGCTTCTAGCAGATGAACCCTTATTACTCCCTGGATAAAATAAGATACAAAATTGGTCATGAAAATGTGATCTTTGAATAATTATAATATGCTACCTCCTAAAACTAGTTATTTCAGGCAGCAAGGGTAGTCATCATGACAGGTTTGCAAAGACATATATTTTGATGCAGTATATTTCAAATAACAATTGTATTAAAACACTTTTCCAACATTTACCTTGGGGAAAAAAAAACCCCAAACTTAAACAGATACACAATCCAATCTAGATAATTGGGTGGGAAATATTCTTCAATTTATTTTTAAAACAGAAACATACATATGCACACAGGATTACAGCCACAATCAAATTAAGTGTGGGGTGAAGATCAGTTCCCACTGACTGAAGGACAAATTAAGTATCCATTGGCAAGTTCTTATTTTATTGCAGACTCGCCATTCAGCTTCAATTTGGTGATGCAAGTTTGCAATAGGGAGCATCCCTTTGTTATTCATTTATACTTACCCTCATTAATGAGCATATTAGGTACTCGATGGATGAAGATCTGGATATATGTCAAGCATTTAGGAGATCTGAGTGGTTCTTTTTTTCCCTGAAATTTTTTCTGTAGCAAAGAGGTGTCACTCCCTGCGCTCCCTATTTATACCGTTTCATATCATTAGTAAAAAAATTAAGTAGTCTGACACTCATTGCTCACGTATTTACCTTCTCTAACTGAAGATCTGTGGTATTCTCAAATGAGACTAACGGTTTAAATTGGTAAATGAGCTCAGTGTCTAAATAGACTTCTTATGCCACATATAGAGGGTAGGAGCTCTCAGTCCCCGCTCCCTCAAATTATAAACTATACAACATCTGCTTTTATATTTTTGAAATATTACCTACAGAAAGCCTGCAATCCAGGTTGAAACAGATGATGGCAGCTGGATGTGCAGGAATATAACACGCTACGCTCGCATGCAGCTGTGTTGTGGCAAAGGCGCAGAGTCGCTAACACTCTTACTGAACAAAAAAAAACTCACATGTGGGATAGGGAACCTCAAGTGGGCAATGTTCATGTTCTTCTTCAGAGGCACTGTGATCCTGTTTGGTAGAACCAGCCGTGCAGCTATGAAGTCTTGAATTAGAGAGTCCGACATTACACTGCAGATGGGGGGGGAGAAAGAAAAAGGGCAACCTAAATCTCTACAATTGATCACAATTTCAGTTAGAATGAAAGAATGAGGCACGACACAAGAAATGGGTGCTGCAAAAGGAGTGATACTGCCTACCTTCACCCCAAGCGTGCCTACATGCAACTGGACATGGGCAGAAGAAACTCATGCTTGTGACATTTAGCTTAGAACAAGAGAAAATGGAGAGGACAGTTCAACATTAGAACCAATCACCAAAGATGGACGCAGATCACTGTGGAAGGCTAGGCCTACCCTATCAATAATTTGCATCCAGTTGAGCTGCTACAGAGGAGAATATAAGCATGGGGCAACCTCTCAAGATCCCCTTCAATCTTATTCCCTACCACTCTGCACGTAATTGCCATTGCCTTGTGGCACACATGGTGCAGTGCCCACTTGCACACAAGGATGTTCCAATCTAGGGTTACCAGGGCTGGGTGTGAATTTGGCTCCAGTAGGTTGTAAATGATGAATGGGAGCTTAGGCCATATCATGAGATCATCATGCATCCAAACAAGTCCTACAAACTCATGTGCCTTCTGGTTTTCCTTGGGAATGCTGACACCAGAGACGAACAAGGTGAGGAGGGAATCTGGAATTTTCAGCATGTCATAGGGGGTTCAAGACCTCAAGGTAGTTTGTTTTTAGACTTAGAACATGGTCCCAGCACACACTGCTGTCTGCTCTTGGCCATATGCTGAGACCTTACTGTAAAACGGAAGGAAAAGACAGTCACATTCAAAACAGAATGAGTTTGGCTTTTTTTTTTTTTTTTAGAAGACCAAGCAAAAGATGAGGTTCTGTATTTTGCACTAAGAAGGAAAATTTTATTTGAAGTAACAGGAACTTCAGTACACAGGAGATGACACTGGTTGAACTGAGGGTACTGTTTATCTTGGAGTTTAGGGACTTTCCAGTCTAATCTTAAACTTACACATTTTTAGCCTTTCTGTTCAAATCTTTTGATTGGAATTGCTCTGTTTGTATGGTAGGGACAACTAATTTGACTCAATTCTCCTGAGCAAGAAGCATATAGCTATCATAGACCTCCAGTACTCTCCACGTGATTAAAAAGCAGATTTCAATATACTTGGCATGAGCAGAAGACGACAATATTAACAGAGAAACCTGAGAGCACCGAACGTCTGAAAGACTTTCATCCTCTTGATAAATCTAGTGCTTAAAAGGCAGCTTCTCAGGGTAAGACTGCAACAAAACCGTCACATTTCACAGACAAGGCTGGATTCACACAGACGGAAAGTCCTCTTCTACTCCAAATGTAAAGGCAGGAGCCTGAAAGCCCTTAGTCAGGCTGTTGGCTTTCCTGTCAAAGAAACCCCACAGGAAGGTCACAGAATTGTGCCTTCTCTCGAGTTTCAGGGTACACCCAACTAAACACAGCTTGTACATCAGGACAGACGACTGCATCCAGTTTCTTTACTCTCGATTCATTTGAAAGGGAGAGCTCTTGTTCAACCTGTACTTCAGCCATGGTCAGGCATGTTTTGCTCCTGGCTTTCATGTGTAGTGCTGATGGACAAGCAAGGGTTTCTGTGTTCAAATCCCTGTGAGAGAATCAGGGAGTGAAAATTTAGGACACCAAATTTGCACTTAATTATATGAGAGGCTGTAGGTTGGAACACCTACATACCTTCCTCTCCCTGTAAGGTTTAAGGAAAGCTGTGTTTGAAAAGAACAGATTAATTCCTCTGATAAAAACTGGAGCTCTCAGGGTAAACTTGAAGGCAGAAGGCCACTCTGGCCTCAAATTAAGAAAAAAAAGAAAGCTTCCTCTCACTCAACATCAAAGGTCTTCAGAGGCCCTTTAATGCATAAACTGGTACCTGAAGTAGCCAGCCACTTCCTATGAGTCTGCAAGCCAAGAGTTGCAGGGGAAGAGAGGGGAGCCAAAGTGTCTGTATTTGCATTTAAAGGGAGAAGGGCAATGGCTGAGTAACCAAATATATTCTGTCCTTGTGTAACAGATTTTCTCCTTAAACTGAGGAACATGGAAAAAGCAGATCTCCAATCTGGAGAAACAATTTGAAACTTACAGCACTGAAAACCGCTGATTTCCATCCTTGCTGCACAAGTTTCAGGTACAAGATCAACCCAAAAGGCATTGGGGAAGAGCTACGTTTTCTGAAGAACTTAAAGGGTGAGCAGATCACACAGAAAGAGAAGAACATTTCTCCTTATAAATCTGGTGGAGTTTTCTTTATCATAGATTGTATTTCAGTTTGTCAGATGGACTGCAACTCTGTGATACCTTGCCTTTTTTCTCTTTAAGGTAAACAAACATAAGCGCAGACTGCCAGTCACCTAGATCTAGCACCGCTACCTTTGCAAGTAACTGGCACATGGGAAACGGAAGGTCTTGTTTTTTAGTTTATAGACTATTGTAGTTTTGGGGATTTACTATTTCCATCCTAAATCCCAAATGCAATGAAGCAATTGAAGCAATTTTGACAGAATGTAAAACGCACCCTCCTCAGGTTTTGCAAACTCCAGAGCCAGATACGATGGGATAAGTCTCAGCACAACACCTTTACACAATGCTCTTGAGAATAGCTTTGATGATTACTGAAGAACACCATCCCAACTCCGAAAGGCTTTTTCAAGAAGAATAAAGTGAAGAAAAGTAGACACTCACTTAATCCCTGGGACATCCAGGAGGTTGCTCATGCCTGCCCAGTTGATTTCCAAGTGCTACAAGATGATCAGGGAGAAAAATTATACAGGACCATTAAAATTTATTTCAGAATAAATGTAGAATTTAAAGGGGAAGCAAATGTTTATAAAACAAAGCCAGCTGTTTAAAGAAAGCAGAACCTGTACCAGTAAGCGATTGCATCTATACATTAAACCCAACAGCTGGTAGCAATTCCCTTATCTGTTTTACCTGCCATACCTGAAATGAGGGTATCACTGGGACTTACCCTGCAAGCGCAGGGAAAGATAGCATTCAGCCCCTAGCAATGGCCACTGGCAGATGCCCTGGGGTAATGCGCAGTAAACCTGACAGCTCTACCTAGACTTTGAAGTTGTTTTCTCATGTTTTCACTTAGGGGTTGGCCTTTCCCCCTGAGGCAGGGGGATTTACAAACACCACCCCACTTCAGGAGTCTGTATTTCTATTCACAAAATAAACAAGAAAGGTTTTTTTAATGCTTCTACGTCTAAACACAAAAACACCTCATCCAAGATCAAAAATATATGACTTCCATGAACTCAAGCAGAGCCCAACCTACAATCAAGCAAAGCTGTGTGCTGTAAGATAACTGGTTCTTACAGGACTAGAAGGTTTCTCATATTTTATTAAACCACAATTCAGCTACAAGGCACATGACCTTAAAGGTTTCAAAGCACGACCATGACTGAATCGTCTCCAAGATGACTGCATTTAAAATCTATGAATGGGAAGATTTAAAATCCACCTGCCAGGAACCTTGCAGAAAAGGCCTACGAAATGCCTGCTGTGCTGTCAGCATCGCAAAGTCCTCCCATTCTTAAAGTGAAGCAAGTAACTTTTTAGGCACTACTACAGGAGAATAGGGCAAATTCATTCCCATCCTCTTGCGGTTCAAGAGGAACATTGAACAATTGTGAATTTGCTATTCAAACAACTGCACTGCAAGGCATTCACAGTCATGCAGTTTGGGTCACCAGCGATGGACAGCTTGTGTCACTCACTGAAGACCTATCCATCCATTAAGACAGACCAAGTATCAAGAAGGCTGCAGAGTGCAGTTCACTACTGACTCACCGGTTTCTGCAGAAAAAACAAGGTCACCGCTCCAATAAAAGGTGCATCGGTTAGAAGAGGTTCTAGTATCACCCGCAGTGTCCCATACAACTGCAAACAGAATAGACCAAGGAAAACTGAGCCTGAAGGTACTCTCAGGGTGCAGTTTCAAAATTGTGAGCTTCTCAGTGATGGAGATAATTTTAAGAAATCCTACTTTAAAACGTTTTACTGAAAGTCTCTCCCCGCAAACCATCGCTGTTGATATCGGGTGATGTTTTCTAAGTTTGTGGAATCTCCCTGCAATCCTGACTGCCACACAATGGAATGATCTGCCTATTAGTTTACAACATTGCATGAACAGGTTGTTGGTCTAATCTAAATCAGTTTATGAACACCCTGACAAAACTGGCTCTTCTGCAGTTCTCTGTCAACGCTCTGCTCCTCTGAACTCCAGTGGCAAAAGCTGGCCTACCCAAGCTTGATGCTCTAGCACTGACGTTTAAGAGTCACGCTAAGGTTAAAAGTGGTATTTAGGTGCTTTCCAAGGAAGGCATCATTTCCCCAGCCAAAACACAAGGAGATAAAGCAAATCATTCCAAGCCTACTAGCTGACGGTTTCCCAGTTGTCATGACCTCCCCATTGAGACATGCTGCCTCCTGCCACACACAGCCTTGAACAGACAATGTTAGCACTGCACGCACCTGTACGCCTTTCACTCCAAGATTAAATTTCGATATGTCCATGTGAATCTCACAGTCCCCTATGTAACTGAAAGAAAATTCTCACGTTATTCCACAGTTTGCAATAGTTCAATGAGAAATGTTGGGCTGTACAGAGTATAAAGGAAATTAGTTTAATGACTGACAACATGACCCCGTGTGCAGAGATGGATTTTCAAGCAACTAAAAAGGGAAAGCTGAGCACATCGAACAAGGGTCAGATCTTCACAAGAGAAACCCTGCAGTCAGCTGGGATATTGATCTTCCTGCAAAATGTCAAAGCAACATCTGTATTTCAAGGTTACTTTTCCATTCTTAAGACCGGCGATTGGCTGAGGCAAGCTTGCTCCAAGGAGGGGATCAAAAGACTCATCCGAAATTCAAAGTCACAGCAATTGCCCTCTTGCTCCCTTGTCTGCCAAAGGTCTGATCCCACCACACAACCTGGTGACGCAGCTCCCAAGCTGATGCAGACCCATCCTGCCATGACATATGGGGTCCTCACCTTGCCCACAACCAAAAAGCCCACTTGAAGGACAAATTCATCACTAAAAATAACCTGGTTTCCTTGAGGCTGAGTTAAAAGACAACAGCTTAGATCAGATTTTGGTCAGTTGTCATAGGGAACATCAGGCTTTAAATAAAACGAGTGCTGAGTGCGGTACTTTCGCAATTTAAAAACCACCTTAAGCTTTAATAAAATTACAAACACCACCTTATGCAGAAACTGATAGCCACTCCCCAGGGAGCAGAACCGAGCAGATTTGTTGATCCCTCTGGCAGAAAACAATTGAAGGGAGCTACCAAGTTCCCTTTCAGTCCTCTGAGAAATAGCTCTTTCTGGATGCAGACACACACCCTGCAGGTAAAGCAGGGTGTAAAGGTACCGCAGCATAGTGAATGTGCTATGCTTGCCGCCTGCATGCATAATTTCACCCCGCAATCAAAGAAAAAGGACATGATTTTTGCTCTGACCACATGTATATGGACAAATAGTGCCGCAGTTGCCACTAATTCACACTGTAATTTAGACATAGACAGATTCCCTCCCTCCCAAAAAAACCTGCCAAGAATGTGTAAGCATGTGAATTTGTCTCCATTTTTGCAAGCAAAGTTCTCGAATATTTGTTTACAGAGAGCCACTTAGCAGAATTTAAAAAGCTCATAACACACAAATTAAAGCCTTTAATGTTTGAGCATTCTCATTTCTTAAATAACCAACCTCATAGGCCATGCCAAAATTAACACAATCTTCCTTATAAGCTAGTCACATAATTAAACAAACTTATTTTTACGTTTGTTAATTTCTACAATTTTGACATTATCTTACAGCTCATTACACTGGGTGCTAATAGAGCTTTGTCACAATAAAAGTCTAAATGAGAAGCCAAAATGAGTTCCTCAATTTGCACTAATTAATCCAAGAGGATTTAATTCAGCTGTTGCCAGTGTCCAATACATCAACTAATAGTTGTGGTGTTTCAATTTACAACCTTTATGCCTTTCCACACAGCCAAAAATTCTTCCCACCCAGTCCCGGATGTCTCTTTTCTCCACTAACACTTCAATACATGCAATCGTGTTTCAAAGTCTAGACGTCAGGGAAGTCTTTACCCCTTTTATCAGAGCCTGAGCCTTTAATTATTCTTAAGTCTGCTTCATACAGACATCACCCTCACGCCAGGGTGCTTGGTAAGAAGGATGCACTCTTTGTTCATTAGTTTTATTCCTCATTTCCAGTCCAAGATGCTCATGCTTCCGTCTGCCGCCTCCGCTCAGCATAACCTTGCTATGCTCTCTGCTGCCCTCCCCAAGACAGAGCCCACCTGAGCCAAACTCAAGCCTTGACACTCAAAAGCGTGTAGGGCTTCCTTTGCCACTCTGCTGCTATCCACAGGACCATGCTTTACCCACCTGTGAAGGGTGGAAGAACCACCCCTTTCTCTCCTAAATCACCTATTGCACAAGATGATGCAGATAAGCATGCCTGTGCCATGGATGAGAACTGGAGAAGCTTGTACAAGTGTACGTATCTGTATCTCTTCTGTACTTGGGTGGAAAAGCTGGGCCCAGTGTTTATGATACAATGGCAATCCATTGGCTGAAGGCAGGGATGCTACAAGAGCACATACTGACAAGTTTGACTAACCTGGATGTCTAAGTATCCCTTTAGAAAAGGCACACGCAATCCTCCCCCTGTAAAGTAACTCCCCATGGGCCCCATCTTCTCATCAGCCTGCATGCTAAAAGCCCCCTTTGGTCCAGCCTTCTCAAGTGCCTTGTAAAGCAGACTACTGCTTAGTCCACCTGACTTTGGACTTGGGTAAATAAGCAAGCAGTATCAAATAAGAGAGATGAGAAAACATGACCAAGTACCACAGGGTACAAGAAAAAACAGACCACCTCTGCCTTTTGCCTTTGCCTATCAAGTCAGGCTCCTGAGGCCAAGTGTTCCTTTTCTGCTCAAGACTGACAAGTTTCCAAAATGCTTTTAGTTTCTTGTAAGATCCTATAAACTTAGTTAACCTAAACTCAACCAAGCTCAAAGTATTGTTGCACACTTCTTTTGACTACTTTCATGGAATTTTCAGAGTTGGAAGGGACCTCTAGAGATCATCTAGTCCAACTCCCCTGCTGACGCAGGAATGCCTAGAGCACATTACTCAGGACTGCATCCAGGCGGGTCTTGAAAATCTCCAGAGAAGGGCACTCCACAACCTCCCTGGGCAGCCTGGTCCAGTGCTCTGTCACCCTCACCGTAAAGAAGTTTTTTCTTAGGTTTGAATGGAACTTCCTAGGTTCCAACTTGTGCCCGTTACTCCTCGTCCTGTCACTGGGAACCACTGAAAAGAGTCTGGCTCCATCCTCCTTCAACCCACCCATTAGATACTTAGAAGCAAGAATAAGGTCTCCCCTCGGCCTTCTCTTCTCCAGGCTAAAGGGTCCCAGCTCTCTCAGCCTTTCCTCATAAGGCAGGTGCTCCAATCCCCCAATCATCTTTGTTGCCCTACGCTGGACTCTCTCCAGAAGTTCCCTGTCCCGCTTGAGCTGGGGAGCCCAGAACTGGACACAGTATTCCAGCTGTGGCCTCACCAGTGCCGAGTAGAGGGGGAGAATGACCTCCCTCGACCTACTGGCCACGCTCTTCCCTATGCAGCCCAGGATTCCATTGGCCTTCCTGGCAACAAGGGCACATTGCTGGCTCACAGATAATTTACTATCTACCAGGACCCCCAGATCCTTCTCCTCAGAACTGGTTTCCAGCAGGTCGACCCCTAACCTATATTGGTGCCTAGCATTCTTCCTCCCCAGGTGCAGGACCAATTCTTTCTCCAATTCTACACTAGATGACAGAGACTGTCTTTCCAAATTTGAAAACTTGCCAGTTAGGAAGTCCTGAGATTCTCTTTTAAGAGTAAATTGCAATGCATACATATTTTTTTATACATATTAATTATTACACTATTGTTCTATGACATCTCATGTACTGTAAATGCCACAGAAGAGCACGGAAATGAAAACTCAAAACATTTCCAATGAAAAATAATTATGAGTATTAAATCAGATTAACAAAATAGGAAGCAACTGGATTGCAGGATATTCTTCTGGGAGGTAACAGCGCCTTCAAATACTTTGAAACTCTGATGATTATAACCATTGATTACGTGGCTACACTGCAGCTCAGGCAATTGCAGAATTAGTGGGAAGAAAAGCAGCTGTAGGAGGTCAAGTGGCTGCACTTGAAAAGTTCCCATTTTGAAAAATGCAGTTTTGGAGAACATTTCTGGAATGCTTTGACACTAATTCATTCAGAGAATGCAACTGTCAGCTCCCTATGCTCAGGGGACAGATTCCTGATTTAGATCTAGGGCAAATTGTTTGGAGATCCCAGAGTATTGCCAGTTTATTTGCAGCTGGGATCTCACATTTAAGATTAGGGGATTTCAAATCCCAGTCTGGCAGGGATCTCATATTTCATTTAGCCACTGCAAGAACCCTGATACTTTCTTACGTGTCATATGAAAGCTGTAGATCAGGTATATTTGCACTGGAAAGCAGATACATGTACAGAATACAGACACCAGGACCTTCAGACAGCTAAATGACAAACTTTGTCTGTACCGAAGACCTGAGGGCAAGCAGTGACTATCTCAACATTTCTGTTCAGTCCTATAAGCCATGACAAAATTTATACAACTTAATTTACACCAATTGGGTGCATCATCTCAGGGACCAAGCAAAAGATCTTGAAAGAAGACTTATAGCCTCCTTTGCCTTTGCCAACAGGTCTCTGTGCCTCACAAATAATCACCTCTGAGCCTTGGTTTTCCTGCCAAAAACTCAAGTATAGTCCTTTCACGTGGGACAGTCAAGACTGCAATGAGACAGTAGTCTACATAACCATTCCCAATGCTCTGATGCTACAGACACGTAAGCTGTTGTTAACAGATTTAATTAAAGCAGCTTCTCAACTTCCTTTTGGTAACTCTATGCAATATCAGATCGACTGCATCACTGGCTCTGCTGACAGCTACTGCCCATACAAGTAAGGGACCTCTAAGTGCTATTTTTCACAGTTCCCAAGCAAAGGATGCAATTTGTGGTATCACATCACAAATTTAACATAGAGCAAAGAAAGCTCTTCTTCACACAGCACAGGCCTGTACCACAGCATTCAGTGCCACATCATATTACGGAGATCAGAAGCACAGATTAAACAAAACACTTGATGGCCACATGTCTACGAGTGGCTATTAGAACTACACAAATTATTCCATATAGACCACAACGGAAGGCTAAGAGGGAAAGGTTTTTTCTACTCCTGCCCTTTTCCTGGGCTCCAGAGACTATTTGCTTCTTTGGTAAAACTGGAGGACAAAATCCCTCCTCCTGTGCTGCTGTGAGACTGAAAGCAAGAAGTATTTACAGAGCATGCTGAGATTTCTGGCTGCAAGACGCTGCCTAACACAAAGGGTGACACAGCACAGGAGCGGGGCAGAGCTGCTGTCAAGGCAGGATTGCCGTCCACCAGGAGAGCAGCAGCCTGCCAGAGGTGGCTGCTCAGCCTTCCCTGCTGCAGCCCCCCGGGTCAGCACCGCATGCAGTGGTGACCAGCCAACAGGCCATGCTCACATGGGCTCACCAGCAAGGGAACTCCCACAAAATTACAGCCAGCAAGCACCAAGGCACGGGAGTCACGTTCAGAACATGCAGACACGTTAATCCTTTAATGTCCACTGCAACATAGCTACGCTTCTCTGAAACCTAAGCCAAGAGAGGGAAGTCAGTCACTGTGGTGTCAACACTGCAAAGTGCACCACGCTGGCACCCACAGCACATCTCCAGAGCTGTGATGCCAGGACACAGCTCTGTGGACAGATCCAGCCATTTAAACATCACCAACATGCAGTGACCGAGAGGTGGTGCAAAGGGCGGCAACCTCACATTGGGGCAGCTCAAGTCCATCTCCTCTAACCAGCTCTTCTCCCAACACCAGCTGCACTGGCGCAGACACTCGCTACTATTCATGTAGCTAAGAGAGTCTGTTTTGTAATGGGAGTTTGCCTCACTCCAGAAAAGTGGAGATTGCCCATTTCTTTGAACAAAGAAAAGAAAAAAAAACCACATTCCTTTGGCAATTCAGAAAAAGGCAGGTAAATAACACCACTGCTCACAGATTTGCTTCTCACCATTCCTGGAAGTAATATACTGCCTCCCGAGGACACCGTACAATGCACAACACCCAGCTTAGTTGCAGAGACTGTTAATGTACAAGAGAAGCCCAGGAGAAGAGACCCCCATCAGAGAAACGTGGTGGTCTGAACACTCCTGTGTGAATACAGAAAATACTTGGGCTATCAGATGACGGTTCAGGTTAAGTTATTGTTAGGATGAGGAACAGAAGTGCTTGGCCAGTTTGGAGATGCTCATGGGTCTGCCAGAGGGACAGGAATGAGGAGGTGGGGGAATCCCTCTGCAGAGGATTGTTAAAAGACAGTGAAAATGAGCATGTGGGAGAAGCAGCCTGGAGAAGTAGTTTAACAGCGAACAGCAGCAACCTCCCGCAGAGCCTTAAAGGCATCAAATCCCTCGATCTCAATGTGGAAAGTACGAATGATTTGCCAAAGGCCCTAAAACTGGTCTGGCTATTACAAAGAGCACTTCACTGACAGCACTGAAGCACTTGTTCTGGCTGAAAATCAAGCATGTCATTTTGCAGGGAGCAATAGTGCCCTGCCAGGCCTGGGGATGCTGCCGTGCCATTGCCACATTAAGCAGCAGGCACAGTTCTGAGCAGCTCGGTGCTATTGCCAAGATACTTCATGATTTCACACTGCTTTTTCCTGGCACTACCATGAAGAAAAGCCATTTAAATTAGGCAGCTCAATCGCCCACTAAACTTACAGAGCTACAGCAGCATGCAAGTGGTAATTCCCCCAGTAATTCCATTCTCCAGGCTAAACGAGGAGAGAGTTTAGCTCTGCAGTGGCTCTGATGTTAACAAAACACACAAGCTCATTCAAAACAGCCTAGAAGGTATCAAACGTTTTATCTAATTTCATTGTTGTTGTTAATAGAGCTAGAGGCATTTTTCTGCTCAGAGAACAGCTGTAATCAAAAAAAGCAAATGTGTTGGGTGGCACATAGAACAAATGGTGAGTAAAACAACAGGATTAATCTAGGGGAAGGAATTAAAAAATAAGTAGCACAAGTAGTTCTGGAAGAACTGGAGAGGTTGGACTGAAGAGGAACCATAGTGGGGCAACAGAGAGACCAAGCGTCTCCATCCCTGAGAGCTGTCAGAACAGGAAATACAGTTCCAAAACTTGGGTTCTTACTGCCATGAATGGAAAAGCCAAGGCACACATTCTTCTATCCATGGCAGCAGTGATGGGCCAGAGGAGACAACACCTAGACCTGTACAGGTGACACTGCTTTCTGACTTAAAGGCTGATGCACCACATCTCACTTCTGTAAGCACTGGACATCCAGCTGGGGGGCAGATTATCTCATATCATTCTAGGTTGGTATAAGATAAGGACCTCTCCACTTCATGCTGATCTTAGTGGACCACATGTCTAGCCCAGCATGACAACTCTCACACAGATGTCAAACAGGCAGCGAGTTAACAACCGTCTACATAATCAAGGATGCAATGTTACCATATCTGTAGGTCTAGGATAACTTGTCTTCTGTCGATTTCTTTGGTGTAGGCTTTTATTCCATTGATTCTAGGGCACTGAAATAAAGACAAACAAGGTACAGCAGAGTTAGTATCTTTCAAGTTAAGCCCAAGTGAAAAGTCCTACCCACTTCAATCGATTTGAGTACAGAAGCATTCATTAAAGACTTCATATTCATTAAAGACTTTGTACAACTGCATGTAAAGTATGAGTAAACCACACAAGTTTTTCCCTTAAAGAGGCAGTGTGAAGAGCCTTGGCAGTCCTCAAATACAGGGCTGGTTGCAAGTAGCCCATGCTGCAAGCCTTAGGAAGCACTGAAAACTCCTGTTGCAAGGGCATAACAGAAAGAAATGTGGATATGCGGCCCTTTTTCTATCTCCAGTCCCATGATACTGACCGCCCGTGGGAAGGGATGTGTGTCTCCTATACGATCCTTCCTTCACGGTGAAGATGCTCAGGTCAACATGAGGAGGGAGCAAAGGAGGCAGCAGTGTTGTACCATTTTCTTAAACACTCAGAGCTATTACAGAGCTGAACTGAGGCTCACAAACAAATGCTCTCCCCTTTGCATCTGAACTTTTCAGAAAAGACTGAACTGCAAGCATTGCAAAGGTTTCACACTACCTTCTCGCCAAAGTGGATCTTGGTAAAGGTGCATGTTTTCAGATGTACATTCTTTGCTCTGATTTTTGGCTCGAGAACTTCTTTAAATGTTTTCTCCATGATTGTTGCAAAGTATGGCCAAGCCTGTACAAGAACCTAAAGAACAGCAAAAGCGGAAACACACTGAAGATTCTTTGTATAACATACCTTTTGTTGAGAAACGGATGCACTCATCACGAAACACCTGGCTATTAATGTCTGTCCTTTTAAAATACCAAGTCAAATTTGTGCTCTCAAGTCATCTTTATGGAAGGATCCATCTCAGTTCCTCAGAAAAGGAATTTGTTTTAGGAACTGAAGGGTGATATTTCAGCAGCATAGAGTCTATTGACTACTTCTAACCACAGGGGCTGAGCCAGCAAAGCCCAAGGTTAAAGTCTCTAAAGCACAATAGCTCCTAACTGCTCTAAAGTGTCACAAAGTTTGCTAAAAAGAAAAACAGAATAGTTACGGGATGCTAATTTGCAAGTTCAGCTATTTTGCTTTGAATTCCACAGAGTCCAGTTCCAGTGAGAGCTTGACTACACCTGTTGATGGGAACATCTGCCTCAGAGCTCTCTGGGAACCTCTCTGGTAAGAGGAGATGCCACTACTTTTGCTAAAGTAATAATAATACATACAGAGATATATACACATACACATATATATACATCTATACACACATAGTCGCTTGGTTTTTTTTGAATCTCAGAATGAAGTGCTGCGGTCAAATTCATCAAACCTGTATCAACCAGGCACACATTTGGCTCTCACCAAAACCTCAGTGGCAACTCTGTACTTAAGTGGCTTCGAGATTTAAGTACAGACATTGATAGGATTGAGCTGTATTGTAGTGACTTGGTAACGTTCTCAGACTTGGCCCACAGAGTTTGTGCTGTGATGCAGCTCAGAGCAGATGGCCTCACAAACTGGAATTCAGAGCTCCTCACCTTGTTCAGCCACTCCACTCGTTCAACATCAGGGAAGTGAACCTGAATGCAAAGAAAAATAAAGTGAGTGCCACACGCCATCTGTTTTGGCCTACTGTAACACATGCAAAAGATATCACAGAGTGTGAAACAAGTTTTAGATTGAGAACCCTCTGCCCTCATACATACATACTTCATAATTTACTACCTCCTTGAAAAATTGTAAAAGGCAAATAAGATAGTAAAAAATACTAAAAGGCAAAAGAATACACGTGCACTGATGTACCAGTATGCCTCTGGGCAAATTTATATGACTAAAGCAAGTGTCATATCCTGTTTGTGACGTAAAGCAGCATTAGTTTTCTCATCCTTCTCTTGGTCATGCCTTGGGAAGCCACGAGAACCTGCTTCCCTTCAAGATCACAAGCTGTGCAGGACCTGTTTCCTGTACTGGCTCACCTCAACCAGGACACCACAGTTTGGAAAACAAGAACCTGTTTGGGAAACTCAGTTTATTGGTTGCACCAGCATTTCCCCATTAACACTAACACAGTGCCAATGGCTTCAGGGAAAAGAAGCACTGTAAGAGTTCAAGCCTATTAGCATACACTATCATGTGTAACCATCCAGTGTTTTCACCTCTCAGCTTTTTAAGATGCTAAGGACAAATTAAAATGAAGTCGTCACTCATGTATCACGTTTTCAAGCTGGCATCAAATGCCAACAAGAAGTGTACGTGTCCACTGCAAAATCCCTCCAGTTCCCTGAAGTGATGACTTCTTTAATGACTGTCAGGACAGTCGGATATGAGGCCACTCAAGTAACTAACTGATCTCTCAGACCTCACCAAGAAGCTGCTAAGTGAAGAGCCACAATCACCTTACTACAATCACACATTAAAGTCTTATGGATGTGGTATTTTCAGCCAGTGCTACCAGTACTATAAGCTGGTAGCAGGTTATTGCAGAAGGGAAGTATGGTGCAGCAGCTTCTCAGAATGGACGTTGGGGCCCTGCTCAGCTCTACAAGAACACCCGAATACAAAGGGACTCCTTCAACTATCATCTAGCCTGATAATAGTAATTGGGTAGGACAATACATTATCTCCTTATACAAGAGCTGTGAATTACACTCTTCAGTCAAAGGCTTGCTGTTTAATTTGGCAGCTTTCAGAGAGGTGCTCAGAGACGTTTGGATGGAATGGACAGCAGCCTGCCTTTTATTCCAGCTTCATGTATGATTTCAGAGCCCATTTCCCTTGCTCAAATAATGCTTCAAATTATCTCCAATTATTACATTAAAAAAACCAAATTGATATTACCATATTCTTTATAAGCAATTTCTTTTGATGCTCTAAATAGCAACTTTTCCATTAAAGAAGACGACGCAAGTTCACTGAAATGTCAGCCTACCCAGCTATTTGCATGATAAAGTGAGAATACAGCACCAGAAGGGACAATCAATACTGAAAAAACACTGCTGACATTTTACAGTAAGGCGGATTATGTGAATCAAGGGACCTCCACTTCACCTGCCAGTCTTTCATCTTTGACCAAAAGGTCCTCTGCAAGGGCACATAAATCCTGGGTGGCCTGAAGGCAGCTGGTCCCCAGCTCCAACACAACTGACAAGCACCAGTGTCCCGCAGCATTTGCTCCACAGCCCCAGATCAGTCACATACAGGGTGGACCAGGGATGGAAATAGTGTGGCAAGTTGTCCTTCAAAAGACCTTACAGTGAGGAGAGGGATGTGACCCAAAAGAAAGGACAGACCAGGACTCAGGGCAACAGTTAGGCCACCAGATCCCAATGAGAAAGTCACAGCCCATGTGTGAGACCCACCAACGTTAAGGGGAGAAACATAGCACAATATAAACCGCTCAAATTGGCTGGGATTATCCACTAGAGCCAAAGCTGCTAGAGATGCAACAGCAAGAGGCATCCAAGAAGCAAGCTGGTGGCCAAGGAGAGCTGGAACAGCACACATGAGCATCAGGAAACAGGCAAAAACCATGACAAGGAGGCAGCAGCTGGACCCACCTTAAGAAAAAGCAAAATTGAATTCACTATTTGAGCCACAGACACCCAAACCAGACAGCCCAGGGCAAACTCCAAAAGTAACCACAATGAATCACAGATCCCTGTGTCACACCTCAGATTGCTGTGATAGGATTAGCAGCCGTCTGTGGTATGTTTCCATCCCGCTGGACACCCCCTCATTCACGTGTCTGCAACACAGCTCCTACCCAGGCAAGCTGTGCCTCAATTTCCTTTGACAGATGGAAGAAATAGCACTGCTGTAGCTCAAAGGTACCAAAGATCACCAGGAGCTCCTTGGCTAACACAACAGGGCTCTCACAGGGGCAAACACTACAGAAATTGGCCAACTACATGCCTCTGGTGAAAAACAGACTTCTGCTTGTTAGGAAAGGCCACCAAATTTCAGTGGGTTCCCAATACCAATGATCAGCCATACTCAATGGTATGAATACACAAGCAGCTCTGCAGAAGAAGCAGAGCTTGGCATCCAAGTGTTGCATCTAGATTATCCACTGACTAGTAAGACATAAGCTCCAAGCAAAGCCTTTCTTACCCACAGGGTATTCCCATAACATGCACGTCCCACTAGCAGAGGATAAGTTCTGCTTTAGTTCAGCCCAGTGACACCATCAAGCTTTCTTCTTGACCCAACATCTTACTCCAAGAACTTACTGTGTCCTAATACTTCTTGGAAAAAAAAACATCTGCAGTTCCATACTTTTTAACCATGTGCTCTGGACTTCAGACTCGCTTCTGACCCTTGTTACTGGTGAGAGCCCTGGCAGCAAGGTCTTGTCCTCCAGTTTGTCATCAGTACAGCACAGGTAAGAGAAGCCCAGAACACCTCCTACTAAGCCCAGAACCAGCCACCAGGAGCTGCCAAAGTTAACACTATCCCAGAATAAGACTTAATCCTGTAGCCCTGAGCAAGTCATACTATCAAAATCAGTCTTCCCCATCTACAAAAGCAGGCATACTTCTTGCCAATATTTTAGGAATGCTGCAAAAATTACTTAGCATTTGAAAAGAGCTTTGAAGATCAAAAATACTAGGTAAGGGCCAATTACTGGCAAGTAAAGAAAACGTATAGGTTTCTGCGTGGCTCCACCTTGCCCTGGAGCAGGCCACATCCATGATCACAGCAATAGCAAAAACCGTGTCTGACACAACAGTGCCATTCTCTTCAAATACAACACATCCATCAGGGCTTTTTTGTTTGTTTGAGGTTTTGTTGGAGTTTTTTGGTGTTTGTTTTGTTGTTTTGTTTTGCTTTTAAGAGACAAGTCTTTTAGCTCCCTGTGCTGGGGCAAAAAGTCTAAACAAGCGTTTTGCATGAACAAGGAATTAACAGGCAAAGTTTTAAAAGAACTGCTCTGTACTCAGTAATATCAATTTCTCCTGGTAAAAGAAATTTAACATTAGGAAGAAACCCAGAATACTTGGATGTTCTCACCTGCAATCCACTAACAGCTGCAAAAGCAACATGGCGAAGTCACCACCAGCCCCAGGAGCCAGAACAAAGGTGGAAGCCCAGCTATCTCTGCTCCGGGCACTGACTGGTTTTACAAAAGTCAGGCTAAAGGCTACACAGGCTGAAGTCAGAAAGTGTCACCTCTCCAAGACACAGATCTGACTCTACTCGACAAAAGCAGATTTCCAGCCTGGTTTCCTAAGGAAGCACAGCCTGCCCACGTAAGCTGTCTAGCACAGGAATGCCTCTATTCCAAACTCACCGGCTGGTTTCAGCCAAGAAACTGGTGCTGCAAAATAACCCTGCAAATTCCCTGAAACAGATGGTTAAGTAGATGAGGGAAACCCTCCCAGCACCCCTCCTGAAGGAAAGGCTGCAGTACAAATGCATCTCCTAACAACTGTTACCACCATGACTAAGGGGAGCCCAAGCCACATTTGAAGGAGCCACTGCACTGCTCTTAGGGAGAACGGTTTTTAACCAACTACCGCAATCAACAATTGGCCTTAATTCTTCACTGGATGGATCCTCCTCATTTTACTACAGGGCACACGAGGAGACAACTATTTACCAGTCCCCGAAGACACTGCCATTGCTTCACACCTCCAGAACCTTTCCTAGGATTACAACACTGCAAATCCAACCCATGCTCCTCCTAACCTGAATTGTATTCCTACTCCCACCTCTGCATGTCAGGAGAGAAGAACGCAAGGGACGTTTTTAGAGCTGTTTCAACTGAAGTCTCATGAACACTGAAAGGCAAAAAGTAAAGACAAAAAAAAGATGACACCACAGAGAATAAACTGAATAGATGGCAGGTGAGAATCAGCCTCCAAGACTGGCACAGGGGAGAAGCAGAAGATCAAATCGAGGAAGGGGATAGAAGGAAAACTAAAGCTGAGGAGTTAGAAAAAACATCAAGTACAAGTGTGGTGTGGAAGCAAACACCAGCTGATGAAGAACAAAAGTTACCAACGTAGAAAAGGAAAGGTCGAGAAGTGGCAATATGGACAAAAGCTAAAACTAAAAGGACACAATGCAGCCCCTTTATCCCCAGGTACCACATCCTGCCTTCCAGCAGCCAGCTCCAAGAATTCACAAGTCAGGAGCGAGGCCTCTGGAGAGAGTCTAACTCCCCCTTCCCTGTGAGCACAGGCTAGGCAGCGAGAGACAGCGGTGAGATCCCCCTTAAGCCTTGACTTCTCCTGAAGGAGGCTGAACAGCCCCAGCTCCATCAGCCTCTCCTCACACACCAGGTGCTCCAGTCCCTGACCATCTCGGTGGGCTCTGCTGGAGTCTCCCCGTTTGTCAAAACCCCTCCTGTGTCTTGTGTGTGCCCAGTACAGGGCAATCAATAATCCCTTCCATTGACCGCCTGCCCGTGCACTAATGAAGCCTGACACTTTCAACCACAAAGCCTAAGAACTTTTGAGATTGTGTGTGTGTTGGGGGGGGCAATTCTGATTTTTCAGCGATGACTAAGAGACTCAATTTCTCGTTACCAAGATTCAGGGCACTTGAGGATAAAACACAACACTATTCTTACAGGGCAAGAGCTGACACCACCACACTCATTAACGGTCTGAGTTGTTTTAAACGCTCCGTCAATACAAACAAGCAGAAACCTCATTCAGAGACAGACTTCTGCGCCCGGCGGGAGGGAACATGTGCGGGAGCTGCACCAGCTCTGCTAGGAGACCCTGGCCTCACTCCTCAGAAGCGCTGCCTGCCTTCGTTTCCCACAGCATTAAGGAGAGCCAAATGCTGCAGGCTATATAAAACAGTTTGCCGACTATAAATGTCTCCATGCAACACTCCTTCCAAATAGAGCTCTTTGATATTCTCTTTCTTACAAGAAAAGCATTTCCCTACCAGTCCCTGACATGTTTTTAAATGCTAAGCAAATGACGATGAAGAGAAAAAACACCTCACAATCCTTTTCCACTAGCCAACCAAGGCTAGCCAACAAATAACCAAAGACATAGAATAAAACATGCAGTTAAGATTTTCAAGTTTCTTCACTTTAAAACCTAGAGTGGCTAGGAACAAATGTGAAGAACACACAGGGGCTGGCTTTCCATATCGTCAAGAGAGGGCTCTTAAATATTTGGTTTTCAGCAGGCAGAGACTATTGTGTTTATAGATTATTTTTTTTCAAATGACACTAAAAAGAAGGGGAGAAAACTTTCTAGATGAGAAGGTCTAAAATAAGTATCCTCTACATCAAAACACCTGCAGTGTAACAACACCTATTTGAAAGAAGATTTCTCTGGGCACACAGCGCTCTATTTCACAAGCACGCTTACAGCAACACGCAGATTTCCCGGACTAGAACAACTTCCAGTTTAGTACTCGCTTTACTGAGCCAGACTTCAAAATCAGAGACGTCACTGCTGGGTCCAAGGCATCACCGCCACCTCTTCCCCCCACCCCCCAGCCCCATTCGCCTTCTCACTACGGAACACCTCGCTCTCTACCGCTCCCGCCGCCCCGCCGGGCGCTCCCCAGCCCCGCACGCCCGCCCGCCGCCGGCAGCCCGCAGCGTGCCCGCTCCCGGGGGGCTCCCGCCGCTGCTGCGGGGGGCTGCGGGGGGATGCCCGCCGGTCCTCACTCACCCAAGCCGGCAGGTGCCGGGCTGCCAGGCCCCGGCACACCGCCTCCCGCTCGTCCTCCAGCAGGGCGAAGGCGGCAGCCAGCCGGTCGCGCTTCCACCGCCGGTTGCGTCCCCAGCACAGCCACAGCGCCAGCCCCAGCAGCACCCAGCTGCCGCTCAGCCCCAGGTACCCCGCCAGGTAGACGGGACCGAGCCACAGCAGCGCCCGTGCCGCGGACGACAGCAGCAGCCGCGGCAGGGCGCCCGACCGCCGGGCGGCGGGGCGGCAGGCAGCCGCGGGATCCATGGTTCGTACCGGAGCGCCCCCCCCCCGGCCCCGACTCCCAGGGGTCGCCCCTGCCGAGTAGCGCCCTCCCCGCGCCGCTGCCTCCGCCCGGCGGGGAGGCGCGCCCCGCGCCGCCGGGCCGGCCGCCCGGCCCGCCGCCCGCCCTATGGCGCCCCCCAGCGGGCGCGCCGCGAAACAGCGGCGGGGGCAAGGCGGGCCTCCCCGGCAAGCCTGGCTTCCCCGAGGGCCGGCCGGCAAGCGGTGTTACCGGTAGGCTGCCGGGGAGGGGAGAGTCACCGCACCCGAGCAGGTAAAGGGGTGAGAGTGCGGGAACTCATGGCACGGACGGCAGGGCGGGGACCAGCTGCTGAGAAGGGGTGGCTCCCACCTGCCCAAGGGGCAGCCGCGCTTCGGGCTGCAAGGTGCGGGATCGGCCACCACTGCAAAGGAGGCTGCCCCTGGAGGGGCCTGGCTTGCTCCAGCCGTCACTCTGGTCCACTTCTTTCAGGGACCTAACCAAATCCCACCGTCATTGCTTGATGCTTAATATAGAAGGCTTCGAGGCAGAAACAACCTGTTGGTTCTGGACGCTTGCTGCTTGGAAGAATAAGAGTACTTTTTCCTCCTCTTCTTTTGATTTTGGTGGAGATATTGGGGGAGGGGTCAGATTTTGAAATACTGAGAATTATGCATTAGGGAATGCAGCATTATTTGGGAACCATAAGACATTTTTTGAGATGCTTTTACTCCCAGCAATACTAATTCTATACCTTTCTGTATATGCCTTAAGAGACGGGCTGTAATTGTACAGTTCTACACTGTGTTTTCCACTGCAGTTTTCCCCGGATCAGGCAAATGCTACCCTTTGTTCAGTGGATAAGTCTGGAACATCAGTGAGTGATGCCAGCTTTCATTGTGGCCCCTTTTTGACATTGGCTGCACAAGATAACAAATGACGAGGCAGACACAAACCTCCAAGAAAAGGGAGTTGACCATGACTGGGGAGAACTAGGTTTGGCCTCCGTTTTGCCATGGAATTGGTATTTAGTTATGGGTCAGTCACTAAGTCAGACAATACCACAAGTGATCCTCATTTGGATGTTAATCATTGCGCATGACTGATCTGGGATAGAAATCAGTTCAGGCATCTGAAAAAAACAAGCCTCAAATGCCTCACATTAGACAAACTCATGCATGAGACATCTACTATTAACAGGTACTTTTGGAAACAAACCCGCTAATCTTCCCCTTCTGTCAAATGAGGATGAATATGCTTTTCTTCCTGGGGGTGTTGCAAAGATAAATCATTATAAAACACACTTAAGAAAGTACTTCTTTACACAGTGGGCAGTAAACCTCTAGAACTTGGAGGAGGCTGCAAAGCAGTCCCTATCAGCGGGTGCAAAAAGGGATTAGATAAATTCCCAAACAACAAGGCCCATAAATGTACTCCCTAACATCCTGGGTACAGCAGTTGTGGATACTGGGGGAGGTTGAGGGGAAAGAACTTCAGAAAATGACCGGGCTCATGTTCTCTCCCTAAACAGCAACTCTTATCGCCACTGAGAGCAGGTGGACCAGTGCTCTGACCCCAGAGGGCATCTCTGTTTGTAAAGCTGGGAAGGAAGACCAGAAACTGTTGGATCTAACAGCTGAAGGAGTATCTGCCCTCTTGATATCATCCATGAAAAACCACACAATGGTTAGTTTGCAGAATTACATATATCAGGAGGTATGTTTACATGCAAAAATACACCTGGTTTTGTTCTAACAGTGACCAAAGGCTGAGCCTGACTTGTTATTTATTTTTCCCACTGCCATTTAAAGCTTTGTAAAATATTTTCAGTATGACATGTTTCATGGGGTGAAACTTTACATGGATAATCTGAGCCCCAAAGTCTGACCTTTCAGAAAAACAGAAGCTTCTGGAAAAAAAAAAGGGGGGGAGGAAGGGGGGGAGGGGGGCTCTGTTAGTGCTTTAGTGCTTTGAAGACTTAGAACGTTGCTTTTGCTACCAGGAGAAGCTATAATAAAAGGCAGATCCAGTGTTTTGCTCCTTCAAATTACTACTCTTACAAAGTTTGAGGTATTTAGCTCAAACTCAGAGAGCTATGCAGTTTAGAAGCACCAACAGGTGGCAGCTTATTGAGTAGGAAAAACAGTAAGGCTGCAGTGAAGTACATACTGGCTAACTTCATAAATAAACTAAAATTTTTTGGTTTTTCTTATTCTTCACTCAGTTGATCAGAAAAACCTAGGTTCAGGTTAAAGGATAATAAAAGAGCTCCCTCTGTACAAATGAACAGAGCACCTTCAGCCTGCAGCTGCTTTTTATCAAAGGAGATGCTTCCATAAAGCAGAACTCCGTGTCCCATCGTGTAATATCCCCCAGGACCATGAGCTCAGAAACAGCCATGCTGCCTTGAGCACTGCTTGCTTGTTTGCTGCCAACTCTTTACCTTGTGGAGAGGTAATTCCTTTCTAGATTTAAAGTGGTTCTAGGAACTTTAAACTATTACAGAAACTAAGTTTCTTTAAACTTAAGCTCATACTTCTTAAAGTTTTTAAAGTTGAACAAAAGAAAGAGAGGAGTAGAGGTGAAAAATTACTTGTATCACAACAGGTTACGCAGAGAGCTGTTCTCAAACCAAATACAGTGCTCATAAGAACAAGATAAATCAATAGCCTTTGAGACCTTGCTTAACTCTGTTTATGATGGATAGTAGTTACCCTTTAAAGAATAATTGTTTCCTGCATTTTTTTTAAATGTCAGAGGAAATACTGAACCACCGATCAAGAGGACAACTGAAGACCTATCAGTTTCCCATTGGGGAAAGTATGGTCTTGACTGCAGCAGACTGCTTTCAAGCACCAGATATCTGAGCCACTTGAAGCCAATCTTATTTCCAGTTACAGGGAAATTTAACAACCTGTTTCTCCCAATATACACAGGACAGTCACTAAGGTAATGACGCAAGGCTGTTGTTCTGGCTTGTGGCAATCTGCACCTCTGATTTAACTTGACTGCTGTAGCTTATTAACACTATGATAAAAGCATATGTTATAGCTGATTATGACACACAGATTTTACAGAAACTGCAGGGCTTTGAAAATGTATTAGTACTAAATTTGCTGTCTCTCAAGCTGGCCATGGTAACTAAGGCAACCCACTTTAAAGGTGGGGAGTTATGAAAAACCACTGCCAACGCTTTTTCTTTTAACTATAGAGAATATGCAAAGGAATTAATCTGAAATACCCATTTAAGAGCATACCAATGTGATATCAAAGGGTTTACTGAAGATGACTTCCTAACTTTCTTGTGGCTTCAGGGTTTGTGACCAGTGTGAAATTCCCACATCAATGCTAGCAAATACTAGAAGTGCACTATGTTTTTTCTCTGTGCACCCACAGCAAAATAGAAAACACTTATGTAAGGATAAAACCTTACTCCTTGCGTTAACAGAAAGACTTATATATCAAGACCTGATTAAAGCAGTTGCCCCTTTTGGCACTCCTTGTCACTTGGCAAGGAATTTTTACTTACTTTCCTCTGGGTTCATACTCTCCACCCGTGCACTGTTCACCCTGTCAAGGAAAGACATATCCAGACTCTGCCTATCATAGGGCAAAACCCTTGTATCTATTCCTACTGCCTGTTCTCAAGCAAACACTCCCACTGAGTCTGGAGTGCATTTCCCCAGGGAAACCTGTGTCTCTTCCGTTCTGTCCAGGAATTAAATATGACCTGGGCAGCTAGAATGAGCCTGTGTTGCATTGTTCAGCCAGGTATATTATTCTGGCTGGAGATGTGTAATTTGGTCTCGAAAAGAATTATGGATGTCCTGTTTTGGGAATCATTCCGTTGGCATAAAACAGTACCAACCTCAAGCCTAGCTGTGCGATAGTGGCTAGCTAAACCATGTCTAATCTAGGACTAACTGGTATTATCTATCAACCTGGTCTGGACTGGTAAAGCTGCAAGACCAGAGCTTTAGTTAGGAGTACGTGCAAAGCCGGGCTGGGAGTACCTGACCCTTGCTTTTAAAGGCTCTGCTTCACTGTGCTCACTCCCCTGCACCATGCCTTGTGTCTGCCTCGTTCATGGCTTCTCACTGCTTTTGTACAACGGGCAGTAAAGAGAGGCACTGAACAGCGGGTACTTTTTGGCAGTATAACAAACCCAGTAACAGCAATTTATTTTGCATGTCCACTTATTCTTTCTACAGAGGCGCCATTAATATGAGGGCAGTGCAGTAGGATGCAGAGTATCCACCATAACAGGTAAAAGGGTGGTGTGCTCCAGTGCCCCTTGCCCAGTCTTGCCCTTCCTGCCAGCAAATCCCACACTGCTCTGATGCTCCGTGTCACAGTGAACATCTGAGTTAGCAGAGCACTGAGAAAAGCTGTATTGTGTACACACAAATTATACAGCTGCACAGATGAGGCAGGAGAAAGTGACAGAATACAAAGCACAATCTATGACGGCCGCAGAGGGAGAGATAAAATAAAACTTCCCTTACAGTGAGGATAGCATTTTCCAGTGCTTCCGGAGACGGCCTTTGTGTTGAAGCTGACACTTTGCTGGCTCTGGGGGACTCAGATTTTCTCATGAGACACATCAGCACACCTTTGTGTCATCTCACTGACCGCGAGCAGCTGGTGCCACCTGCTGAACACAACAGCTTTTACTTCAGGAAGGCAGGCTACAGAAAATAGAACTAAAGCAGAGCTTATCTGAGAGAAGTTTCGACCTGTCTGCCTAGGACAGATCCCTGGATGCTGTCACAAGGTGGCTTTGCATCTCGTCATTGATGTTAGTATGCAGCCCAGATTTGGTAGGTAATTTATCATCTGGATTGAGGAAAAATAATGTCTCACCTGAAAAGTCAAATCTTACTGAAATTGGACTGTATGTCACAGGTAACAGAATCAGAAGAGAACTGCAATGAGCCAGGGGAGCTTCAGTTTGTTTTTAAAAGTCTTTGCCAAGTACAACTTCTATTATTGTACTATACAGTTTAATTGCAGAAGCACAGCCTGTTAAATGTTTGGTTTAAATTTTGTCATTGTTATAACACGAATTTATTCCATTTTTCTGTTTCAACAATTGTATCTGCAACAGGATCTGTGAGCACAAGATACAATGTCTTCAGTCTAAAAATAACACATTTTTTGGAGGATCAAATATTTTATAGATTTTATTATGTCAGTTAGTGAAAGGCAAGCAAGAAAACCCTAGGAAAAAAATTGCCTCCACATCCTTTTAAATCCTTTCCTATTTTGCTGACTGACACACATTAGGCTGTAAAAATTGCCTTTCAAGTGCATGATGAAGTTCCAGAACAAGTTTAGTCTGTAGTCTGTACAATTTACATCTTGCCATATTTTAAGTGCTTAAAGGACTTGACTGAGCTCACAGAAACCTCTTCTTTAAGGAATTCAAGTGCTCAACCTGTGTGAGACACATTAAAAGTGTCAAGCAGTGGAGGAAGATAATTTATGAACTACAGAACTGCTGTCCCAGCTAGTACCTCCCCATCAATGGTGAAATCAGGGAGGAGAAACTTTCTTGGTTAAGTTTCTTGGCGGGCTATATCTTGTTTACATGACACTTTCCATTTGAAGTGTCACAAAACAAAGGGTTTTCTTGATAAACCGTACCTGCTTTACCTAATACCACATCCCTATGAAGCTGGTTTCTTTACACCCAGGCTTTGAAGAAGTAATGAATACATCATCATCTACACTTTCTCTCCCCAGAAGGAAAGGAGACAGGTAAAAACCGACACTTTCTGCTCCTTTCTTTCTGCTGCAGGTCTCGGTCATAACTACACCCTTAATTAAGTCCATTTAAAGTGCGGATTTGCCTGAGCACTTTTCATGTCTGTGGTCTGTATCTGACACAGCGTGGGACACAGATCAGATTCAGACCTACAGAGTAACAAGAGGAGCAGTGCATGTGAAACTGTGAGGAATGCTGTTTGCGTTTTTGCCTGCTCAGACATCCTTTCATCGTAATGGATCCTGACACAGGAACACCTGCCTGCCATCTCCCACTTGGAGTGTGGGCTGCCAAAGATGGCACAGGCACAGTTTGCAATGGCAGAGCCAGGCTGGCACAGGGCTGGGAATTCAGTTAGTCAGAAGCCACTTTGCTCGAGCCAAGTCATTGCCAAGGAGCAATGACAGCATCTTGCCTCTCTGCGAGGCTATGCCTCCCAGCTCCTGCTGAGTTTCTGCTTAGCGTGCTTAGCCTTTTCTTTGAGAAAGGAAAATATGTACAGCCTGACTGAAGAGCTCCTACCACCTGTATTCAGTGTGTGCTTTCAGGAAAGAGCTGATGCTCTAAAATGAAGATCTGAATTTGGGGAAGTGCCGTCTCCAAAGCTCCAGAAAGGTCAGTGAAAAGCTTGTTCACAGCAGAATCAGTGCTGAATCCAATAGTGTCCCAAAACCCCTGTGAGCAGACGGAACTGCTCTGTGCCAGAGTTTTGCACTTGAAGACACGCACTGGGTGAATTTTCAGATTACTTTTCTTAGTTCATCATGAGCAGCTGCAGCACACAAACAAGCTCAAGACTTACAGAAATTGCACAGTATTGTGGAATTAGGTTACTAACCCAAAATTGGCTTCCTTTGCCTAATGCTTCTCCTTTTGCAGCAATGTGTGCCATAAAACTGAATGAGGTTAGGCACAGAATGGTGAATTGTTTGGGGAAAGACGTGATGGTATTAGGTGGGTTTTATAAAAACCAAAGGGACTGAGAAAAACTTAAGGAAAGAAGATAGCATTGGAGTAAGCAAACATCGCTGCTCACAAACACAAAATACCCATCAAGAGGAACATGAGATTACAGTAGACTGAGCAGATTCAAAGCCTACCTCAGCCACTTTGCTGCATCCCCGTGACACAGACAGCTGCGCCCCATGGGCTACACCTGAGCTTTTGCTACTGTCCATCCAAAAGGGATGGTAGGCGACACCTCAGCTTGACCATTAAACCCAGACAAAAGCATGCTGACAGTCTGTCTTTGGCTAACTGTACCAAACTGCACGGGGTAGTTACAAAGTCCTCCTTAGCACTGTGCACAAAGAGAAGAGTATCCTGGATCTCTTTTTATAAAGTGTTTCCCCTCTGCACCTGCTCCAGCTCATTGCTGGCAAGTACCAGCCCACTCAGAGTGCAGACCAGCAGCAAAAGCAGTATTTATCCCAAGATTATTTTTAAAATCTTGAAAATTTTGAAAATCCTCGGAAGATTCCTTCTTTTTAGCAGAAGTCCTAATCCATAGCCCAGATGCTACCTCTCCAGCAGTGAGCATGCTGAAGAGGCCTCCAGGGCCATGTACAACAGCTCTTCCTATAATCTCTTAGTGGCCTCTGCTGGCCAGGACTGAGATCCTGGCATGTGTTTAAGTGTTAGCAGTCCTGAATCCAGCTAAGATTTACATGGATATTTTATTGGTGACAACAACAGGGACACTGAGCATCTCGCCTGATGCTGAGCACATTGTTCAGGTCAGTCACTGACAGCAATAAAATAGCAAGGGCCTTGCAAAATAGCCCAGATTTTCCAAGTCTTTCCTACTTCACTTTTGTGTGCAGGTATCCTTGCTGGTATGGGAGGCTCTCTTAGCTATGTCCTAGAGAAAACTATTCCCAAAGACTTCTTCTGTCACCCAAATCTTTGGTAAGTGATAAAAGTGCATAAGTGGTATGTAAGGGCCTAAGTGGTATATTGAGATTGGTACTTAAGGGTAGATGTCCTCCATAACGGATAAAAAGAGAAGTGCATGGAAAAGTAAGAAAAAGCTTAGCCCTGAGGAATATCAGAATAAGTGACTAGAAACACATCATTGGCTGTTGCAAACTAATTTGGCTTCATTATATTTACTGGAGCCAAATTAATACAGAGCAGCTGATTGTCTGACCTGCAGTTCAACATACATGACACTAATGCTATTAAAGCCCATTTCCAAGAGCGGAAACTGGGGTAGAGAAGTTAAACAACTGGCTCGGTAATACAATGAGGAATCCTAGCCAGTCTCTGGTTTCCAAGCCAATGTTTGCAGTGTATTTGTGGCCCTGGTCTTATTCAGAAAGCAGGAGAGATAGTGTTACTGAGTCAGGGAAGCCAGTGCTACATCTGGGCTTCTGCTAACTGGAGTCATTGTTTACTGCTCTCGTGCTTAGTCTCCTAAGGTTTAAAAAACCCCAAAACATACAACATCTAAATGAAAATCATATTTTTTGCTTTAGGAAAATGTAGCAGTTGATATAATGTTGCTCTTTTATGAGTTTCAGTTCCAATGGCAAATACTGTTCATTCTCAGGGTAAATTCAATTGTTGCATATTAAGTGCTCACAAACAGGTATTTAGGAAGTAGCATTTCAGTGCGATCACTTGGAGCTCTGGACATCAAATCCTTATATTTTCACTGTGTACTTGCACTAGAAAAACCATTTGTCTGGAAAATTAGCTAGCTTCTGCCACTCAGTTTCTAAAACTTCAGGCTCACTAGCTTAATTTATAACCATCCTTTACCAGGTCAAGTTTAATACACAGGAAATTTAAGGAACAGAACATTTTTTTCTGAGGAAGTATTTGTCAATGAGAGATGAAATTCTCCCCCTGCAGAGAGAAAGCACAAGTATCTGCAGTTTCTCACAAGCGGGGAAGGAAGGAGGGACACTGTCACAGGCAGGGAACGTTACTAGCAGAAGGTCTATACCAATTTTTGTACTCTTTACTTTTTGTACAGTGCTATCCTGCTGTATGTTTTAGTAAACTCTGAAAGGGCTTGAGATTGGGAAAAAAATTTGTAAGAAATCAGGTACCTGCTGTCCAGAAAATAAGAATTTGTATTTCTCTGTTATAGTACACTGTGTTACAGAAGAATCATGGGGGAAAGGACTTTATGTCCCTTGGTCTTGGTGTCCTCTGTTTTGTGGCTTGGAGCTACCTTTGTTCACTATAGTCCCTTTTTTGGCACAACTGCTAAGATACCAGTTTTTCACCTGGTTAGAGAGCAGCTGTCATTTCTGATGAACTGCTTCTGTCACTGTATACAGAGGAAAGACCTGGTGGAGGTGAGCCGCCTCATTTTATTAAAGTGGTCAGCAAGTGGTCAGATTGCAGCAAGCAACAAATTAAAAAAGTAAATGACCACTAGTCATATCAAATCCTTTCATGAACTCATTTGTTTACATTCTCCCATAATATAGCCCAGTTCTGGAAGAACTTATGATCTAATTTAAAGACAGATGCAATAAGTGGAGTTGCAACAAGTATACAAAGAAATCAGATGGATTAAGGTATGCTCAATAGTGACCTCAGCTATGTGAGACAGTTTTTCGTTAGTTCACTTTCCTTTAAAAAGATATATATACAATAAACATGACTAACCCCAGCAAAAAAAGTCTTGGGAAAAAAAGAGGAAGGGAAAAAAAGAGGAAGGGGAAAAAAAGAGGAAGAGGAAAAAATGTCACTGTAAAAAAGTCTTGGGAAAGAATTTAAAGCCTAAAACTCTGTCAGAGTCAGTGTACATTGGCCTGGCGATGGGCCAAGGGCAACTATTCAGTCATGTTCTGACTGAACACTGAGCTACAAAAGCTCACAGACTGTTTCACATCTGTGTACCCAACAGGAACAATTTCAGTGGGAGACAGGAATCAAAATGGTTCGTGCTAAGCCACTGCTCAGAGAAGTGGACAAACAAGCAATTGAGGCTTGTACCGCTGGTGGACAGCACATGCAAGGTGGCAGTGTAAGTTAGAAATAAGTTGAAACAGGAAAGACATCATTGGAAAAGACAAAGAATGGAAAATCAAGTTTGTAGGTCTGGCATTTTGCATAAGAAGACGACATATAACAGACCAGAAAAAACAGAGTCGATGGAGAGAGATTCGTGTCAGTTCCTATATCCTTAGCAAGTTCACTACTGATGGCAGCAGGAAGTTCTCACTAGAGATCGCTGTTCCGTGTAGCTCCTTGTTTTGGACATGAAATCTTTCTGGCAAAAAATCATGAGATGTGTAAATCAAAATCACTGAAGTCAAACTTCGGATGTGATTGCTGTCTTTGGATTTGACTGAGTCATCTGTTAAACCCTCAGCTTTACGTGTTGCTGTAGGAATATCGTAAAAGAAGACACTGACTGGGAGGGTGCATGGTTGGGAGCAATCTACTCTTCCAAGAACAGCATTTTTATGGTAAAGGCATGAACAGGAGTGCTCTCAAAGAAATGGAAAATATCAGTCTGGTTACTCAGCACTTCAGCTGAGACATCTTGCCAAAAAGATTGCAGTAAGTGCATGTCCGCTGTTTTCTGATCATCAGAAAAAGAGGGCTGCTTTCCTGGTGTTCTCCCTAGCTTAGTGTAAATTCAGCTTTCCAGTTTATCTTGTTTTTCTTCTTACCTTCCCAGTGCTAGGGAGTATAAATTCTTGCTGCTAGAAGAATATAAAGTTACCCTACTATTATAAACAGATATTTTTCTCTTTGTTGCTCTATGGGAGGTTGGTGGTCTTCCACTGCAGAATTTCTCTTTGAGAGATATCGTAGCTCCATTTTTTACCCTTACCTTCCAATCAGCTTCCAATCTTTTATGGGCTCTTGATTCCAGTAGTTGCCTATGGAAAAGCCTGTTGATACGGAAAAGAGAAAGGTTGATTATTTTACCTACAAAAAAAAAAAAAGAGGTATAATCTCTTCCACTCAGGAAAATTCCTAAAAAATTTGGGTTTCATATATTATGAAGAAAAACAAATTAAAACCTTTCACCCCCTTATTTCTCTGTCATGGTTCTAATTAAAAGGTTTAAGGGATATTTTGCTTTTAGCCTTTTCCTTATTGAGATCGTTAAGAACTTTTGTTTCCCTGCAAGAAAACCAAGGATAAGCTTAAGGTTGCCATTAGCATTGAATTTATGTGTAAATAACTGAGACACATGCTACCTTGCAGCCAATCAGTGGTAAAAAATATATCTGCTGGGAAAGACTAGGTGCAAAAGCATAATGTTTTAAAATTTAAAATTTAAAAAAAAAAAAAGAGAGAGAGAAGAGTCAGAAAAAACTCCAAAGCAGGCATGTTCCTATCATTTTCTCCCACGTAAATAAAAATTGTGAATCTCTGGGGAAAACATGAGAGAATGTTCTTTATGCCATGGGTAACAGAACTCTAGAGCCCCTCACCAAAGGAAACTAGAATGGAAAAAAATCACATGGATTCAAGAGGAGATGAGACAAGCACTGAGAGAAGAGGTTTCTTGAGGTCTAGCACATCAGGCTGTAGGAAATCCCCGAGATGAGAACAGTTGGAGGCTGGGAGAGTTTTGGGGTAGTATTGTAAGTGCTTGTCATTACTCTTCCCTAAGTCATTGCTTATGGATACTGGGATAACTCTTGGTCTGAACCCTTATGGCCATTCTTATGTTCCCATGTCGCAAAGCAATTAGGCGGGGTGAGAAGTCCCCTTATCCCTCTATAGGATATGATCACGGCTTGGTGCTTTCCATTACACATTGCTGAGGGACTGGAAGATGGGAGTAAGGCAAGGGCTAAGTCCGCCCCACTGAACCATTCAGCCCAGTGTAGTGGCTGTACTGTGAGGGCAGCTACCCTCCCAGCTGTATACCCTGCTGCCTCATGCTCCCATTTTACAGTGGCTGGGAGCCCAGATGCCAAACCCAGTCTATTTGTAGATCTCCACCATCAGATCTGCTCCACTGTCTTATTCATGGCATCCACTGTGGTGGCAAGAGAAGTCATAGACAGAAACTGAGTCCTGTATAATTCTTTTTTAGGTGAGTTCTTTTGCAAAAGGCTAAAAGGTTCCATTTGTTTCAAACAGAGTGTCATCTGGGGATGCTTCTTCAACAATGGCAGGGTCAGAGAGTCCCAATGTAGCCTGTAGGCTAATAGTAGTAACAAAATCCTGCCCTACCCCATTTACCAATAAAATCTGGTGAGATGGGATGTACCATTCACAATGGAGTGAGCGTGAAAAAGACAAAGATTCTGTTTACCGAGAAAATGTTCCTCTTCTGAACACCACAGCCAATAAAGTCATGATTGATTTCAAACTGGAAACACAATAGTAGCCCTGTTCCTTCTCTTTGTCCAAGCTCTTTTGCATCTGTTTTCTTCCTGGAAATTAGCTTATAGCTGAAAAACCTCTTTTCTTTCCAATTCCTGCATTTGTTTCTAATATGTTTGTTACCACAAAATCTTTTGTCCAGAGGAGCAGACCAAAGGCCCACTAGACATAATTATCATCTCCTTGAAAACTGTTCAGCCTTTCCAGTAGTACTGTGTGGGTTTGGTTGGTGTTTTTCAGTAATGCTTTTTCTTATAGAAAATTTAAGTCAGATCAAAGTGCAGAAAATACATCCACTGGAGGGTAGGCCTGAATCTGATAGAACATGCTGAAAAGGCCTAGAAGGAAAGATAAAAAAGTTATGTTCTGCTGAATAGAACCTCTCAAGAGTCAATCAGGCCTCAACATTTGAGAACTGAGAGACAGTCTTTTTTCTGAATTAATTGTTTCATGAATTTAGATGTATAGTCTATAAAATGAAGGCTCTAGTAAGAAGGTTCATGTGTAATTAGAAGGGTCCTAGATGAAGCCTCTGACCTTGATTATAATTATATATAATTATAATTAAAATAAACCTATCATGACAATAATTAGTTGAAGTCAGCAAATCCCAACAGGACTTTCAGCTGATCAAGCAACTACCAAGTGAATTCAGTGGCACTGAATTCCAAGGCTGAACTTGGCCCATAGTTTTCATGTGTTCTCACAGCAGCACTACCTTCCAGCATGGGCATGGAGCACTTGTGGTCTGAGCTCGCTAGAGTGAAAGGTGCCTCACAGCAGGTCCTGTCTGTGCCTGTGCATGCAGTCCAGAGACACATCTGATGTGCGTAAGCAGAAGTGGTGTCTGGCTCCACCTCAGATTCACAGCTACACCAGACCCTGGGCATGCTCAGGAAAGAACTGTTCCGGGTGGGCACCTGATGCCCCACTCTCTGGACTTGCAATCTGTGCACTCTCTACTGCCAAGGTCCCCTACTACCGTGGAGTTGGCCTGCCTCAGAGTTAATTACATGTGACTGGATCGAATACTTCATACTGTACTTGTTTCTAGCAAGGACTGAGTTTGGCTCAACAGTTTGAGATGCTAAACCTTTGACAATTCAGATACCACGTTTTGCTTTGAGTGCCATCAAAATCAGAACAAAAGGAGTTTATTTCATGTGGCAGCTGAAGATACCATATTTAATGCTGCCAGACTTTGTCAACAGTTTTCTTTCAGACAAACTGAAAACTCAATTTTCTCTTTGCAGTTTTCATGGGAGCATATTAAATGAACTTCCTCCTTTGATCAGTGACTCACTCCTGGAAAAGCTATTTCACAAATAGTATCTCCATTCCGAAGGAAACAAGCTGTTCCCTCTTACATTACACAAGTAGCTGCAGACAAACTAAAATACATTAAGTCAAAAGATTGCAAAATGCATTAGACACATAGCTCAGAGACAGTTAGCTTTTTGTCAGATAGTTTTCTGATATGAATTGCTGTCTTTTAATGAAATCACTCAAGCCAAATTCTAAAATTGACTACAAATTCTAGGTGCCTGGCTGGAGACACCTTACAATCACATGGAGTCCATAAGTTCATACCCCTCTCATAGCGTCTAATGTTGGTCACACAAAATGTCTATAGCCTTTTTTGAAAATCTTGCCCCTACAGAATGCAGCTAAGTGGGTTAGCTAGAAACGAATACAGTTCTACAGAAATTCTTTCAGCAACTGAAGGCTGGTCTAAATCAGAATCAGGATCTAAATCAGAATATCTCCAATCCGAGACTGCTAACAGCCATTGAGACATCTGTTCAAGTCTACAGCCGCAGATTAGTGTCTGTTTTCTGCAATGTGAACTTACGTGGCCATGTGAATAAGGTGATGATATGGGTACCTCCATTAGTAATGATCACTGATGTGCTTAGAGTTGGGCTGCTGCTGATAATCTCAGCAAAGAAAAGATGCTCAGAATTCCTCAGACAGTTAAGTCCCCAAATAAACAGTTGGAAACAGGTTATCTTGACCGTATGGGTCTGAAAAACAGTCAGGCCTTTCTGGCTGAAGAAAATCAGAAGTATAATCTTATCTTTAAGCAAAGAGAAAAGAGAGAAAGACTTTTAAAAGAAACAAAATATCTCCCTGGCACTGCCTAGTATAACATAAGAAAATGCACAATGTCATGTTACATGTCAGTCACAGGAAGAATGTATTTGAAAAAGACTCTTCTGGGGAATATTTGTAAAAGGCAGCACTATTTAAAGCATTCAGTGGTATAAGTGTTACAAGTGACCAGGAAACTTTCCAGCTGAAGGACATTCCATTACAGCCAAGTAGCTTCCTGAGATCTGGCTACCATGGGTGAAGACAAAGGACCAGTAACTCCAATATTACATTGAGTGATAAAATGAAAACATTATTGGGGTCTTCTCCATGAAACTCCATGTTTGTCGTACTGTTGGCAGTGTAAGAATTTGCCTCAGGTATATTATCTGTAAATAGGCCTTCCTAGAGTGCTCCATTCCAAGAAGGTATTATTCCGTTGCTATCAGTGGAAAGCTTTGTGTTGTTAGACTTCTGTTGGGTATTTATGGACACTGTTTCTGTTAGACATAGCAAGTGCAGCAAATACTCAAAGGGAACAAGATAAGAGATAGGCAAATGCAGAAATTATGAAACCAAACAAGAGTCCGGACATATGTAAGACTTTCCAGTGCTAAGCTGTACATAAATGACTTCTAACTGATCTGAGTTCTGCCTGCAGGTTAAACAAATAATTGCTGATGTAAACAGTTATTTTTGGCTCTGTGTCATCATGTCTGTACTTCTTTACTTTCAGGGGTCTGAAATCAGATTGAAAACGTCAGTTCCTCACATTTGCATACTTTAACAGAGACAGACTGGTATATTTACTTGTCTTAAGGATAAGAGAGACTATCATGACCTCTTGCGTAGTCAATGAGTTCAGTCTCATCCAGTAACTTTCGCTTAAAGCCAAAAAATCCAGTGATCAAACACAGGCTTCTCTTTCCATCACAGATGCCCCCCTTTGGTTTGCTTTATAAACATTTTATCAGACTTGGATTGTTCTGATTTGATGAAGTCCACTCTCATGGACTTTATCTAGTCTCAGTTCATCCTTTCGGGAAGCACTTTTTTCCACTATCTATCCCCCCTACCTTGAATATTTATTTTAATCTAATACATAAAATCCACCTTAGCAGTGACATTCAATTGTACATCAATCTCCAACTCCTGGAACAGACACTCACTTAAATAATAACCATAATCAGAGTAATAATTCATCACTTCTTTCCCAAAAGTACATGAACTGCTTTACTTCTCCTGTGTGAGATGTCATCAGTACACAAAGTGGGAAATTTTGACATCTTTCAGGGTACTTACAAAGTTATGTTGCCATGTTTCACTAAAAAGGAGATTTTCAATGTGATCTGGTATGCTTGTGGGGTTGGAAGAGCAGATAGGATAGTTGTGCTTTTCCATTGCCTCTTCCCTGATATTTTCCCACAGCTTTTTTGTTATTTTTAGAGTGATTAGTATAAATTAGTAATGTTGCTCTGTCCCTTTGGGAGTCTAACACACTCCAGAGCAATAAACGCAAACAACCTGTGGGGTCTGAGAGACTGAAAGGAAGACTGTCCACAATCAGCAAGTTGCTGCAATGTCTGAGGTTAAAGATTCCTTTGTTTGCATTCTGGCACGGCTCTTTGGCTCACATCTATGAAGATACTTGGATGCTTCACTGCCAGCGGCATCAAAGGAAGTTAGGTACTTGAATTCCTTGCCATCTGCTCCCTCAGTGATTCGCAGCAGCATCTGATGCCATTATAAACACACAGAATTTAAGAGAGAACATTTAACAGCATTTAACAGCGGAACAAAGTAGAGGCTTTCCAAGCAAAGCAGGCTACTCTCAGGCTCCTTGTGTAATCCCAGCCTAGCAGGATGAAGTGATCTCTCAGGCACCAAGTTCCAACCTATCACCTCAAATATAGGATTATGTCAACGGCAAATGTGTAATGCAGCAAGAAACGTCATAGCCTAGAAGATCTGATACTAATGCCATTGATGTCAGTGACAAGACAAAATGGCTGTTGTTTTCAGCCATGGCAGATCAGAGCCAAAACTCAAAACTTCTGAAGAAAATTCAGTATGTCGCTTTTGCAAAACTAACTTTCCTTTTATCTGCCTATTGGTATAAACAGAGTCTTCTAAATAATGTATCAGCATAATTAATCCAACAATGGCTAGACATAGCCATAATTATCACACCCAATCCAGATATGACCAGGAATTTCTTCTGACCAACAGTGTTTGAGTCTCCAAAGGAAATGGCAGAAAAGTAGTTTTAATGTTAACACAGACTCTGCTGTTTACAGTTTAATTCTTACAGAGGTATTCTGCTGAAGTTTTCTTGAGGCCTGCCACTCCCTTACTATGCCTTCTTTGGACCAGAAAGCATCAAGGATGACAGCCAGCAATTTCAAACAACGCTGACAGGCAGAAAGAATCAAATATATCTAAACATGGTGGTTTTTCAGAGGCTTGATTACTCCTGTAAAAACAGTACCAGGCTCTAAACCAGTCTTCAGGTGAAGCTAGTTCATCTTTATTGATATCAGGAGAGAAATACCAGTTTTAGGACACCAGCAGTAACAGTCTGGAGTCTCACAGCATCTGGTGCTGTTATAAATCACCGTTTTGCAGATGATTAAGCAACACAATTTTTAATTTAATATATTTGAAATTAAGGTTCCAGCTTTCATAATTTCAGAAAAAGCTTGAGAATCTAATCTGAGCATAACCTGCAGCTCAGAAACCAGAAGTAAAAGAGAAAGAAATACAGACCGATTAAAAATAATTCAGACATTCTGGAAATCTGTCTCAGGCCTTAAATATCTCCATTTGGTATTACTGAGCACACTGGCTGAAGATCTGGCCAGCAGTCCTGCCTTTTGACACTATTTTGTAACACTGAAATCATATGGACATCTTCTTCCCTCACTTCCTAAATATGAACTACAACCACCACCATATTAAAAGTTCTGTGTGTTCTCAAGAGAGGGCTGGATCAGTTTACATCAGCTGAAGCTTCACGCTGATACCCAGGGGTGCTCTTTCAGATCTCCACTCTTCTTTTTTCCTGCTGGTTAATTCAGTAATCAGGATCACTCATTATGCATACCTGTTGTTTTTATTCACAGTTATCTTTCAATTCTGAAGATGTAGAGTTGCACTCTAAAATGCAGAATTCTTCAAGCATGCCTCTGCTGAGGTGGGAGGTATGACTGCAGTACAAAAAAGCTGTCCATGCTAGTTTTAATCAAGGTTGATTTAAATGTGGAGACTGTGAGCCTCCTTAGATGCTGCACACTGATGTCAGTGACCAGTCTGTACCGACGCCTGCCTTTTGTGCTACCAGGATTTGAACTGTCCAGTTTATCTTGAATCACTTCTCCCAGCAAGAGGGTGTGTGAATGCTTGTATCAGTACCATGAATAGAAGCTCACAGCTTCTATACCACCTGCTTTTAGCAAGGCAAAAATGTGACTATGACTAGACTAAATTGACTGATAGCAAAATGATGGATGATGCACTGGGAATGGCACTGAAATTGCCCTGGTTCCATAAACCAGTATTTCCAGTGGTGGAGATTAAAAGGGAAGGATGCGGACAGGAAATCCTCACTGGGCTAGGACCCCAGACTTGTGTTTCTGGTAGGCAGGTTTGAAAGCCAGCTCACCAGTAGGATCTTCAGCACTTTCCAGGAGGAAGGATCCATTGAGGAAGTGTGCAGGCAAGCAGCTGTAGAGGTGCTTGCAGAGGGATAAATGAGTGGCCAAAGTGGGTATTACTGTCATAGCAGACATAGCTGCTTTGTTCCTTGTCAGCTTTTCTACAGCGCTACCAAACAGCTGCTACAGATTATGCTGTGTTCCAGCAGTGGGTGGAAATACTCACATTGACATGGAGGGGTTATTAGCAGGAAGAGCTTAACTTCAAAAATTTGAGAGTCCCTGGTCTGTTAGCTACAATGGAAATCAGAAGCTTTTTGGCTACTAGCTCTGGTGGTGGACATTGCTCATCAACAAGACTTTTCAGCATCCTGAGCTGTATCTGGCCTTCCTGTACCAATATATAAAATTACTGTCCGTGATTGCTGACAATACTTACACAGGGAGACCTATGCCTACTGTGTTACCAGAAGCAGCAAGTCTGTTGAAACACAATGCTGCCTGCAGGGAAAGGTGCTTCAGAGTCAGGGAAGCAAAGAGAGAATTGTTTGAAAGCAATTCTCTCTTGGTACTTGATGTCCATTTTCAGGGTAGCATACAGAGAACTAATCATGCAAATCCAAACTCAAGGGAAATAAGCCTTGGTTTCTTCATCTGGTGCTCTGAAACTCAGCCAACAAAACATAACAACCAATATCCCTGAGGTGACAAAGGGCATTGTTGATTTGTAGGCAATGCATATTGGATTACTGGAGACTCCACACTGTGAAATTATTATAAACCAGTAATTAGTTGGTGATGGAGGTATAATTTGGTTCAGAATTCTGAAGCCAGACAAAATCAACAGCTTAAAAATAATGCACTGTTAACTCAGTCCCTTGTGCAATTAAAAACTCACGGAACCTGACTGAAGTAGTTAGAAAGGCCTTCTAACAGCAGGAACAACTGTAACCCTTTAAAAATGTGCTCAACTAGCAGTGGGATTTGGTCCTGGAAATTTTATTTCTTTAAAGACAGAAGGACGTGCTATTGCTCTTCACCCTAGAGAGCCCTCACTCACTTAAACGCAGCTTAACCTTTGGATGGTAAAACATGAATGTGCTGGAGCTAAACAGTGCCTGGCAGAAGTGAGCAGCTCATCAGAAGATGTTTTTTTGATGTACCAATGCTTTGGAAAAATACTTTCTGCAGGTGTTCTGATATCACCTGGAGTTTTTCAGGAGCAGCTTGATTTAATTTTCAAGTCCCTGCTGTGGTCATACAGACGTAATCTGGGAAGTCCCTCACAACCAATTAGCGTCTAAGGGGTTAAGTGGCACAAGATAGCCCTATCAGATGTGTCTGGCTTTTTTTTGGCCAAATTGTGTGATTTCTGGATCTTTTTTGTGATTGAAGTTATTGCCATGTTATTGCACTGTTTTTGATTTTGAAGAATTCATTTTTTTTAAAGGACACAGAAGGACATAGCCAATGAAAGGATGGTGCAGTACAGCAGTATTTTTGGGAGACTTCTGACAAATTCCAGCTTCATAGAAATGATATGTGTTACTTGAGACATCCATAAAAATGAAGAATCACAGGACAATTTTAACCAAGTCCTTCAGTCTGTGGGAGCAGTATGAATGGGACTCCATTCCTGGGAATGACAGGAGGCCTCTTCTGAGCACATGCTGAGATGCTGCTACTGACAATACCCCACAGCACAAGGCCCAGAGAAGAACTGTATGTGACTGTAGCACTGTATTCCTGATAGCTCTCCAGGGCCCTACACCAAAGCAGCTACCACTGACCATCCTTTGGCAGCAGGCGTAGCTGGAGGTGGTCGGAGATGTTGCTCAGGCTAGAAGAGCTGGTTCCTGTGGCACCAGGTCAAACAGCTGTAGACACTACACACTGCTTTAAAAGTCCTCTCTGAATGCTTTTTACATTTCAGCAAAAACACCCCAAAGACTTAGAGAAGGTTGTCTTATCACTGTATACTGCTATCTGCAATCACTTGAAGAAGATTTATTTCAACCAACCAGGGTTGGTACTCAGTGTGCAGGCTGACAGCAGGAGAAGCAGAAAACAGAGGAGGAAAAAACAATTCTTAAACCAATTCTGCCTTAAAATAACTTATGGGCAAAACCTAGGTACATCAGTGACAGCTCTGGTTTTCAGAGGTCATAGAAGCCCTGAGCACATCAGCTGTTTGGTGTCTTTGCAGGAACCGTACAACTTATGCCCTTACTGATTGCGGAGCAGCACTTCAAAATTACATTTACAAAGAAATTGACCCACACTAATACACAGAGAAGTCCTTATTATCTGACTTTATCCAGCTTTCTAAGGAAATTACACTGTTTGTGTATGTCTCACCTGACAAATTCCAAGCTTGCTGGCTATTTCCAACCAAACTGAAAGAGCAGGAGAGGTCTCAGCAACAGTTAAAATCCTCCATGGTTAAACAGCTGGAGAGAAGCCTTTACAGTGTTTCCATAGGGTGAAGGGTGCGGTGTGAGCGTAGCTCTTACTGGACACAAGAAAACCTGTGCAGGAGAGAGACCAAATAAATGCCCAGACCACAAGAAAAACTTCAGTTGGAGCTTGGAATAACTGAACTTTGTGTTACAAATCCAGAGGTAACAAAGTTTCTTTAGTTTGGGGTTCATGAGACTATTCTTATGAGATGAAAATATACTTTCACCCACTTCTTTACATCAGACACACACTGCTGTTTTTCTCCCAGTCTTCTTATAAAGTATAATTAATTTATATTTTAAAGACCTTGATGGGTTTTCTCTCATCATGGAACAGTAAATGAGATTAATAACCCAGTTACTGAGCACTTAAGATCATGGATTATTTCCATAGAAAAACATGAAAATTTTCCTCATTTTTAAAATGCACATTTCATTTGATTTAGGTGTTAATGCTCATTTCTTATGTAATAAGAGGGAGAAAAACTAAAGCATGAGTCAGTGTTTATTAACCTTGCTAATAAGACAGTCTTTTTCAGGCAAGATGGATTTATCTTAATTGGTAAAACTGTTGCATCGTCATTTAGCCAATTAATCCTTTCCAAACAAGGGAAGCAGCAACAATTTTATTTGCAGTGAATAGAAATAAACTTGTCATATTCTGCATATCAATTTACACATTCTTACTTTCCCACTTAAATTGGTATGAATGCAGCCCTTTGATTCCCAAAATAAGGCAATCCGCAAATTAACATTATAATGTACAGAAATATGGCTATATATAAGATATTAATTGATTTTAGTTTGCAATCTGTATGTAAACACAATCTGCACATTCATGGGATTAATCTAGAATTGAATGCTACAATTCCTTCAAAAGAGTGTGATTTGCATCTTCAGTAGAGTCATAAGAAAGCAGATTAAAAGATGCCGTAATAAACTGTTTTCCATGGTTTGTAAAAACATAGCCTTAAGGCTGAAGTTTGCATTAATGCTGTTTTAAATAGCACTGATGTTCAATGTTGACATTTCACACAATAGCTATTGAATCCTGCTGGCTGATCCTTAAAAAAGACCCTATAAAGCATCTGAGTGTTTATCAACAGGTATTAGCAGTCTGTTAGAGACGATATATATGTCTTTTATACATAAAAATGCACTCCAAAATTTATGCTCCGGCTCAGTACATTATAAATGATAATCCAGATAAAAACAACTGTTAGAAATACTCCAGTGCGCTGGGTAATGTTACATCAAAAGCCCAATTTCCATTACATCATTCCTTTTTCTTCTGATTTATTTTCTGTTATACCTCAGTCCTTTTCATGAAACACTGAACAGGCATAGAACTGTGAATAACCACCAACCGCAGGTTATAATTCTTTTAGTTTATATCCCATTTCTGCAAGTGTTTTGTAGTCAACCAGGAGAATACTTAAGTGGCCTCAAACGAAAACCTAAGACTTCTAATTATTTAGCCAAATTTCATGTTCTTAGTCACAGCTGGATTTCCTTCGATAGCTTATCACCTTGAGAAGACTCAGCCTCATATTATGAGGTATCCTGCAGGGATATAATGCACAGAGGTCTGTGCATTCCTAGCTGTCCCTTTGGATTTGAGGAACAATTTAGGGCAAGGTAATAGATTTTTCTTACCTTCTCTGTACACTGAAACCTGGTCCATAAAAGCCTTAAAACACAGAAAGGAGGATCACTTAAATAGAAAGGAGGTTCATTTCTTTGAAGGCTGGTGTCTGCCACTGGAGAATGGAGACACATGACTAATTTCCATTGGGATGACCAGGAAACTCTGTGGAGGAGAAGAGAAGAAAGAGGATACCACTATGAGAAAAAGGGATCATCTTTGGTTAATCGCCATTGTTTCTAAACACTTATTCCATCTTCACTAGACATTGAAATTTAGCTAATGGATAACAGTTCCTAAGATTTATCTATGTTTGATTTAACCTAAACTGTGAATTATGAACTGTGAATGCTTTCACTGTAAACTGTGAGAACGCTCTTGTCATGGTCATGTCAAGAAACATGCTCAAGTATTAGCGCACCTCTTAAAAGATCAACTGCTTTCCTCAGGACTTGCAGAAGAAAAAAGCAATGTGTACATATTTAAGCGGTTGTTTGTAGTCAGAGGAACTCTGCAGATATCCAGACCTGCATTCTGAACGATCCCTTGCCAATTAGACAGTTAGCAGAAATGTAACAGCTTTTTATTTCTTTGAAGTGAGCAGAGATAGTATGTAGCTAGTATAATGCAGGCTATTCTGCAGTTTAGTTTCACCCTGCTTTCCCATTTTCTATCTCCCTGGGCTTTTTACAGTTTATCTACACTGATCTCCTCTCTCTGAAATAAACTTCTTTTCTTAGGGGTTTTAAGTATGTCTGGAAAAAAGTATGGCTCCTAGGAATGTAGTATGTATTGCTGCATTTTCCATGCCTTTTAGTATAGAAGATATGTGCGTTTCAGCACAAACAGCCTGCACCACTCTTCAAAATGAGCCATCAACTCACTATGGATAAAGCCAACTTTTTCTCACAACCAGCTTGCCCACAAGAAAGTAGAAGACATCTCAGCTGAAATGTGATATGCTGAGAAATCTACTTTTCTAGGGAATACACCCCGAGCATTACAGGTCTCTCACAAGGCTCTGGAGTTCATTGACCCAATCCATGCTCCCTTTTGCCAAGAGAGCTGTGCATCGAATTAAATCCCTGAACAGCTCATGACAGCTACTTGGACATTATCTTTACGGACAGTAACTGTGTTCAAGTCTTCCTTGCTTTCCATAGAGTGCAAGATCTCTCAGTCCCCAGGTGTAAGAAATCAGGAAAGGAAGGCAAGAAACCGGTATGGCTGAGTTGAGACCTGCTGGTCAAACTCAAGGGCAAGAAGGAAAGGTACAGGCAGTGGAAGCAGGGACACATATCCTGGGAAGAGTATAGGGACTCTGCCTGGTTGTGTAGGGATGGGATCAGGAAGGCCAAGGTGCAGCTGGAGCTGAACTTGGCAAGGGACGCAAAGAATAATAATAATAAGGGCTTCTACAGGTATGTCAGACAGAAAAGGAAGGTGAAAGAACATGTAGCTTCCCTTCATGAGCAAGACTGGCAAACTGGTAACACCGAACTAGGAGAGAGCTGAGGTACTCAGCTACTTTTTTGCCTCAGTCTTCACTGGCAACCTCTCTTCCCACACCTCTCGAGTGGATGGACCGCAAGACAGGGACTGGGGGAGAAAAGTCCCTCCCACTGTAAGAGACGATCAGGTTCGTGACCACCTGAGGAACCCGAACATAAATAAGTCTATGTGACCTGATGATATGCATCCCAGAGTCCTGAGGGAATTGGCTGATGTCGTTGCCAAGTCACTCTCCATGACATTTGCAAAGTCATGGCAGCCAGGTGAAGTCCCCAGTGACTGGAAAAAGGGAAACACTTCACCCATTTTTAAAAAGGGTAGAAAGGAGGACCCTGGGAACTACCGACCTGTCAGCCTCACCTCTGTGCCCAGGCAGATCTTGGAAGAGATCCTCCTAGAAGCTATGCTAAGGCACATGGAGGACAGGGAGGTGATTCAAGACAAGCAGCATGGCTTCGCTTAGGGTAAGTCCTGCCTGACCAACCCAGTGGCCTTCTATGATGGAGTGATTACATCAGTGGACAAGGGAACAGCTACAGATGTTGTCTGTCTGGACTTCTGTAAGGTCTTTGACATGGTTACTCACAACATCCTTCTCTCTAAATGGGCAAGATACGGATTTGATGGGTGGACTGTTCAGTGGGTGAGGAACTGGTTGGATGGTCACATCCAGAGGGTACTGGTCAATGGCTCAATGGCCAGATGGAGATCGGTGACAAGTGGTGTCCCTCAGGGGTCCATATTGGGACCAGTACTGTTCAATATCTTCATCAATGACATAGACAGTGGGATCGAGTGCACCCTCAGCAAGTTTGCAGATAACACCAAGCTGAGTGGTACGGTTGACATGCCTGAGGGACAGGATGTCATCCAGAGGGACCTGGACAAGCTCAAGAAGTGGGCCCGTATGAGGGCCTCATGAGGTTCAACAAGGCTGAGTGCAGGGTCCTGCACCTGGGTTGGGGCAAGCCCTGGTACCAATACAGGCTGGGAGATGAAGGGATTGAGAGCAGCCCTGCTGTGAAGGACTTGGGGGTACTGGTGGATGAAAAGCTGGACATGAGACAACAATGTGCGCTTGCAACCCAGAAGGCCAACCTATTCAGCCTGGAGAAGAAAAGGCTCCAGGCAGACCTTCTTGCAGCCTTTCAGTACTTAAAGTGGGGCTTATAATAAAGATCAGGACAAACTTTTTAGCAGGGCCTGTTGCAATAGGAGAAGGGGTAATGGTTTTAAACTAAAAGAGGGTAGATTCAGACTAGATATAAGGAAGAAATTTTTTACAATGTGGGTGGTGAAACACTGGCACAGGTTGCCCAGAGAGGTGGTAGATGCCCCATACCTGGAAACATTCAGGGTCAGGTTGGATGGGGCTCTGAGCAACCTGATCTAGTTGAAGATGTCCCTGCACATTGCAGGGGAAGTTGGACTAGATGACCTTAAAAGTTTCCTTCCAACCCAAAGTATTCTATGATTCTATGATTCCCTTTCATAAAAAATCTCAAGTGTATGATTTACAGTCAAGTCTGAGATTTAGTGACTTACCTGGAAATATTCAAGGACAGATCATAACTAAAAAAATAAAACCAGAAGAATTTGGTCATGAGGACTTTTCATACTTTATTTGAAAACAGTGGGCTGTAAATTAATTACCAAACTATTTATGTGGTAGTACTGTGGTTTTCTGGTCCTTCACATGAGGACAAAATGAGCAGGTACATGGCTAAGGATTCTTATTGGAGCTATTTCTGTGTTTGAGGTAATGATCACAGTGAGAGTCCTTGACAGAGGTGGCATTACTGGTGGTTCTCTTTGCATAAGAAGCTGTTGACCTCGCTGAACATCAGTACGTGTGGCTGGGACACAGAAGGCCTCACGCATTAACAGGATAAGCAGTGTCAAACCACGGACTTTGTAAAACTACTCTTATCCCAAAATAAGGGTTTTATTAAGTGCTTTCAGCTTCATTTTCTCCACATGTTTCTGAACCTTCTCTCTGACTTCGTTGTTTTGGAGTTGAAAATGTCCATCTGGATGGTTGTGCAGGTCTCTGCAAGAAGTTTAAAATGTCATTTGTATTTATAATAGCCAGGGGAGCTACTTAGGAATGCTGACAAAAACAAAGGAAAAGACACTCATACATAATTTCTCTTTTTTATAATGAACACAGAGGGTATTCCATTACTTGTGCAGAACTGGAGGAGGAGTGAAATGTGAAAAGAACATTCACTCTTAGCTTGGCCAGTTAGGAAAAAACTAAGCATCTGATAAGTAAACACATAGTAGACTGAGTTTTACATTATATCTGTGAAGTAACATATGCTGTAATGGCCATAACAAGAGCATCCACATGAAAAACTTACTTGCCTTAAGGATAAAATGCTGAAACTACTGTAGAGGAGCAATGTGTTCTCTGTCATCTAGTGTGACATAACCCCATCAATAACAACAAAGAACCTTCCAGTGACAAAAGAAAGGATTGGGGTTTCAGTGTTTGTTAATAAATTTTTGTTTCCCTCTTTACAAAGCCAAACAAATAGGGAAGCTTTCAACAAGTAAATAGAGGTGTTTAATAAAGAAAAGCATTTTCATTTTTGAAGAAAACATCTAAAACTTCAAAAAGAAAGAACCTTATGGCTATAAAACTACTTAGCCAGGAAAAGCACCATCCAACATTGTATCCCTGTGGAGAAAAAGGTCACTCTTTAGTTAAACAAGTTGTCCCAAATCTCCATGTTTTGACAAGCAGAGTGTCATAAAATGCAAAAAGCAGCACTGAGTCCGACACACCTGCGTTTTTACAGCAAATTATTTTCAATCAATGCTGTAGTAATCACAATACAGCAATCAGTGTTTTGTCAGAGAGCTCATAATACGTAACACTTTTAAAGTTTAATGGCTGACAGTTGCACAGGATCTCAATGTCAATCAAGGAATTTATCTCTAAAATTAAAGAAAATGAGACACTCTAATCTCTTGATGGCTCTGAAAGTTTCAGGCTATTATGCACATCCTGACACCTAAGCCACATCATGGCCACTTTAAAGAGGGGGCAACTGTTGGACAGAAAGATTAATTCACTTTCTCCAAGTCATACAAGGTACCTGTGAAAACACAGACTTAGAACACAGCACTTTCTCCTGTGTTGCTCTGCAATCACTTATCTTACCCACAGTGCCTGCTCCTCAAGCCCACTGCCCACAGCGTCCCACTTACCAGCTCATACACCTCCTTGCATCCTTCCTGCAACACCACATAACCCCAAGTTTCATACAGTGCATCCACTTCTCCTTCCAACCCCACAGAACTGCTGGGCAGTTCTGAAATGCTGCTCTTAAACCATGGTGGTACTCATCAACCCCATCAAAGACCCATTTGTCCCTCAGAGCTTTCCTTGTCCTCAGGTTCCCCCCCAAGGTTTCTCTGCTGAGCTGCAAACTCAGGACATCGGCCTGACAACACTGGAGGCAAAAGACAGAATTTGGCCCTTATAGTGGACAGTTTACAACATTTTAGGGAGCAGGTAATTCTCTGTTTATGAGTGCAAATTATTTTACATGCTGTGCTGTATGCCTAAAACACAAAGTGTTGTTGGTGGAGTGTGAAGCTCGGACAGCAGAGCAAATGTGACCCATTCCTAGGAAAGGCCTGAGAAAAAAGCACCATGCCAGGGGGAAATTCTAAGGGCTCATTCCTCTGCCAGCATTAACAAATATCTAACCAAAAGGGTCACTGAAAGGCAAAAGCCACTGGTCCAAGAACACTGAAAATCTCTGCGAAGGCAAGAAAATTGCCGCAGGTGTTAGATCATATTGATAAAACTGAAGTCAGAGACATCCAGGCCAGGGTGTCACATTCACAGCTGTTTTCTGAAGTCCAACCCAGCAATCGCATTTGCAGCTCAAATTTGCTCGAAGTACAAGATCTGCATCCCACTCATGATGGAGCCCCTAAAGCATGTCATCCTTCTACATAATTCTGAAGGGGATGCTTGTCTTCAGATTCCTTCCCATTCCTCTCCCCTAATTTCAAATTATACATACCTTTCTTCTTTTGCTGATTTCTCTTTGCCTTCTTCTGAGAGTGCCTGCTCAATTTGTGGAAACTCAGCTCTCACCATCTCTGGAGTAAGAATCATTTTGAACTCAGTTTCATCTGTCTCACTAAAAATTAGTAAGATGAATATAATTGGGCTTTATCCTTTTAAAAGTATTTTTTAGCCAACAAAACCAAAAGTATGTTTTATGCAAGAAGAACTTTGTGTTTTTGCCATTGAGGATCTCTTGGGACAGGTTTAGACACATCCATACAAGTGGTTAAGACATAATCAATCACACTGAACACAAAATAGAGGAGAAACTTACGGGTCAATTATGTTCTCCCTGTCTCTCTCAGGTAAGTCACGCAGCATTGGTGGTACATCTTTTGGAAGCATATCTAAACTGTAAGGATCCCTGTGATGGAAATGGTATTAGTTTAAGCTGGGCAGAGAGTAACTGCACTCAGTGCTTATATTTTGAAACTTCACAGTAGTTATAGTTACAATGAAGATGATGTACTTTTAAATATTCCTGGAAAATCTGACTACACCAGAAACTGTTGTGATATGAGGGAATGTGAGCCTCAGAGATGTTGGCTACCACTGGGTGCAGATGCCCATATGTTAAACATTTTACTGTTCATACTTCCGCAGGACAGGCAGAGTTTGTACTTCCCAGGGTCTTCCAGCACTGAATCAAAAAGCATTCAGGAGAGATATTATTGAAAGTCCAGACTGGGACTCTCCTTCCAGGGCTAGTTATTTCCTCTGATATTGTTCTTAATGCATCCTTCAGGGAGGTTAGTAGGGGTTTTCCCCATTGGTTTTGGATTTCTGAGCAGCAATTGATTCTACCCATAGGCCCATATCTGTCTGTGGGACTAGTTACTGGTCAATGTAGTTACAGACAGCAGAAACTGGTGCAGGGTAGAGGCTCTGTATATTCCAATTCTTTCTTACCTAGGTATTGTACTTGTCAATGTGGGAGTGTTAGAAAAAGTGGAATACACCACTGGTAAGAATCTTCTCCATTCCATTACTCCACAAATCACTTCCTGAAATGACAAGTGCTACAGTGATCAGACCTCTAATACATAATGGAGTGGGGAGAGAGGCTTGCAGGACAGAGCATCTGACTTGGCCAAGAATTGAATCTGGGGAGCTGCAGTTCTCCATATTTAAAAGATGCATCCTCCACTGCAAGGTCATGAAAATAAAATAGACAGTGAAAAGAAGGAAAGAGCAGAGAAATACCCAGGGATAAATAAGAGACAAGGATAAAGAGACAAGAACAAGTTATTCTGACCCATGTACTGACTATTTAGGTGCATGTATAATTTATATTTGACAATGTCTTCTATCTTCCTTTTTGATTCCTTGGAGCAAATTCTCAGCAAGAGAATGCCCAAGCCAGGTACACATACTCAAACAATAAACCCAAAAGGCCACACCTTGTGATGCAGAAATTTCTTTTGCGTGACTGGAATACTGGATCCTTTGGGGCATTCCTTGGTAAAGGTATATTTTGGATGAGGACAAAGATGATATTCAATATTTGTTTCAGAATAGGCCAAAGGAGGTAAAACTGGAACTAATCCTGGAGTGGGGTTCTAAAAACAAAGAAGAGATTATTTTTAAAAATTATTCTGAGCACCATGAAGAACTAAATTGACGAAAACTCAGTTCTTACAATTAATGTAGTCTCCCCAAATTAACGCCTTTATTTCATTGTGACTGTTCTGTTCAGTGTGACCCTTCATTTCCTGTCTGTTCCCCTCATCACAGACCCATAATCTGCCTGGTTTATCCATGCTCTCTGCTGTTTAAAATACAGCAATTTAGGTGTTGACTCCAAGTCTGGAAGAAAAAAACTATTGCCTTATTACTCCAAAGTCCACTGCTGATTCTCTGAACAGTTCAGAATCCAAGAACAGGACTGGCCTTACTGTGGTGGAAGTTAGTGAGCATTTTGCCATCTATTTCACTGCACTAGCATCTGTTTCTGAGCAAAGGCTGGTGCTGGGCAGTGTGGGGTCAGGCTGTGCCTGGCTCTTAAACGGACATGACAGAGGGATGAAAGAGGTGCACAGAGGATCTCACCAGTAAGTCCACTGGCGTCCTGGCCGCCTGCAGTGAGGACAAGTCTATACCGTATATGTTATGCCAAGACCACCACACTAGCACACTGTGCTCTGGACCATTGCAGCTAAGTAATGCTGAAAGACAGAGCCACCCAAGTCAGGCACGGTGCCATGCTGGCTTGGAGATGCTGCCTGTACCCATATACAGCACTTCACTGAGCTATACAGCTGTCTCTGCCTGCGCAGAGAGACACCTCACAGACCTCCGGGCTATGCTGCACTGTGTGGGAAATGCCTTCTGTAGCTGGTGCCAAGTAGCACAATCTATGTGACAAGTAACAGAAAATCTTCCCATGCATGTGGTTGTGATTTTTTGAATCTCTGTGCCTAATAATTTGGAAATGTGGTTTTGGGATGCTATGAGAACTATTGGAAACTCTAAGGAGTTTGACTTCACTTTTCTCAGTTTACCTAATGATCAGGCAGAACTGCAGTCCCCTAGCTGAACAGAAAAAGACTGCACCTGTCCTACCTACCTGGGCAAGAGCATGAGGTTATAGAAGGACTGAGATGCCAAGATGTTGGCTTTTCTTCTAACATCCAAATGGGGAAATAAATGGAGAAGAAGCGAGGGGCCCCATGGTGTTCCAGGGAATCCTGGGATCACTGACTGTTTGTGGAGTGTGAGACTGGAAGGGTCTCCAGTCCTCTGCCATCACTGGCAACTTTGCCTTAACATCCCTCCCCTAAACTGATCAAATTCCACCTTAAAGTGAAATGGTGACCGTCTCAGTGGGATGAGCTCTGTGACTCCTACCTACCAGGGCTTCCACCTTGAAGGATTACTCTCACTCTGGATAGTTTTGTATAACAATCTGGGTAAGAAAATGCTCACCAATTCCACATCAGGCTTCTGATGAAACAAACACTTTTCCCCCTCCTTTCTTAGATTCCTTGTGGAAGTCAGCTTTTACTTACAAAAATCCGAAGTGGGTTGCTCTCTGTAGGGCAGACTAAAGCTTGGGGAGGAACCAGTTTTAAAAGGCTGATATCCCTTTCTGCTACTTCTTCTGGAGATGGTTTGTGAAAATCCATCCTCTGGGAGATGAGGTTAAGCTGCCCCTCAGGAGAAGCAACTACTTGAATCAGCTCATCCTTGAAAAACAGACATCAAAGGTTTTCAGAGTGTAGTAAGCCTTTTGGTATAAAATGTTGAGACAAAATAAATAAAATAATTGTAGAAATGTAGGTTTGGGAGTGACTTCAGCAAAGTTTGTATTTGAGAGGACTTGTTACCTGGGCTCCCTGCCTCAGTGGTCGGGAAAGTTTTCGAGGTTTGTAACTTGTGGCTGCATAGTGTGTACAAAAAGGCTGATACTTCATAATGCTGAAATGCTGAGGAACCTAAGTGCAAAGAAAAAAGATGTGCTGCAGTTGGCAATAATCACTTTTGATTAACTCATAGATGAAATGGAACATCCCAGCTTTATCACAGACACATCACATCTCTGTAGTAAAAGATATTTGGATCACTATTCCGGAACATGGTATATGACCAAAACTTTGAGAAGCCATACTTCACCAGGACAAGCTGAATGAGTGCATAAAGGAACATTTCCATTCTTGCTTTTCTATGAAAGATCATGGATTTAACAGTTTCTTGATCAAATATACTGAACTTAATGGGGTGGAGAAAAGCTGTGTTAAGTAATATCCATGACACTGATAGAGGAACCAATGTGTAATAAGGGGAAAAGATGCTACAAGAAAGCTTCTAGACTTGTTACACCACCTGAAACATACAGAAAGTGGACATTGAGCCAAAATCTGCATTGATTTGAACCTGAGGAAATATTTTTACTTTGATGGGGTGCAGAATTTGATCTTTTGCTATTCAAAACTTGGAGAGAAAAGAGTTTAGAAGTCAGCAGAAAAAACCTGTTTCTATACTCATAAAGCTGAAAAAACATTATATATTTCAGGAAGGAGATGTTTGCATTTTCTATGCAGGAATGAAGGAACTAAGCACACAGAACTGGATGCCAAATAAACAGAAGACTTCCATTACTTTCTAAAAAGAAGGACACTTTTATAAAACTCTAAAATCAAAGGAAAAACTGTGTGGCATGCAGGGCATGCAGTATCCTCGTTCACAGAAGAATTTTCTTGTTTGAGATACAATAATTTCAGCTGAGGTGATTCACCTCTCTCTCTGGAGAGAGGGGACTATTGCTGACTGTAAACTTGTTACTTACAGAATCAGGTGAGATTCGTTTTTAATAAAAGCATGCTGCATCGAAAGAAGTGTGGCCACCAGGCCGAGGGAGGTGGTTCTCCCCCTCTACTCCGCCCTTGTGAGACCCCACCTGGAATACTGTGTCCAGCTCTGGAGCCCCCAACATAAGAGGGACATGGACCTGTTGGAGTGGGTCCAGAGGAGGGCCACGAAGATGATTAGAGGGCTGAAGCACCTCTGCTATAAGGACAGGCTGAGAGACTTTGGCTTGTTTAGCCTGGAGAAGAGAAGGCTCTGGGGAGGCCTTATAGCCACCTTTCAGTACTTAAAGGGGGCCTACCAGAAAGATGGGGAGGGACTCTTTATCAGGGAGTGTAGTGATACGATGAGAGGTAACAGTAAACTGAAAGAGGGTACATTTAGATTAGATATTAAGAATAAATTCTTTACTGTGAGGGTGATGAGACACTGGCACAGGTTGCCCAGGGAAGTTGTGGCTGCCCCATCCCTGGAAGTGTTCAAGGCCAGGCTGGATGAGGCTTTGAGCAACCTGGTCTAGTGGGAGGTGTCCTTGCCCATGGCAGGGGGGTTGGGATTAGATGATCTTTAAGGTCCCTTCCAACCCAAACCGTTCTATGATTCTATGATTCTATGCTAATCATACAGCCATATTAAGGCAACATTTCTACTAGGCCACACACTGGGGCCACTGAATCAGGCAGAAAACATGTCTAACTGGACTGGTGAAATAGAGAAACATGATACAGCTGAGGGAGCTGTACTGACTCACCTTCAAGTCGTAAAAAGGAAGAATGTGTCTGACTTTCACATCTACAGATTCAATAGGAACTAGGCCAAGAGCATCAGGTGCCTGAAAGAATGCAGTATTTAAAACCCAGTAATATGGTGGGCATTTTGTTTTGCATTGGCAGCAATCCATCAGCACAGCTACTTGAAAGCATATGGAAATAACTATGCACACATTTCGTTCAATATTTCTCCTGTCCTTTCTTGGACTTCTGCATTTCAGTTATTTTTTTATTTCCTTCTTCTGCAAAATCATGGATGTTAACTAACTCTGATCATTAATGTCTTACTCAGAATTCTAGAATGCAATTAGGAGAATGCAAAGATTTTTTTACTGTTTTCACTGGCAACCTTAGTAAATCTGAAGTCGTGAATTAACTTGTTAGAACACCAGAACATCAGTGACATTGTGAAATTTTCATAAAGGTAGTACTGGGCCTGGGGCCAATGTCTTCAACAAAATTGTATCTTGAGTGTTGGCCACCATTTTAGTTACTGTACCTACCAAATCACGGTGAAATTCATGGGAACTGTAAAAGGGGAATTCAAAAGGCAATATACGATCTTCAGATATGCTGGAAGAAAAGCCCTTACATTCTTCACTCTTCTCTGGTTTGCTGAAACTCCTGCTTTCTGTCATGAATAGAAAGCAAATATTAAGATTTTGTAGTATATCTTAATACACTGTTTCAAAAATAGAATGAAACCAAAAAATACATTTAACATCTTCCTAAGATAGGATGTGTCTAGTAATTTTAATATAAAAAGTAAGTTAATAGTTCCTAAACGCTTTAGATGCCACATCTATAAGATAGCAGACACAATACCTTAACTAGCAGACAGATCTAATTTCCCCTTTTCTAAAAGGACATTACAACCCACTCATTCCAGCATGATCCTCTATCTCATTCCTCTCAGCAAGGCACAGACAAGTCAGAAGGCCTCTCTGACACCAACTGCCATTACACCTTCTACTTGAAGCATCCCTGCAGCTCCTGCATACTGGGAATTAAAACTGCCTACTTGCAGAAGCAGGTAAAGGCCTAATATGGAAGGATGTTTCAGCAGTTGTCAAATTGTGTGTGTACGAGGGAGTGGGAAATAAGAGACACAAATTCTCTTCTGTCCCCAGTATACCCAACTGTGACTCCTATCCAAGGCCAGTTTCCTTCTATGAGTGTTAAAGAACAAGTGACTTTTCCAGGCCAGCGCTTTCATTTCACTGTAAAGAAAAGTCATTGCTTGAAAACACTTGTATGAGAAAACAATGAGGAAAACTCACCCCAGTACTGGTGACCTAGCCATGTATCTTGTGGTTCCTACTGTCTCACTTCACTGAGTTCAGATACCTTGGCTTCATCACATTCCGGTGGTTTCCCCTCTTTCATCCCCCATGTGATAAGCTCCTCTTATGCTATGTCTCTAACCTCTTGGGCTCCACCTGATCTATTTACCTACCTGTGTGTTTCTCATATAGTCCCATCTGCCCTTTCATTGTTCCTCAGGCCTATAAGCAGAATCACAGAATGCTTTGGGTTGGAAGGGACCTCTAAAGATCACCTAGTCCAGCCCTCCTGCCATCACTAGATCAGGTTGCTCAAAGCCCCATCCAGCCTGACCTTGAACACTTCCCATGACGGAGCATCCACAACTTCTGCCCTATTATTAAGTAGATAAGCTGCAAGACTCCTAAGAAGAGTTAATCACATTTTTAAAATCTGGTAAATAATGTGTATGGAAAACAGATATATTTTGACTATAGCCATTTCTACCTTTTAGTAGGGCTTGCTGTGATAGCACAGAGGGTGATGATTTTAAACTAAAAGAGGGTGGATTCAGACTAGAAGGAAGAAATTATTTACAATGACAGTGGTGAAACACCGGAGCAGGTTGGCCAGAAAGGTGGTAGATGCCCCATCCATGGAAACATTCAAAGTCAGGTTGAACAGGGCTCTGAGCAACCTGATCTAGTTGAAGAAGTCCCTGCTCATTGCATGGGGGGTTGGACTAGGTGACCTTTAAAGGTCCCTTCCAACCCAAACTGTTCTATGATTCTATGATTCTACCTTGTCACACTTCTCTTTTTTGCTGGAAGACTCCTTTGTAAGGACTCTGTCTTTACATTTATGTGTAACGCACCTGACACACTGCAGTATAACCTGACTTATCATAATTCATGGCCAAAATATCAACTTGTTCTTCCAGTCCTTACCAGACACAGAGCCTTCCTTCAAACCTCTGGCTTCTCTGGATAGCCCACGAAACAGAAGCAGTAAACGATTTAGCCGAATCTGAATCACAATCTGAGAGAATGATTTTAGTGTTTAATATTAAGCTGAACACTCTAAGATTTACAACCACAGAAATATACATACATTACAATTGTATTTATTCTACAGAGCTCACTCGTACATCTCTATTTCAGAATTTTTACTACAGTTTTCTGTTCAGGAGGGAGAAAATGGGGAAGGAGAGATGTAGAATGGATCTCAACTCTACAATGACATTACATAACAAAAACAGTTCAAACCTTTATCTAGTCTTAGAGATTAATCAGACTTTTTTTGGCTAGGTCCTAATCCTTCAGCTGTGTCTATTGGCATACACAGATTTAACAATGGGTAAACAGTCAGTTGATCAGAGCCATGTGAATACTTGTGGTTCTGTGAATGAGGAGAATAAGTAGTAACCTGCACTGTGCATTTTGCCTTGTGCCATATATCGCAGGGTGACAATGAAGAGTCCCAGGTTTTAATACCAGAAGGGGCCATTTAGCCACTTCCTTGTTTGTGCAATACAGGAAAGAGCATTTCATTTCAGGACCTCTGTATCCAGCCTAATATTGTGAATAGACTGGAGAAGAATATCCAGACTGGATACCAGGAGAGCAGGAAATTTCCATATTGCTTGCTACATTTAGATTTACTGTGAAAAGAGCAGTGGGGATGCAAGATAATATTTAAACCCAATGGGATCTGTTATTTTGCTGATTAGTCTTTAGCTTCCAGGTCAGAAGGGATCTTAGGAGGTCCAACCTCCTGCTCAGAGAAAGGTCAGCGATGAGATCAGACCAGGTTGCTCAGGGTTTTATCCAGCCTGGTCTTGAAAACATCCAAGGATGTAGACTGTACAACCTCTCTGGGCAACCCGCTCCAATGATTGCCTGTCCTCATGGTGAAAAAGGCTTTCCTTACACACAGTCTATACGTCTCTTATTTGAATTTATCCCCATTGTTTCCCATGTTCCCACCATGCACCACTGCAAAGATTCTGGCTCAGTCATCAGTAACCTCCTCAGAGGTGTTGGAAGGTGCTGCTCTCTCCCTTCACTTTCCCTCTCCAGGCTGAGTAAGTGTCTCCTCACAGAGTCTCCTCACAGAGTCAGTGCTTCAGATCCCAACCATCTTGATGCCTCTACACTGAACTCACTCCAGCTTACTGATGTCTTTCTTGAAGTAGGGGTCCAAAATTGGGCACAGTAAACTATATGCATTTTGAAATCTTCTCTTTTTTGTGCAAAAGTATTTTTTATTTTTCAAAAAAATCTAAATTCATCTGCATTTGTTTAGTATTAATTGCAATACTAAGCACCAGCAGAATCACCAGCTGAAGCACCAGCTGGATACAAAACTTACTCCAGATCTTTATTTCCTGGTGAAATAGGGACATATTTATCAAACTATCAAATCCCTGGCTAAGTATGAAGACTCCTTACATGCTAGTTTGCATGTTCTTTTGTGCTATTTTCAAGCCGTCATGCCATCACACTGCATCCTGGTTGTTCACATTACCTTGTATGCTGCTTGTTGGAATTTCCTCAACATTCTGTTTCTGTTGTCCCAAGGGTCATTATGGAGCAAATCGAATGTGGGATGGACACTTGGATGCTGCATGGTATTTTTTAAAAAACAGAAACAGAAAAGAAAAAGGACACCCCTTTTACAACTAGACAAGGGAGAAATTTCCTCCAGCCCAAGCCATTCCTTGGCCTGAATCCATATGTTACTTCTAAACACTGAAATTAAGTCACATGAAAATGTTTGTAGTATTGGCATTTAACCAGAAGCCTGCACTTGTGCAGGGCTTAATGGGAGGTAATCACTAAATATTTGCAGATGCAGTGTGGGGAATATAGGTATAATGTAGCATGGTCTGCATCCACACAAATGACAACCACATACTATGACTTAAGTGCAATACATGGGCAGTCAGACAGTGGAGAGAACAGACCAGGTCTCTACTGAATACACATTTCATCTTGCACAGATGTGAAATTGGAATAGCTGTAAGGGCTCAAACCAGGGGCTCAGCAAAACCAGTATCCTGTCTCCAATAATGGCTTATAGCACATACCTACAGAAGGGCAAAAGACCGGGCTAAACTTAGAGTGATAATTCCCCAGAACAACCTCCCCACATCTAGTGATCTCTGGCTCTGGACATGCTTGAGGCAGAGATGATGTCTCTATATTTAATGCCTTAAATTGTCAGAATACTCTTTGAACACAAGGAAGTCTCTTTCTTGATGCATTCATCTCTTCTCCAGTTTGAAATTGATGTGACAGAAGAATGTGGCACTAGAAGAGACTCCAGTGGCCTCAAAGTACAGTACCTCTCAACAGGGCAGGTGCTCAACCAACATTTAGATTAGGAAGGTCCTCAGAACACCAGCTCCACTCGACCCCATGGCATGCCTCACCAAACAATTTTCAGCATTTTGTAACAGGCTTAAGTGTATAGTAAAAGACCAGCTCCCACAGCTATTATATTCCTCAAGAAGAAGGCAGTTTGTGTCACTAACATTCAAAGTTCCTTCAGTAGCAGGGTCTCTATTAAACAAAGCTCCAAATAATCCTAGGAAATGGATCTTAGGAAGTAGCTCACACCACAGAGAAGGACAAAAAAAAATCTAAGTACCAGAAAGGTTCCTGTCAATCTGACCTGCAGGTAAAGTTTGCAAATCTTGTGATATGCTTAACCTTATGTTTAGGCATGAGAAAGCTACTCCTGAGAGAACTTCCAGAAACAAAAAATATGACTCTCAGGTTAGGCCTGCAGATTTCCACTTGTCTCTCATATTTAGATCAGAACATCAGAAGATGAGTTGTGCATGTAGCACAGTGCTTGCCCTACTGTAGTTAGTAGAAGTAAAATGGAAAATGAGACACTGACAAAGAAGTAGGAATATTAGGAGGAAAAGTATTCAGGGCCAAATATCTATAGCTGTTTGCTGGCTTAGTAGGGGATAACAACATAGAGCAGGCAATAATAACATATAAACAAACCTGGTCAACAGGCCGGATAACACGTCTGAAGGAAACTTCTACTTCGTTCCTTTGAAACTCCTGTTCTATGACAGGATCTCCTCTTTGGATCTAATTTGTCACCAGGAAGAACAATCACATTAGTACAAATCATCCAGTGAATGCTTTCCTCCTTTACAATTAGTGGAACACACTCACAATGTAACATTCTGGAGGGGCTTGAGAAAACACAGACTTCATTCCCTTCTAGGGAGTGATTATTACAACCCTTGAGCAAGTCAAACAAAGTAAAATAATGTCTTTTTGGGTCTGAGTTTCAATCAGATCCCTGCCCTGATGAAGCACAGTTTGCTTTGCATAGCCAGAATCTGCCAGAGAGGGGTTACAGAACCAACACTGTAAGTTAGCACCCAAACACATCTTCCCAGATGACAGTGCTACAGAAATTTCCTTCAGCTTTCCATGTTCTGTGAACATCTCTGTCATGGTTTCCGATGGTGCCAGCTCTTCAAACTGTTCATGTGTCAAACAGTTTACTACTGATATCACTTCACTTCTTTGAGACCCCCTCAAAGTGTTCAGGCATGCTAGATGAATACCAGTGCTTCTTTTCATTGCGCCTCTTCCATCCCAGTCTTACTTACCTATTGTTTCATTTCCAGAATACGATTATGTCTTAAACAAAGAACTTGGGGTTATTTTGCAGAGTGAAATTCCCACGATTTTCATGGACTGAGGTTTTAGTTAGTACAATGGAAGATAGACCAGTTAAAAGTCTCCAGGACAGCCACTCCCAGGCTGCATAACATAGTGGCCACTTGAGCAAATGATGGAGGGATAGTAAATACTCTGTGACACCTAATGACACTAAAGGTGAACAAATTGACAGCGTGAGCAAAAATATGTCTCCGTCAGAAAGTTATGGGGGCAACTGTGAAACCAGCCAGAGATCTCCAAGCCCCTATGGCCTACAGGTAAGTAAATAAATGTTTCTAAACAAAGTTAACATATATCTAATTCAGTGACACAACAACCCCACGATTTAGATCCTCTTTTTGGTCACTTCCTGCTTGTTAGTATTAAATATAATGTTTTAATTAATTCCCCGTGCCTAATTCAGCGTATAAATTAAGCCTTTACCCTATTTATAAATAATTTTACTCCCATAAACTGCTCCTTGGAAGTCAGTGGGATGTCAGAAGCTACTTGAGTATCCAGGAGGCAGGATAAGAGGGACAAGGCCCACCTGCCCCTGAGGGCTGTGCTGCATGGGGAAAAATATTTCCTGCCACCAAGCATTGCTGCTGTCACCCCCATGGAAGGTGACCCACAGTCTGGGGTGACTGGAAGAAACCAAGAGAGGGAGGATGAAGGTGCAGAAGAACAACCTGATCAATTATCTCCTAATGGCTCTGCATGAGAGTACTGACTGGGTTTAGCTCTTTGACTGTGAGCCATTCAGGACATCAGCTCTTCACAGAGGTACAATACAAACAGAAGGTTGGATGAGGCCACCGTGCCGACAGGATTACGCTGCAATGTTGCACTGTGATGTGGCTGATTGGCTGGGTGGAAATCTGCTAGGTTGGGCAAACATCTAGTTACATTTCCAGTAATAACTTATCATTCTCTAGCTCCAAGATAAACCACCTCAGAAACAGCGATATACAGGCCTTATAGCAGCCTTCCAGTACTTAAAGGGGCCTACAAGAAAGCTGGAGAGGGACTTTTTACAAGGGTATGCAGTGATAGGACAAGGGGTGATGGCTTCAAACTGGAAGAGGGTAGATTTAGAATAGATACTAGGAAGAAATTTTTCACTCTGAGGGTGGTGAGGCACTGGAACAGGTTGCCCAGGGAAGCTGTGAATGTGCCATCCCTGGAAGTGTTCAAGGCCAGGTTGGATGAGGCTTTGAGCAATCTGGTAGCAGATGTCTTTGACATGCCATGGCAGGGGGGCTGGAACTAGATGATCTTTAAGGTCCCTTCCAACCTAAACCATTCTATGATTCTATGATTCTATAATAGAGATATAACTGCAGTAAGAAGTACAGCTAGTACAGGTTTGTATCGATGTCTGAAGAAAAACTGAAGATGCAGAGAGCTTGATACAATTCACTAGAGCACTGCATAATCTGAAAGTCTAAGTTTGATTTTAAATTTATACAAAAAACAGCAAAGACTAACCTTGTATTGCTCTTCTTCCCTCTGTCGGTTTTCAATAATCTCTTTTTTAAATTCCACAGAGATTGGATCTTTGCCTTTATGAACTTGCCTGCATTTACAGTAGAGGCATGAAAAATGCTTTACTTAATGCATAGTTTGCTTTATTTAAAGGCTAACAGACTTATTCTCCTCTTCCTAAGGTGTTTAGGGGTCCATAACATTCAGCATAAGAGCAGATCTGTGGACTGCAAATGAAAGCACGGTGTGCTTACACACGTGACTACGTGTTTTGCTTTACGCCTTTTGATGTACATGTGCAATTCTGTTCACTCTATTATACATTTTAGCCTTGATTTATTGATAACCATGACAAAAGCTTCCTTTGCCCTTTAAGGGTACAAGATGAGACAGCTGAGAACAAGGGTAGGTGAACAAGGTTTTCAGCAGGTTTGTTTCTGAATGTAACCATAACACAATCAAAGACCTCATTGGGTACTGCTATGGATTACTACTGAGACTGCTCTTAGGCAGAAGAGAAAAAAATGAAAGTAAAACAACAGTAACTGAGCTGTAAAACAAACCTATCAGGACATGAAATGGCAGCATTACGCAGTAGTGGATACCGCATACATCATTCATAGAGGCCTTAGCTAAGCAAATTCCAGTGCTGTGTGGTGAACTAACACTCACCACTTCAGATGATTTGCTTCCTCTTCCTGAATGTTTTGTTTGAGTTTTAGTTGAAACATGGCTTCCTTCATCTCTCTTGTTTTTATCCCTTCGCTGCCTTGGCAAAGGGCTGCAGGAATATCAGAAAGCCGTATCATACCTCAAACTAGATTGAATTTTTAAATGTGAAATCCACCCATTATGATAACTGAACTCATTAATACATAAAGCTAAGGCGAGATTTCTTACAGAAACTACAATCACATTACCTCAGCAATTCTGAAGCTGAGTTCCTCATCAGAAACTACAAATAATGCTAAAACCAAGTTTATGCTGCTTAATTACATTACCTTCTTTCAAGTCCTTAATCTTCAATTTGCCTGGTTCCTGATTCAAAACAGTAGCTACAGCATAAGGATTTGACAAGTCTGTGGGGAATCTGAGGTTCTGGTATTCAATTTCCTATGAGATATAAATTAATAGGAAGAAATAGAAACAAGAAAGATTTTCAGCCCAGAAAAGTACTTGTGATTATTATCTCTTCACACCTTTACTTTTTGAATAGGCCTTGATCGTGCTTGGCTCAATTGGTCTCTTCTCCACACCACGGATTTTCCTGCAGACACAGCTTTTTTCTCTGGACAACTTCGTTGTTTGTCAAAATGTTCTTTTCTAGGTGTCAGAAGGACAGATATTGTTCTTATATGTACTCTGTAAATGGCACATAAGTCTAGTACTTGCATTTACATCCCCTTTAGATATACAAGGAGACTGGAAATTTCTCTACCAAATTATAATTGGAACCAAACTTTCTAATCTTCAGAGTTCAGAAAAAATTAACTACAGCCCAAAAGACCTTATTGCTCAAAAAACTCTGTATCTTGCAAGGCCTCAGCAATAAGAATAACATAGAGCAGGCATAACAGAAGCTGAGGATGCTCAACACTTCTTTAAGGATATGTAACTTCTCATGATTTTCATTTTGGTACAGTTTCACTTCATACAGATTAAGGGCGTTCTGAGGAAATTATGTAAGAGAGTAGGTACATGCATTAACACTTGAATTACATTACTGCATTTTAAGTCTCCATAGATACAAATGCTTAAAATGGTTACAGCAAAACGGCATGAAATCCTATTACACAGGTATTTTTTAGCACTGAGCAAAAATACTCAAAGATCAGTCAGCCACACATACATTAGACCCAGATGTGGTGTTGATGTTCCTGTGAATACACACACATAGGGTTTTGAGTGAAACTGCAAAATCCGTAACTGCATTGTCATTTGTGCTGTTCCATATTCAAGTGGGGAATATTTCACAGTTAATTCCACTTTCCCATTGCCTGGAATGATCCCTGTGATTAGAGGAGAAAACAGTAAGAGTCCCTCTAACCTGAGCCCACTTAAGTATGCTGAAACTGATTCTGGAGTACATTTTTTTAAAACAACATTAATGTTTGAATGGATGGCACTAGGCCTGGAAAATATCTCAGGTTTCAAAGTGTCTTTCAAGAACTATCCATTGCCAGATAATGGGAGATATTTTGAAATAGTAGAGAGATTTGACAGTAAGACTATAATATTTCCTATTGTTGTGAAAATGATTGCCTCTTCATATGTAGAAATTCTTCACTTGCATCTGCCAGTCTTAAGTCTCTAGCACTACTGCTTTCATGAGCAAAGCATTATAAACATACCCCTCTGTGCTCTTCCAAGCTAGGGGAATCATCTGGATTTGATGCATTATCTGTCTCTACTTGGTCTTATTTTCTTATTGCCTATTCCATTATTTTCTCAACCACTTTAACCACCCTTCATATCCCTAAACATTCAGTGCAATCCCAGGATACAGGCCCTGATGCTCCTCAGGATTTCTGCAACAAGGTTTATTCAGCCGATCAGAAGTGTTAATTTCTCATCTCTGTAAAGTGACCATTGCCTGGTTTTCTGCATCCTGTAGTTTTAAACACCAGTTGGTTTCATTGTTGGGGTTTTTTTTTGTGTTTGTGTGGAATTTTTTAGAGCATTTAATCATTACTGATCTCTGAGCACAATGGCTTCAGGAGGAGCTGAAACTTAGGGCTTTTCAGATGGTCTTCAGCACCTCAGAGTTTCTAGCTACCAAAGTTTCTGACTTAACTTTTACTGGGTTGATGTTTTTTCTGGGATATTTTTGTTCCCCTTTCTCCCAAGAACTAAGCCTACTTAGAAAGCATGAATTAGTTCCAGCCGCTTTGTCTACGACCATGCAAAAACCCAAAAACTTCCTGATGAATTTTATAACTTCTCAATTGTAATATTGTTCCTTTCCTCCCTTGACATATCAAAACTTCTTTTAGCACAAAGTAAGAAAGAATATTATCCTGAAAGAATGACCCAAAACAAGGCAGAAGCATCGTTCATCTTTGTGAACCACACATCTGATAGAATCCAACTACCGCCTCTGGAGAATGAAAATCCATCTGACAAGACAGGGCAAATTCATAGCATTGTACATACAAGAACAACAGCAACTTTTATTGAAGTGCATAAATAACCAAATTTTAAATTCCAGTGTCACAAATCGTACTATTTTATTTATTTAGATATTTATGTATTTTCATGGAATTTACCAGACTGCCTAGGCGTATTACACAGCCAGGTCTCATTCACTTACACATTTTTTTCAGAACACTTGGGCACTTACATGCTTCTGCCAGCACCTGGCAAATGTAACAATGATAGCAACTGACCTGCAAATGGTTATGCCTGCCTCAACACAGAGCCCTCTTCAGCATTAGGCATGAAAATAGCTGAGCATACTGTAGCCAAAAGTCCCTGCATCTTGTAAAGCCCGTACACAGAGATCTAGGCTGAATCTAATTTCCACTGCCATCCCATGAAACACCTGCAGCAGTGTGCTTTGTGCTCATCACTGCAACAGCTCCTGAAGCAACAAACACAATTCTATCAAATTCTTCCTAGGGAAAAACAGGTACAGGGATATGTTTGATAGAGCAGAGGTCACCTTTTATTTCCTCCGTACCCCCAATCAAGTAATGTGATGCATATCTATTCCACAAAGAGATATCTGTTCTTTTAATGGGGCAGGAGCCAGACTGTCTTTGGGGAAAGGTATGATAAAGACATAAATGCCGAGCTTCCTGCCTCTCTGCTTTCCAAAGGCTGCACCAGCAAAGACAGAAGACAAAGGCTGGATGGACTGTTTGAGATGTCCCATATTTTGCCGGAGGTCTGTAGCTGGGCATTGACAAAAGAAATCTACCAGCCACAGAGGGCTGTTTGCCATGAGGCTGCATATGACTAATATTTATCAGCCTGCATTTACCTGTAAGCACTCTCAGGCAAAGGCTTTTTCTGTACAGCACTGAATACACTGTCACAAGTAACTACACTTAATGAATACAGATTTAACATTTAGAATTTTAAATATGTTCAATCACCAAATGTTGGCTGGACAGTGAAGGCTCTGTGAGGCTGAATAAAATCAATGTGGAATTCAAAATCTATTGGACAGCTGCACTGCAACGGGATAACATACTCCTTACTGAAAAGAGAGAAAGGAAGAATGAAATTAATAAAACTACAGTTGATAATCAAATACAAGCTGGAAAATTATATTATATACAACATGCACTGAATTTACCTGTTTTCAGATGGATAGGTTACTTATTAATGTGAAAACAGTCATTCCTCATCATTCCAAAATAGCAAAATATTTCAGATCTTTCACTCAGTGAGGAAATGAGAGCTAAATCTTGATTTGAATGCTGGATATTTTCCATCTTGACTTACCTTCTCCTACCCATACAGAACCTGATTACAGAAAAATTTATAAAATTTACTTTTTAGAAGTTATTTATGTGTATCCTCAAATTCTTACAAACTGTAATATCTAGCAATTACAAACAATCCAAACTGGAGCACCAGTTAGTACAGAACCAGAAATCAGCCTTCTCCCATGGTCCTCCTTGTGGAAGAAGATGAGAAAAGACTGAGCAGTCTTCAAAAGTGTTGAAATCTCCAACGCATCAGAATGACTGGACTTTAACCAGTGTAGAAATAATGATGCCATGGCCTGATTTTCATAAAAGCCCTTTATGTCTCACACTGGTTGTGTGAGGGGTATTAGCACACATCTTTTCAAGCTGTCTTGCTTTTGTATGCATGTATTTTCACATATCAAATTGAAACACAAAAGCATTGGTGTAACACCATCCATCATCCTACAAATCAAGACCAATTTACCCAGGCCTATTTCTGTTTTTTATAAACTGTCTGACTGAAATCCTATCCTGCTGATTAGCAAAGAACGCAAGTTATGCACAGTGTTCCTTTGGAAAGCACATTCTGAAACCCCTAAGGAAATAAGCAATAATACCAAAGTCTTTTTTTCTCTGCCTTCATATGACCTGTTCATGAAGAAGATGTAACAGCAGACTGGGGAGATAATTTGTTTTAAGGTGTAGTGCAGCTTGTACAGTAACCAAAGTGCCTTAAAATCAAGACAATTATGCCTCCTGTTGCCTGATGGTCCTTCTGTACCTAAGGAGAAAGCTGGGTGGTAGAATATAGGTCTTATCCTATGCTTATGGAAGTAAAAGGCAGTTTTTCTGCTGACCTCAGTGGGCTATGGATTGAGTCCATAGTCCCTTGGGTTCTGTATAGTATTAAATATCTCAGAGAGCTTTCAGTTTTAGGAAAGTTTTTAATAGTCTAATGATGAAAAATACTGGTAAAAATTAAGGTTTGAAACCATCAGTTTTCTCTTCAGGAACTCTTCCAAATTTCCTCAGGGGCATCTGTGAGCATCCCTGTTGTGTTGAGAAATTTCCCCATTATTTAAAATTCTATCTTGTACTTTGTCTAATCTCTTCTCTGTATTCTGAGAGTATGAAAATTCTGTATACTTCAGCACTTGTTATAAAAATGGAGCAAATAAACAGAATCACGTCATGCCTAGAGGTACCCAGAAAGTCAGGAGTTATGTTCAGTCCTGTGAGCAAGCTGTAACGTCACTTCTGACGGATTCACCAGTTTAACAGATTAAGGGGGATTAGAAAAACAAATAAACAAAGAGACACAAATGTCCATTCTACAATGCTGGGCTCATTTTTACTGCAGAATATTGCATTTTCCTTGTATGTGCCTTGTCTATTCATATTTCTGTGCTTCAGTAAAATTCATAAGTTACTTGCAACTCACGGGCTAAGACAAAACCTAGCTGCTAAGACCTTCAGTTCCTAGAATTCACTCAAATCTTTACACTAACACAAATCAGCATAATTACAACTAATATAGTCAATATACTACAGAACTAGACCCTAATCAACCCTTCTCCTTTTCCCCTTCCTGGTTCCTGTGAACAACTATTAACGATTACTTCATGAGAACAGTCAGTGTTACATCTATGCAACAGACAAGAGTAAGATGAAGTCTATGCCATCCACATCAGAAGACCACTTTAAATATTTTTAAGTAGAAGAAGCAAATCTAATGACTGATCAATCTCTGGACTGAAGTTAGCTATTTACTATCACTTACACCTACTATTACTAGCTCTTACGTTCATTTCCAGAACCCTTCATTTTCAAAGGAAGATCCATTCACTTAGGACTTATTAACGCTAAAAAGACATAGCACTTGGGAGTGTACAGAGCAAACAGCAGCCATGTCGCTTCACCATATGATGACTGAAGCGAGCCAGTACCAATTTAGACTAACTGAAAACCCAGTTCCATCTATGTATATGTTTGGTTTGCACAGCATTTACTTTCCTGTGAACGTGCACTGTGCACTTGAAACAGTTCATATATGGAGTTATTTTGCAGACCAGATGGTAGCTGAATTCCTTAAAGCTTCCAAGATGTTAAGTTGTACAAACAGAGGAAAATGCGATTTTTCAGATTTTGTGCATGTCTCACAAAATGTGGACAAATGTCTGTCCTTAACTCACCTCTTACCAACTGATACATCAGACAGATTTATAAATGATGGAAATTCTACAACATTCACAGCAGGGTAAGCATGCACAGGAACAACTAATGTATCTTCTCCCTGCAAAAAAAAAAAGGGTAAACATTTATTTCTTACAATGAATAAAGGTTATGGAAAGAAAAAGTTTCTGTAGTACTTGGTCAGTAAGTGGGCATAAAACATCTTCAAGATCATCACTGTGTTGCACCTCAGGATACAGATATTCTACCTGCTTTCAGTATCCATCTGTCTTTCCATACTTTCAGCAACTATCTAGAACTCCTCCACAACTGCTCAGCTAAGACGTTACACCAGTGTGGCACAAAGACTGCTCTACTGCCAAATAATAACAGAATAAGGAAGATATTCTACCCACAGCTCTGAGATGCTTACAGAGAGAAAAATTTTAAATGCTTAAAATGAAATACTCCAATCCAGAATTACTGGGAATAAACCCATGTGGCTCTAGGAGATTAACTGTACCTTTGCTTTATCATTATCATCATGTCCTACTAGTTGCTTCATTCCATTACAACTGTAAATATATTTTATAATAAATCCTCACCTGACAGTGAATTCGGATGCAGTCATAGTAATATCGCCACTCATCAGGACAAAAATCAACAGTAACTGCATATGACAAGCCAGGGACAAGTCGGTGCTAGAAAATGACCCAAAAGATGTAATGCATGGAAAAGCTGCTTATATGACACAAAACCAGTGTGGCATGCAAAGAGCAGTGTGAAGGCTTTCTGACACTTACTGTTTTGTTGTATTTGATCTGAAAATACTTTGTCTGGGGCGGTATTATGTGAAGGTTTATTACATCACCAGAAATATTTATCAGCTTCTGTAGAACAAAAGAAAACCAAAACCGCAAAACACTTTACAATATGAGGTCAGTTGAGAATGCCAACTGTACTTTTTTGTGAGACTATCCATAGCAAAGAAGCTGTATCAAACAAGGAAGTAGTAATTTTTACTTTAGCAGAAAAAATTCTGAACATGCTCTGAATTTAAAAGAAAATTATGCATCCTGCATTTTTATTCTTTGGAACCAAGTCACAGTTCCTTACCTAGGAATAATAGTTAGTCTTGCTAAAGAAGATGCTACCATTGAATCTAATTCTGGTCCTGTTTTTGTTGTGTGCAAAAGGAACAAAAAATGAAACAACCTATTGACTTCACCTTTACAGAGGTCTGAAACAACAGAAATTATGTAATATTCCATGGTTTTGTTTTGGATCACAAAGTAACAAACCTTTGGACGGTGACAGTTCAGCCTGTAAAGCCTCCTGCATCTTGTTTACTTTCACTATATCTGGAGAACCTAGACCACCATAATCACACAACCTCTGCCTCAAAACACTTACCGCATGAATAAAGAAGGCAGACAAAGGGAAAGCAGAGAGAAGAAAAGCAAATACCCAAACTATTCGCAAAGAAAGGTAATCAAACCTATGCATTGAGTTTCTTTCCTTAAATTAAATTGCTCTCGGCAGAAGGCCAGAGGTGCTTTCAAAATTTTCCCACCAGTGAACATGTTTGCAGACACAGTGACAGTCCAAGTATATTTTGAAAACAGTCTCTTTATGGACTTAAAGCATGAATCCTTCATTCATGATGTGCAAGTCACGTATCACTAACACGGCTCGCAGGGAAACAGAAAGGTAAAACAGAGATTGTAAAGGACAGTGATGCACACAGCATGGTACTTGTCTGTTTTGTTACCGCAGGATTTTAAGTGCTGCTTTTTAGAGCACTCCATAGAGCAAAAGGCCTGATGACCACAAGCAGTCTACTCAGCTTCTGTTATCCTTTTATGAGCCCCAAGAGGATCCCTGCTCTGACGCTTACCAGCGTCTGTTGGTGATGTTTTCCAACTTCATACCCTCCATAGTGTAATACAGCAGGCTCAGCCTGTATAACCTTGTTCCTCTGAAGTTCTGAATAAATCTCTACAGAGATAGAGAATAAAACAAGGAGAAAAGGAGACCAGGTGAAACACACAAGATGATTGTTACTTACATTGATTAAGTATATTTATGTTGCACCCAAAGTATTATAGTGAAAAAAATGAGATTATTTCTCCTGTTAAGCAGGCATGACTAAATGGAAAGTTAAGGCAGCATCTACTACCCCAGCAGAGCCATGATCCTGTCACCAGTTTATCACTTGGCATCATGGCCTCAATAAGCCACCCCAAAACTTTAGGGTGGGCCAGGATCAGTAAAGTCACTAAGTCTTTCCTGACTACCTCTCCTACGATTTGGGCTCACAGGAAGATGCAATTTAAGCAACAGGATGGGAGTTTTGCCTGTGAGTTGTGAAAAAAAAAATAGCAAGGTGCCTCCTAGGATTGGTCCAAGGTTGGGAACAGTCAGAAAGCAGAAACTTACTTGATTCCAGCAGGTGATTGGGGACTGCATGTCTTTTTTTAGGTTCCTCCACCAGGCTGCTCAGAAGGACACTGGGTATTTTCTTGAAGGACTTAGCGATCGTGATTTCTGCAGAGGCCGATTGAACCACGTCCATGTTAGGACAGAAATAGAGTCTGAATGGTACTTAAATTCCTCAGCACCTGTGGGTGAATCAAAACAACATAATGATCAAAATGTCTTCCCTTGCACTGGTGACATCTGTTGCCTTAAACTGCCAAAAAACACTTAGGAGAGGGAGTTACTTTTTTTCCTACTGAAGTAGAGAGTGATTCCAGGAAACCTTGCTCCCACCGCAAGCCCTAGCATTTTGGACATGTTCATCTATTCTAGGGCTTTTTGGGTACATTTGGCTTTCAGGACTGTGTAAAACATCTCTTGCTTCCTTCACGTCCCCCAGCACAGAGAAGGAGAGAAAGTTCTTCTGACAATTCCATTTTCCAAACTGATTTCTGCAGAGATTGTTCTTCCAATCTCTCCTGAGTGTTTGGGTTGTTAACTTGCAGATTAATTTTTAATTTTTAAATATTAATATGAGGGGATAAGAAAATTGGCATTTGAATCTTTTGTTTGGATAGCATCATCTGGATTATTTGTTTAGTGAAGATAACTGTAAACCCAGAAGGCCATGGGTATCCTGTGTTAAGTAAGCACAGTTATCAGAACATAAACTTCTCTAATGACAAGTGCAAATATTACACAATAAGGACACCAGACACAATCCATCCACAAGAACTTATCTTCATAAACATAGCACATAGCCCTTGGCTCTCCTATGAACCAGAGAACTGCATGGAGAAAAAGAGAAGATGCTTTTGGAAAAAGTACCAAGTTGAAAAGACATGCTGGGTTTTTCAACCCTCAAGAAGGGGATTGAGAATCTTTCATTTTGCATTTGTTTTTCATGAACAGGAAGGTGGGTGTGCAGCTCAAGATGGTGCCACATTAATATCAACACACAGTTGAACTCACCCAATGCTAGACAATATAGACTTCTCCTGCCAGGCTCCTGTCACGAGGCACCTTCCTGCTCCTGGAGCAGTGGCACAAAGGCTGATGAGCTGCTTGGACATCAGAGTTCGGTTGTATGACCTGCATTATGGCAGCACTTTAAGATTCAACAGTTCCAAACTTGAATTGTTAGTACCAAGAGCAGTTATTGTGTTTGTTTTGCCATTGCAACACTCTCATACTGGCTTGAATGACCTTAAAGGGCCTCAACTTAAAATTAACACCGATCAATAAACGTTTGAGGGAAGAAAAGCAGAGGGGAGCATCAAAACGATGCCCAACATACCTGGATCAGCACTTTTGAGGATTGAAGAGGTCTACCTCCCCCATTACATTTTACGGTATCATCTCTGGTATTTGTCTGGTTTTCTAGTCTGCTTTAGATCTTTCAGGCAGAAGTTGAGAGGTGCTTCAAGCTCATAAAGCGCTGTTTTGATTTATGGCCTTGTGTAGTATTAAATAATAAATAAGCAAGAAGCTTAAAATAATGTGTTACCAGAACCCTGGCCTCAATAATATTTTCCACTCCATGTCTCCAAGTACAAATTTTCCACTTGCAACAGAAAATCTGTAAGAGGAACTGTATTATTGTGCACAACAGTAAATTTCTTCTGAGGTAGTGAGACCAACCAAACTCAAGACAAAAACATGCTAAAAAAATTCTAAACATAAGGTTTACATTCTTTCCACTTGTGTTGTTCATCTTTACTTTATACAACTGCCATCCACCTTCTCTTGGCCAGCATCCCCCATCAAGAACACAAGTTTTGAAAATCTGTAGACAGACTTATATTAGCAAAGGATTCCTGGTGTAATCTTATCAGTAATTTACAGTGATCATCACTCATCACACTGCAGTATTCCTCAAAGGGCTAATACAGGACGAATGTTTACATGCCAAGGTCCTGGAATCTCTGGCTGATAGACTGATGTTCCTAAGTTTTCCAGGATACCTGTGCCTATCGTTAATGTGACTTTTTTTTGTGCAAAGCCACCAACAAGAGAACTCTGGGGCTGTGAAACCCCAGTTCCCTTGTAGGCAATGGCAAAAAAAAAAAAAAAAAAAAAAAAAAAAGAGAGTTGGGGTTGTTCAGCCTGGAGAAGAGAAGGCTCTGGGGAGACCTTATAGCCCCTTCCAGTATCTGAAAGGGGCCTACAAGAAAGCTGGAGAGTGACTTTTTACAAGGGTATGCAGTGATAGGATGAGGGGTGATGGCTTCAAACTGGAAGAGGGGAGATTTAGAATAGATACTAGGAAGAAATTTTTCACTCTGAGGGTGGTGAGACACTGGAACAGGTTGCCCAGGGAAGCTGTGGATGTCCCATCCCTGGAAGTGTTCAAGGCCAATTTCGATGGGACTTTGAGCAACCTGGTCTAGTGGGAGATGTCCTTGCCCATAGCAGGGGGGTTGGAACTGGATCTTTAAGGTCTCTTCCAACCCAAACCATTCTACGATTCTATGAAACTCACCCCAAATCCTCTCAGACCAGGGTATCACCCTTCTTTTGTCAGCCCTTGGTTTTTCTAATCCCTTTGTGTCTCAGAGCTCCTAGCACACCTCACCGCCACAAAGGGATGCAGTTTAATGCCATTACATACTGCCTGAGACTTGCAAAAACATCGATGGGCTTTAGGAGCAATGGGAAACGAGTTTTTAAGGTCTGCTTTATATAATTAGGCTAGCAGAGTTTCTTAGCGGGCAGAAGGGCTTACAGCTTCACAACACGTAGCCCTGCCGGTGCCGCATCCTCCTCAACCTCCAGCCCGGTCGCAGGGGAGCCGGACATCCCGCCCCAACCCCTTTGGGCCTCTGCCAGCGATGCGCCGCGCCGCAGGCCGAGGCAATTCCCCCTCTCCGCCCCAGGCGTCCTCCCGGCCCGGAGGGAGCCCCTGCTAACCCCGCTCCTTCCCTCACAGCGGCTCCCAGGCGGCCCGGCAGCCTCGGCCCGGCCCGGCCCGGCCCGGCCCGGCACTCACCTCAGCGCCGCGGCGGGCCTCGGTGGTTGCTAGGCAACGGGGCAGCCCCAGCTGGGCCGCACCACTCACGGCGGGGAGAGGGGGGGCTGTTGCTGGGGAGACCCGCCGCGCTCGGGGGCGCCGATTCGGGGCGGGGGCGGAGATCCCCTCAGGGACTGCGGGGACAGCTGGCTCTGCCGGCAAAAGTACAAAAAAGAAAAAAACCCACCTTTATTTTTTTCCTAGTAAGCGTCGTTTTCAGGCTCCAACAGCGTGGCCGCAGACACGGCAGGGGCAGCGTTTTCCTCAAAACCACTCGTCTATTAACACATAAATTGTTCTTCCTTGATAAGGCTCAAATAAAGGTTCTCCTCTGAGGTGAGGCGACGTGAAGCCAGCCAGGATCGTGTGGTGTCCGTCAGGGCCTGCACTGGCTTAAAACAGACTTTGAAAGTTTTATTACAATATTTTAAAAAAGAGACCATCCTTTTACCACTACCTATAAATAATACCTATAAATAAAGAGCAGTCCCTTGAAACATAATGCTGAAAACATTTTTCAGTGTATTGCTCTTACCACCAATACCTTTTTTTTTCCTTTTACCTGCATGTGTACAGGGGAGAAGGGAAAGCACAATTTCCTTCTTTTTTTCTTTCTTCGGACAGGCGATCTGGCCAGATTGGCGAGACCGAGAAATGCTGAATTAAACGCAGCAGTGCTGCTGCCTTGGGCAGACACAGCCTCGCTTGCTGAGGAGCCCCTGGCATCCCTTCTCAGTGTTGTCCCAAAGCGGTAAGCCCTCCGGACTCCCAACAGAGTCAGTGGAGGAGCCAAAGAGAAAGATTATCACCAAAGGAATCTGCACTGATATCCTGCATTAGGTAACATAAAAAATACATTTGAGAGTATTGCCTGCCCCGGCTCCTTCCGCCATGGGTGCATTATGTTAGTCTTGGGCATGAGTGTGTGTTTGGGACAAACCATGTTCATAGCCCTGCTGTTTTTTTCATGATGTCTTAAATATAGGCTTAATATAGAAAGCCAGAAATATTTCCAGAACTTCCAGGGATGGGGCATCCACAACTTCTGGAAGTGTTCAAGGCCAGGCTGGATGGGGCTTTGAGCAACCTGGTCTAGTGAAAGGTGTCCCTGCTCATGGCAGGGGGGTTGGAACTAGATAATCCTTAAGGTCCCTTCCAACGCAAACCGTTCCATGATTCTCCTCCCACAGAAACACAATTCACATGTACATCTGTCTGTTTGCACAGTGATAGTCCAGTGAAAACCACAATCCATCTCCACTTCCACATTGGAGGAGGTGAATATGATGCACCTCTTGAAAAGCCTCTGTAAGGTTTCCTGAGAGGTAGCAAATGAGTGGAAAATGTACACGAAAAGAGGGGATTATCAGCCAAGAAATCTGCAGATTTCCTTGGGACAGCTAGTATAAATAAAGATTGTGAACTAGGATTTAAATAGGTGATTCTCACCTCAGTTTTATCTCTATATTCCAAACATCAGATGAAAAATGTGTGGCCTGATTGTCCAGCTGTAATAGAGGCATTGCAAGAAATTTAATTATTTAGCAAAGATGGGAGAAAAATGAATTATTAGACTGAAGCACTAATGGAAAATTTAAGTAATAATAAATAAAAATTGAATATCAAAGTTGGTTAGTGTTTGATAAGTAAACAATCCTACAATAAGAGTAATACAAAGCAATTTATTTTATTTACTCCTAAAGTTACAAATAAAAGTCTTGCAAGATTGCATGAAAAAATTTTGATGTTTCATTCCTGATTTAGATTACAGACTTTAAAGAAATTGCAGCTGTGACAAATATAAAATGGATATACTGAGGAGGAATGAAGGTAGATGCACACAGCCAAGTGCAATGCTACATTGTTTAATTAAACAAACACCTCGTTTCAGGATATGTGAATTCTCACTAATAATTCTCTGTAGTCTGCTGCTGCTCTTAGGTTTCCGAACCCACGGTGTCTGTCCCCTGCGCTGACATCTGCTGTGCTGCAAGTCAAGCAATGATTTGCACAGCTGAGAATTTTCCAGGTTTTGTTTTGCATCCAGCTTCTTTCAAATGCTCAGCCTGCACATGAATATAATGGGAGAGTCACAAAATATTATGCTTTTCATTCACACAATTGGTGTTTAAATCCAACATCGTCTCTCCGAAACTCCCAGGCAGCCATTGCCTATTTCAGAAAATGCCCCCCATTCAGAAGTACCTTCAGGAGCAAAGCTCCTTTGATTCCACAAACGCGAGCAAGAGCAGTGGCTTTCAGGGGAAGCTGTTACAACACAAATGGAATAGTAAAATATTCCTTGATCCAAAGGAAGAGAGAGAATGACTTGGCACCTCACCAAGATGATGCAGCATTGCCACTGTGGTTTCTTCAGACTACTGTAATGACATTGTCTGGCTGCCTTTCAGACCCCTTTTTAACAATTTGTTTAACCCTTCGACCAATTTCAACCAAACTCTGTGGGAAAGCAGAGCTCTTCAAGAAATGAAAGTTTCTACAAGTTTAGTGTGGATAAGGGCAGGACTGCAACATTTGCCCTTTGCAAGGGAAGTGATGCTGCATGAGCATGGCAGCTGGGCGGCTAGCACATGCAAACCGGGCAGCTGGGCAGGAGAGACACAGCGTGGGGTTAGAGCGAATGCTGCCGCTTGCCCAACTCCTGCTCTTGGGGATGTGGGGAGACATGAGGGTGGTGTGTAGGGAAACAGAGAGCATTGCAATTCAACGGGCCTAAGGAGCACATCTAGAGATGAGCTGGAGTCACTGGGGTCAGAGTGGGCATGGGGGAAATCCAGATTCCTTCATTGTGCTGCTCAGCTGATGACTTGCTCAATGCAATGGTTGGATTTTCAATGCACAGGTAACGAGCCAGATGTTTTACGGCCACAGTCATTGACTTCACTGGTAGATCTGGAGCACACCCTCAGTAGACTGGAGAGCAGACCCTGAGTTTTCAGCAACCACTCATCACATTTAACCTGTCCAGGGTCACACACGATGGTAAATTGGAAAAGATGGTAAAAGATGTTTTGAGACACTTTGCCAAGCTGAGGACTGCAGTGCTTTGAGAAAGAGCATTAGTGCACATACAAACTTTGGCTCTTTTTTGAGGCCATATTCATTATTGTGCTACAAGTGAACTTGGCAAGCAAGGGTTTGGAGTGCCTGCCTTGGCAGCTGGGAGCCCTCACCCAGGTTAAGCACATAGCCCCTTTACAATAGTTTTGCCACAGAAACAAAACCTGGAAAAACAAAGAGCAGTCTGCTGCCACGGAAACGGACTGCTGAGGAACTGCTTATGGGGAACCCAGGACAGCTGGAATCTACATCCCACCAACCAGGTACCACAGGGAGCCAAATGCGATGACATCTTGCAACCTATAGCACTGTGATGAAATGCAGACTGGCTGTTTCTCTGGATGTTGGATGAGAGGGTGAAGCCCAGGGAGCATTCAGAGTCCTCTTTAGAAGGGGTGGGAAGACACGATCCCCTGTTTGCCCTTTTGCTGGTGCCTACCCCGGATTCAAGGTCATCTTCAGCTCCAGCAGCTGTGCTTGCCTGGGCTTGGTGGGAGGTGCGGGTAGCCGGCTCTCCTGCAGCAGGCTCTGCCAGCCTCTGATTTCTGGCTCTCAGGAATGTGTGCTTGCTGCAGGAAGCATGTGCGGAGCTATCGGGAGCAGAAGCAGCGCAGGCAGCCTGCACCACATTCCTCCAACCCTGTTTCTCAGCACAGCACTTTTACCAGGGCTGTGTTTCCTCTGGATTGATTACCTCTGCCATTGAGGGGCTGACATCTTACACGGGAGTCCTGCTTGGTCCCTTATCGTGGGAGCATGAGGAATGATCATCCCCCAGCGACACCCGTTGATAAAGGTGAACAATAGCCGGGAAGGGAGGCAGACAATAGTAGGAACGTGCTCAACAGAGGTGCTGTTATTCTTGGGGCAGGAGGCTTCTGCAAAGGAGGAGGAGATTTTGGAGGGTGGACGGGAGAGTCCTGTCATTGCTGATGCTCTCTAGGGCTCAGCAGCTGGAGAGAAACATTGGCTAAGGATGGTCAAAGCTGGGAAGGAAAAAAAAAAGAGGAGGGAAAGGGATGAAGTGAAGGGAGCTAAGAGCCACGCTGGAGAGCATACAGACAGCCTGGTGACCTCTAGTGCACAAGGGATGAAGGAAACAGACTGTGATTGACTATGTGGACCATCTGGGTGATCATCTTCTGGATTTCAACCATCCCGGTAGGTGCTCAGAGCTATCTATTCCCAATTGCAGGGAATCACATATTGTCTGAGTAAGTGTACCTCTATTCCATGAAGTTGTGGCGCCTTTGTTTAAAAAGGTCTGTGTAGCAGCTGGGATTTTTTATTTTTTTTTAATTCTTGCTTCTGCTTCTTCCTGCACTAATTGACAGTGGCCAGATGGCTAGATGCTGGATGCCTCAGTTTCCCCACCTACATAAAGACAGCAGCATGCCTCACTTTCCCCATCTGTATATAGCCAGCAGTGTTACTAACCTGCTTTGGTAAACATAGCAGGTTCTGTGATGGAGGAGAAAAGACTTGATGCCATTTAGAGAAGCTTTGTTGATTTACACCAGCAAGCAATCCCCTGAGGGGGAATGCCCACCACTACCAAAGCCTCCCTTTACTCAGATTGAAGGAATGCAAAGCAATGTTTGACCGGCAGTTTGGTTTCTTTCTTTTAGCTTTATCACTTTACTGGGAATTTATGTGGCAGATTGTCACTGCTGAGCTCCGGGCGCTCAGACCGGTCGGGAAGGACAGCTGAACCAGGTCTGTGATCTCCAGGTGCTGCTCAGCTTATTCAGGTTTTGAAAGCATACAAAACCAAGACTGAAATATGTCTAGCTTGGGCGTGAGAAGCTGGGAAAGGATCAAACTCTCAGCAAATGTAAAAAATCACTGGTTCATTGCAACTAATGGAAAAATCAATCTATTTGTCCCAGCAAGGGATTTGGTTCAAACTCTGAGAAAACCTGAGCTCTGCCTAGACATTTTAATTTCAGAGTGAATGTAATGTGCAAACTTTTTTGCCTTTTGATTGTCTTCCACAATAAAAATAGCGACTGTGCTGGTTTTCTTGTCATTTTGGTTTCTTATTCTTAGGTACTAACTAAAGGACTCTGTCAATAGATGTCATTGCTCAGGGTGCCACTGAAAGCATCTCCTTCCACTTGTTCTTTTTCTAATCATTCAAAATACCTATTTTGATTTTGCCAGGCATCTTTTGTTCTCCTTTAAATCCTCTCCATAAACTAAACCCACTTACATTCAAATTAAATGTCTGTGAATTCTGTGGCTGCAAATACTATTTATATTAAATCATATTTAGATCTATTCATTTCACAGGTTAAAAACTGTTGCTATCAACATCACAAACTGCAGCTTTCTGCCCATTCTGGGCATCTAGTTATCACAGCTATTTCTGTTTGGAATGTTTTTGGTATCTTAGATTGTCTTTAAACAAAATATGAGGATGTCTTGCCCCCTCATCAAAATCTGACAGCCTGTGAGCTGGGAGCTGTTTCAGTGAACTGTTTAGGTACAGATGAAGAAACCACACGTAGAGGAGCCCATTTTCCTCCTCAATTTCAAGGCATGGGGGCAGGCTGTTTGCTCCCAGTTGCGGATGGTAAACACGAGTGAGAGTGAGCGCAGCCGGTAGCAGAGCGGGGTTATCTGGCCATGGCACAGGAATCGGAATTTCGCGTCGCTCAGCAAACAGTCGCGCCGGATCTGCGACAGCCCCGCTCGCTCCCAGCCTGCCCCATCAGATGCCAGCGTTGGCAAAGACCAACCGAGGGACAGCGTTTGTGGAAAACAAGGTCTTTAAACCAGCACCCAAAGGCTCCCTGCTTTCTCTGGGTTTAAAATCCTGTTACCCACACATCTATTACCAGGCAGTGGTACCTATCTGATCAGAAGAACAGGGTGGACACCACTTGGTGGGGTAAAACAGTAACTGTAAGGCATTAACTTCATCATATTCCTGCTTGAGCAATGCATTTTATGTAAGAAAATAACACCGTATCAGATCATCAGTGTGGTCTGCGCAGCTGAATGTGCTAAAAGCGTGCAGCCTTATTCTGGCCATAAAGAAATAATGTAGTCTTTAAATCTCTTTCTAGAACAAAAGCTTTCTTAGGACCTACATTTCTTAAAAGGAAACAGTGCCCACAAGATGTATAGGCTTATTTAAGATGAACAATTTTCCTGTTTCTAGGATTATTACAACATGATTGCTAGCATTTATTTTTACATATGTTCAGTATTGTCTTGAACAACCTGCATGCAGACCAGACCGGTTCTGTTGGCCACTTCAAATGCTCAGCACTTGTTTTTTAATGTATTTTCTAGGCAACTTATGGACAGAGATACTACAGCAGAAAAATGTTGTAGGTCTTAACTGTCACATTTGTACTTGTGAACTCTGAAAATGTACTAAATTACTTTACTATTGGTAATCAAATAGATAACAATAGAGAGTGATAAATAATGCACAATTAAAAAATCTGTCAATATTTAGAAATTATCAAATTCAGCCTTCAGCTAACAACTGAAACTCCTAAATTCAATTACATTTCTTTAGACATATTACTCCAGTCAGACATTTCTAGTTTTTTCAAAGACTAAATGGATTTTAAAAAGCTATTTTTTTCAAATATTACATGGATTAAAAATGCATTTAAATCCTGGCATCAGAGGATAGTTTATTTCATCTGAATTCTTTGCATGTGTGATTCCAGAAAATTCATTACATTATCCAAAGCCAAATGTTTTTTCTTTTATTTATTTCATGACGCACAAAGACAAGGGAGAAAGATGCTGAAGTTAAACACAACAGACCAATTAGATGAGGCATGATACACTGCTGAAAAGACCAAGCTTTGTTCAGAAATACAATACCCAGAATACTTCCAGCTGAAATGAGTGGGAATATAGTCTGTTAGGCTAAAATTTAGTTGTAGAAAAGTAATAGTTCTCGTTACAAGGTTTTCAGTGATTATTCTCTCTCCTAAATCTAATCTGAAAGTGATCAGCAATGCTATAGGTTTGATTAGGTTGAGTAGTAATATGATGCTGCTGGGTTAACTTTTCCTACGCAAAGTACATAAAAAAATCTATCATCTGCTACTTTTCAAATAATACATCCTGATGACTTGCTTTTAATCTTTTAAGTATGCGTGTATATACATATGCATATATATGTACATATAAATTCCATAGTGGGAATTTATAAGGATTTTTGGTTTTGTTCATGAGGGAGGAATTATCTACTTTGTTATAGTGGGAACTCACCTATATCCAGTATTTTTTTTTATCAAATATAATAGAAACTGGTAAAATAATAGAAATGGTAAAAGTACTTTTTTACTGCAAGACGTAACAACTGAGACCTTGTCCTACAAATCATTTGCAATGACTTTTAATACATGCCGTTTAATGGCCAAAATGTTTTGTACGTTCACTTTGGTCCAGCTACATATAACATAAACAGCACATTTAATTGTTACATCAGGATTGAATTAAGAATAACATTTCCACCCTGCTTTGTGAGAAAGGAGGATGGGGCAAGATGGGAAAGTGAAAAAATGACCTTAGGACAAATTACCATCTAGGTTCTCGCAAAAAATCTGGGTGAGATTCTGCTTTCAGGTTGGCTCCTGCAGCTTCCTGATCAGTAGCAGTGAAACAGGCTTGGATGGTCTGCAACCAGTGGACATATTTGGACCACTTGTGCCCAGGAAAATGACCTGTCAGGACTATGGTTTAACACTGCTAGGGGCAAGTAATTAATTCTCTGTTGCTCTAGGAGAATCCAGCAGTGTCCTGGATGTTTCTGCAGTCTTTTGAAAGAGCATCCTGCTCATGTACATGAGAATAACACATTCATTTTTCTCAATAACAGTCAAGTCAGCAAAAGGGAGAAGGCAGAAACTCAGTCTGTGCTTGCCTGCTGCTACTATAAAAAAACGGACTTAATTAAGAAAATTGACTGTATTTCAAGGAAATTGACTATTTCAAGGAGATATTGCCCACAATCAGTTGATAGGGTTGCATGTGGAATATGAGCATAAGGGTAAATCCTGTTGAGGGGATGTAAGTTTTAAGAGCAAAAGTGATTCCACTGCTTTTAAAATTTGCAGATCAGAGCTGTCCCCCCTGTCTGTGACCTCCTGAGCGTCCTGAAAAAGGAGGAGGAAAACTGTGCTGAGACTCTCTCCCTGGAGGCGAAGAACAGAACGACTGAAAACGATCTGCTCCTGAGCTCAGGTAAAAGCTGAACGAATGTGCCGGATAAAAACTGCTCTCAGATGAGCCAGGTGGCCTCAAAATCAGATAAACCCACATTCCTTCCCATAGAAGGCATGCATCTTGTATGCATCTCTCATTAGGAGTAGAAAAACAGGTAAGATCTGTTATCAGACTCTGAGAGTGGAGTGAGATTTTGAGTCATAGGAGCCTTCGAACTCAGCTGCTCAACTGCGGTCCTCACAACTAGGGAGCACATCAGCAACAAAATCTTGCAGAGGATTTGGAATTCTTCTTGGACAAGGATATTTTTATAAAGTCAGCCCAGTAAGTGCAAATTTACTTAACTATATTTGCCTTCAAAATCAATCAATACTAGCAGCCAACATTTAAATCACATGGCCTGAAGGTTCTTGTTGCTTCGTCCTTGCTCCAACTTACCGTCACGTAACAGAGCTCTTGGATTTCAGAGAAGATTTATCATCATATAAAGGAGTTTTTTGGCCTGGGAAGGTCTTGTGGTACTGAGTCCTCATCATGTAGACAGCTTTCCTTTCACAGCTGAGCAAGTGTGTTCATGTGCAAGGGATCTCAGAGAGATAACTGCAAGCAATTATTGAAGCTTGCCTATGAAGTGTTAGCTCCCCCAGGCAGCAGCTGGGTCAGCATCTCACAGAGTACATTGGATGGGGCAACAAATGTGACTATTTTTTGTGGGTGACCAGCCATTGCCCCTAAGGATGGGTCTGTGTCATTCACAGCATCTTGCAGACTGAACTGTTTCTGGGTGACTTTTGTGGACCATGACATGGGAAGGTCCTCACCAGCGTGGAAAGTGAAGGAGGTCCCTTGAGATGTTCTGTGTGCAGGGTGTCCTGGCACCATGTGGAGCAAGAGTTGAGGCTTTTTCTTAGTTTCAAAGCCTTCCTCTCTAGCAGAGAATATTGGAGACAGAGAACTGTTTCACTACGACCTGGCCCAAGGGCAGGACTCAGAGGGAAGATCTATTGCCTGGTTTCTTAGCATGCCTAGAATTTTTCTCCATCTTTGTTTTATCCCTGTGAGCCTTGTAGACTGATGGGTGTGAGCACAGCTTCAGGGAATTATGCCCTTGTAGCAGTGACAGGGCCAGATACTCCAGAATACAGATCTGTCTCATTGCATATAAGAAGTTTGATGATACGAATAAATCAGTATTGTTTATTTCCTTCCCCGGTGCCCTTCACCAAAGAGGAGGGTGGTTTGACAACCTATCCATTTTTCTGCTTTGATCCTGTGACATGGATTTCATGTTGAGCTCCGCATTTCCTCTGCACCAGAGCTCCGAAGATGCAAACAAGTTAAACTTCACAGGACCATGCAGGTGTGGACCAGCACTAGCATTAGCAGGCAGTACCATTTTACAGAAGGTCTTGTTTTATCTCAGTCAAAGAGTAGCTCCTCAGCAGAGACTTAATCTAGTTTTAAGTTGGATCCAAATCTTAAAAATTCCCCTAAGGCCTTTTGTTACTGGAAATTTTTAAACAGGATAATTCTACCCTCTGTGCCACGCTCCCCAAATCTACAAAGAGAGAAGGCAGAAGTATCAGATTACGTTAAATCTTTGAGAAAGTATTTCCAATGGCTGTCAAAATTGCTCTTGTAACTCTGGCAAGTCAGATCAAACAAGGCATACTGCCATGGGCTCAGGGCTGCCCACGCAGCGGAAAGCCTTGAGCTGAAAGTGGCCAGAGTGACTAGCCCGTGTCTCTGTAACTGTGCAAACACACCTCATGGCAGTGAAACCCCAGAAAAATAAACAGTGTTAAGATAGACATCTTTCCCCAAGTATTCTTTCTGAAGAGAGAGCCCAGGAATTTACTTCTGCTGATCTTTACTCGAAGAGGGTTTGTTACCTCAGTAAATTATGGAGTAATGCTTTTATTCTGGAAAATATTTGCTTGTATTCTGCAAACACCCCCAGCCTTTGATTATCTGCATGTCTGAGGTCCATGTGGAGAAAATCCCATAGAGGGACTTTAGTCTGAAGAAGAGAGAAACAAAGCTCTGGGTGTCCACTGTGTGGCCCTGGTGCACCACATGGGGAGAGAGAAAAGCAGCTTTTCAGGGTGTAGGTCGCCCTCTATACCCCATCCCTCCTGTATCTTCCCTAGAAGTTTTGCCTGGTGTGGGCAGGCAGCATCAAGTAGCAGCACAAAGAGGGGCAAAGCAAGGGACAAACTTCCACAGCGCTGTCTCTGCTGCAATGCTCACACCCCTGTGAAAATGGTACAAACACACATGATTAGTTGGGAGTGAATCAGGCACAAAGCACCTGAGCAGTAAGTGTTTCTTATCCTGCTGCAGTATAAGGAAAAAGGGACTCTGTATTTTACCTCTGCCCTTGTGATAGCAGTAGCTTGGAGGAGGTAGAAGAGCTGTGCTCTGCCTCCACCCCGGAGGCTCTTTAGGTAGGTAGGGGTGGCTGGCACTGACTTTGCTCCCTGAGGGCTGGTGAGAAGCCTTCCTGCAGGAGGAATGGTTTGGCTGGTTTTTGTTTTCTCCTCCTGGGAGGAGACCATCCCAACAGGTTTTTCTGTGCACGGAGTCTGATTTGGGTGCTTTATGTCAGTGATGTTGGCATGAAGGTTTCATAACCCAAATACTGCAACACAGCTAGGCATAACTATCACCCAAGGTGATGTTTCATTTGTAATTAAACTATTGCTTTAAAGTAAATGGTTACCAAGTCATATAAACATTGGCACAGGGAGGACACCAGAGCTGAGGTGCCCTGGCTGTTGAAAATTCCAGGCACTAGGACTGTTGTGCAGGAGGAAATCAATACATTTCTGGAAATGAAAATATCTTTGTCAGGCTACTGGAGGCTGGCCATATGAAGCACAAAGCATTTGAGGAGAGCGCTCAGCACTTCTCTCCGCTTTCAGTAAGTGTGCAAGGCATTCGGCACACACCAGGACCCGCCAGGCATAGCGTGGTCCTGGCATGCTCCTGTGGCCTGTTTTTTCCCTATCGTGTTACAAAACCCACAGAGGAGGTTTTTCTAAAACCAATGACAGTTACTGGAGGCAAAAGAGAACCAGCCTGAATGATTTCAGCCTATGTCTGGAGAAGAGCAAAATAAGAAAGAGCAGAATTACAGTTTCTCTGTGGCACAAGGGGCATCCACTGTAGGTCTTCTCTATTAACACTCTGCATCACAGGCCAAAATTCATCCATGCCAGTTTCAAGCACCTAAGCAAGACGCCTAAGTTGAGATCACTGTCATGCTGTGCTCCATTGACCATTGGGTGCCTGACGCATCTCTACCAGCCCTGCCAGAAGGCAACACAGCCAAGCTGAGGGCACAGCTGGAAAAGCGTGCCTCACACCCTGACTGTAGGAGGGGTCCACAACAAGCCCATCCTTAATAGAAGCAGCTCCTGCACCTAACTGAGGGAAATGGGGTGAACCTGGGCAGTGTCCGTCAGTCCCTGCAGCTGATGGAGGCCTCAGGTAGCAGAAGGTGCAGGGAGGGCAACTGAGCCATGGGCTCATGCCTGCAGTGAGCATAGCAGGACTCCAGGTTCAATGACTGCTCTGAGATGGGTCCTCCAACAGGCATGTCACACTGTCAGAGGCCTGGCCTTGGAAAGAACGGGACAGGCAGATTTTGCCAGAATATTGGTGTGTGTCCATGTTTTTGCCCTGGTGCTGACCTTCCCTTTACAGTCCCAGGGACTGACAGAGCTTGGCAAAGTTTTTCTCTCCTGCAGCAGAAAAGCCAGTGAGACCTGCAGTCAACCCCAGAGAGTGGTCTATTGGCGTTATTCACTCCAGCATTGTCTTGGTATAATGAAAGAGATTAACAAGCAGAGGAGTATTTGTGGTGATACAAGGATGACACTGATACTGTTCCTTTCTGTCCTTTCCCCAGTATCATTCTGAAGTTGTTTAGACTCCTAGTCAAGTTCTATCTTTTTCTGTTTACAAAAGGATTATGTAAGGAAACCATCAGGGTGACTCAAAGTGGAAGCTTTAGAAAGACTGAAAAATGAGCTAAAAAATTCACATCTGGTTTCCTTCATCTTTCCAGGGCCATTCAATAGTTACCAGAAGATAGATGGGTAGCCAAGGGCCTGATGCAAAGTTCACAGTGGCCCAAGTTGCTCTTTGGCCAGTAGAAACCAGTGGAGTCAAGGACAAGAATGGGACAGGCCTGGAGCTTGCTGGGGCTGGTTTGAAGCAAGCAGGATTTGCTCTGTCCTACCCAGGTCTTGACAGATCTCAGCACGACTTGCTCTGTCTCATCCAGCTTGCTTTTCAGAGTACTGAGCATCTGTGTTCCCGTAGCTGCCTTGGTCCTTGCTGTTTCGTTGCATGGTGTTTCGTTGCTTGGAGATGTTTCATAGTGTTTCATTGTTGGGAGAAATTTCATGGTGTTTTGTCACTAGGAGATACTGCATAGTGTTTCATTGTTGCCTCCCCAGGCAGATGTGCTGGAATGTGGGACAACATGAGCTGCTGGCCTTCGTCTGCCGTGGGACAGACTGTCAACGCTCACTGCCCTGAATTCTTCCAGATGCTAACTGGGAAAAAAGGTAACACTAAAAGTATGCTTTTCTTGCCCAGGTGTTTTTTATTGTTAATTTTATTTTTAAATGTGTTATTTACAAAGATGCCACCGTCAGGTCTGAACCTGAAATGAAATTGTGTCCCTGCTTCTTTTAAAGACCGATGATCACTTAGCAGCTCCAATTCCAGCACTAAGCTAAACATGGGAAAGCCTGGAATTAAAGTAGCAAGGTGTATTAAGTGTTTATTTTTCTTAGCCAGGTGGAGAAAATGCAGGAAGTAAATGCTATCCTGGAAAGCAGTTTATTAGCATAGTTTCTTAAGGGAGTTTTCTCCACTCAGGCTCTGTGTTCATGTATTTCTGTCTGTCTTTCCCCTTCTAATGACTCTTAGAGCCAGTGGCTGATCTCAGCTGAGCTTGACGGAGACAAAACTTCACACAGTGTTACGTTCATACAAGTTTTGTAAAATAGCCATCCAGGTAAGGGGAAAAGATCCCTTTTTTGCCTCCATCAAGAGGAAATCCGCACTGGGGGTTCATCCCTTGGCTGTGACAGGCTCCACAAACATGGCACAAATTCATGGGAAGTCAGGTTTCATGGCTCACCAAACAACTTACTCAAAAAGAGATGAGCTCAAGCAATGTTTGTTGTCTTTACCCTGGGATTTGTAAGCTAGACATGAAGGGAAATGTATTCCCAGTATACTAGAGTAATCATAAGCCATTAAGTAGGAGTTTCTGCCTGCTTTCTGTTCAGTTCCATTTTTCAGCAATGCCCAAGAAATGTCCTTACATTTCTCTTTAGTGAGTTAATGATTCAAATCGGAAGAGGGTTTTGCATTCTTCAATTATAGGACACGGATTACTGAGGTCCAGTACTTACAGAAAAGCAGACAGATTCATTTTATGGAGGGAGGAATGGGAGACAAAGTATTACATTGTCTAATAAAAATTAGATAAGTCAGAGGAGAAGCACTTAGTGCTCTTTAAATAAAATCAGGCATGAGCCATTCAGATTAAAATAAATACTGTGCTATTTTCTGTACACACAAACAGTAGCTGCCCATTGAATCCTATAATCTGGTTTAAAGACAGAGGATAAACTACACAAAGACACAGATCGCTGAAGAAATCATCCATCTGGCATACGCTCACAAATCTTTAGCATAGTGATACTGGCCCTTAAATGCATTAAATGAAATCCCTGCTGGTACAGCCACTAGAGGGAACTTTTCCCTGCCTCTGGCCTTCCTACCGGGGAGGAAAACGGAATTTGTACATCCAAAGGTCATAATTACGTCTCAAATGTGCATTGCATTATCTTTGAGATAGTCTAACAGCTTTAAACTTTAGTTGCCCTCCTTATCAAGAAGCTGAGAGCTGAACCACTTCTGATAAGCAAAAATCAGAGTGACATTGTTCAAAACAGAAACCCAAGACATGGTCCATTGGCATTTGAATCTTATTTCTGTCTCTGCATCTGGCATTTTAGGTCAAAGTCAGCAATAGTTTATTCTCATTCTCATAGCCACATTCTTCTCTGATTTTATACCGCGGTTGGTTTGTGACTCATGTATTTAATTACTGCCACAGTTGTTGTCCTGTTTGAAGCAATTTTGCAAAAGAAAAACAAAGATCTGTTTGCTTGAAAAAAAAGCAAAAGTTCTCTCTCCTCACCACTTACAAAGCAGATGGGCAGCCACAAATGCCAAAGACCCATACGTTAAGGGACTCAGATAGCTCTGAGCTCTGACCAAACCCTGGTCTCGGTGCTGTTGAGCTTTGACATACAGACTTGCATTTGCAGCCCAGACTGTCTGGCCCCTTCCCACATAATAGACCAAAACCCAAAATAATCTGGAAAAAAGTAACATAACTGAAGTTCACATCCAGACCTGCACAATTTGTCTCAGGCAAGAAATGGGGAAAGGCATGATGACTGTGGGGATTCAGAGGCAGAGGAGAAGGCCACATAGCATAACCCCAGTTCCATGGCCATCCCTTTAGCTTGTGTTCCCCCTTGCCTAGGCATCTTCAAGCCACCAGTGAACACCAAACACTGATCGTTAGACAGACTGCAGACCCCGAGTCTGCTCCGAGCAGGGCATGCTGCGGTTCCCCCAGTGTGTGTGTCACCCATAAGCAAGTAGCATTGTTAAAATTGTGCTCACATCCATCAGTATAAGATGCCCTGCATAATATCCCATGCTTCGCATATAACGCAATCACATGCACACACCAACACAGAACTTCACCTCTTCTTGTCTGACCTACGTTGACATCCTCAGGCAAAAACCAGTTGCAGACATGTTTACAAGCACAACACTCTGCTCTAAGTACGTGTGTCTTAATAATTGAAGCTGAAGTAGAGAATTTGCCACCATACCACTCCCCTGCTGAGTGCCAAGGCAGGTTGGGGAGAACTGTTTGGGAGAGCTGTTTCTTTCCTGTTGTTGCTGCACTGCAGCAGGGTATAGAAAACAAGGTATATAAAAAGCAAGCCTGGCCCTTCCAAAGATGCTAAGCTGGAACAAGATGTTCATAAAAGCATCAGAATAATAGTCTGATACTGACACACCCAGAGCTCTTCCCACTTGGAGATCTCAGCGTGTTTGCTGTGCCTTGCAGTTTTACAGACGTGAGTTCAAATCAAGTGCAGACATGCTGTCAGGTCACCAGAATTAGCCCAGAGGTAGCAGGAGCCCCGACTCTGCACTGACAGTCCCAGCAGGGCTCCAAAGAGCATAAACCAGTGCCAAATACTGCTGCATATGCATCTCCCTCCGTTCCCTCAACACTGCAGGGATGTTTTGCAGGGACTGGATGCCTTAGAGTCCCCATGGCTAAATGTGTGTGCAAAAATAGACTTTTATGGTCCCTTCTGGCCAGGCTTCTACTAAGAAGGGCTGCTGATTTCAGGCCCTCTGTCAGTCTTTGCTAGTATTGCCATTACTGCAGCAAAACCAGGATTTTACTCCATGTTTCTAAGTGTGGCTCCTCCCTGACAGATGAATGTGATTACGACAGCAGGCAGTGGTTTTACTTCTTTGTAAAAGTTTCTCTTCTCTTCAGCACATAACCTACATACCTGCTAGGGTCATTTTATTCCAGTGAGATTGTAAGGTGTGTAGGGCAGGACTTCCCACTTACACTTTAGTGCCAAACATGAATATGGACATGTTCAAACCTGTTCTATTCATCCATGTGCAACTTGCTGGGGATCCATCTCACTCAGCTTTAGGAGTCTAAAAGTCAGACGTCGCAGCAGAAGTGGGTCAGACAAACTGCCCTCTGAGGATGTGTCTGAAAATGAGATGAGTTCTGCAAATGCCTCTTTTTCTCCACTGACTAGAAAGACAGCCATGAGGGACACAGTTGGACTCAAGCATTTTGCTTTCGGAAGTCTAACTTAAATTAGGGGAATCCCATCCTAGCCTTTATTTTGCAAGTAAGCAAGGAAATCAACAGTGTAAGATAATGGCCAGACCTGTCTGTGAAGAAAAGCCTTTATTTTTCATTTATTTTTCATTTACATCTCACCAAAAATCTGTGACCGTATAAAGTTTTGTGTTCTCTTCAGACCATGACAAACCACAGTAAGGAGGTGGGAGCATTCAGGAAAGTATCAGTTTTGCATGGAGTATGAATCTGTGATTGAACAAGTCATGTGCTTGCTGATCTTGGAATACTGGCCAAGAAACACCAGATGTACCGAACAGTATTATTTATGTTGCAATTAATAAAAACACATCCATCACAGTCATCCCTCAGTTGGCAAACAGTATTATGACCCACACAAGTACACTGGGCAAGTATCAACATAATTAGCTCAGCTGCATTTCACCTCCAGCTATGCAGAGTGCACTGCCTGGGGGAAAATACTCTCTTTGCTCTTGGAGCAATTCTACACGTTTGTGACTGACCCCCAAGGAGAACAAAGAAACAATTGGAAATGATCACACCTGATTCTTTCTTTTTTTTTTTTGTTGTTACCACACAGGTTTTGTCTACCGAAACTGTACGAGTGAGGGTTGGTCAGACCCGTATCCGAGACCTGATATCGCTTGTGGCTACAATGTCAATGACACAACAAATGAGGCAAGAGTGAGTCTGAATGCCTATCACCACAGATCTGCTGCTTTGGGGCCCTGGGGGAGGAACATATTAAGGAGAGACTGAATGATGTGATTTAACTCAGGTGGGGTTATTCTTACAGGTGTTTTTCAGCATAAATGCTTCCTCCAAATGATCAGAATAGGTTGCTCAAGGTAAAACTTCAGTAGCTGATTTTACAAGAAAATTTATTTGCTAAATAGGAGGAGACACCTTTTTCTTGGTGTGGGCTGATTTCTACCAGACAGTCAAAGATGAAGATGTGAATATGTTTCCCTGCAGCGTTCGTATTTCATGACTCTGAAGACTATGTACACCATTGGATACTGCACCTCCCTTGTGACACTGACGATAGCATTAGTGGTCCTGGTCTGTTTCAGGTGAGGAGAAGCATCTCTGGTTTCCACTTGGCCAGACTTCTGGTCATCTCAGCTGACACAGATCCTTCTGTTGGCTTTCAGAGCAAGTTAAAAATTGAAGTATTTCTGAAAACCTTCACAGAAATCAGTGACAAAAATGATCTCTGAGTCTTTCTCCCAGAAAATGTTAGGGCTGCTCCTCATATTGTGCTCTCCTGTCCTTTCCAAAATGTAGCTGGACATATTTTGCAGATGGGTGTTCGCACCACCTCCCTGCTGAGGTCTTCCCATGACTTCACTGCCCCTCAAGCAGAGTCTCTTTCCCCCTGCTGTTCTTTTCCCTACTTGAGACTGTGGCTAAAACTGCTCTAAGTGCTACTGCAGTGACTTCTGGGAAGGTGTTTCAGGTTTACAGCAGTGATCTGACAGTCGGCTTATCTTCACGCATCCTTATAACCTGGAATTTGTACTTTGCTGCTTATTCAGTGAAATGAATTTCCCTTACAGTGTCAGGGAGGCACCTCCGGGCAGAAGTAACACCAACTACTTTGCAAACTTGTCTTCAGGCTGCACAGCCTCCGGATCCAGATTATGTGGAGATTTAATACAGAAAACATTGCAGGCACCAGTGCACTGTGCAGACAAACCAAATAAACCTGCCCAGGTGTGGATAAACACCTTGGGTTCATGTTACTCCAGAAAGGAGGGAGGGAGGCTAGAGCAAGCATATTGGCGTGAAATTGCAATTCTTCTGGCAACGTTCAGCTTGTTTTAGTACCTGAGTGGAGCGGATGTGACTTTAGCTTTTTGAGTTCTTCTCTAGGATATCCTTCTTGGGAAATGCATTAGTCTTCCTTTCACAGACAGAAAAACAGTGTTCTTAATTTGTGAGTTTAGCATTAACAAGGATTGACAGCCACAAGCTACCTGCATTGGCTAGGAATGTAACTTCACAGGATCTCTCTCTTTTTCTAACAGAAGACTTCGCTGTACAAGGAACTACATCCACATGCATCTCTTCACATCGTTCATTTTGCGAGCCTTGTCCAGCTTCATCAAGGATGCTGTTTTGTTTTCCTCTGAAGACACAAATTACTGTGGGGCACACACGGTAACCCTCTGCCTTCCAGCTTGCTCCATGCCTCAGTTTCTCAGCAGGATCCTAGCAGTAGTTACTGTGCACGGGAGGCAATCTTTGTCCCAGCTTTCTATTCAGCATGTGAGGTTATAGGAGAAGAGAGGCATGCCCTGTCCCTTCTCTGTCACTTGATCTCACGTGTTGGTTGTTCCTGGCTGAGATTTCCCTGTTTGGGAGTATTCTTTGTGGGTGAGGGAAGTGTGAGGATGCAAAAGCAGCCCAGGCTGGAGCATACACACAGAAAGCCAGTTGCAGTTCCTCCTGGCTATATATGCCCTTACAAGTATTGGAGCAAAGGGCATCCAGGTCAGTCTGAAGGAGGTACCTGCCTTCATCATCTCGATTGTGTTGACTAGATGGCCACAGAATACATCAGGAGTTCAGCACATTGACCTAGAAATGCCTAAACATGGGTGTCTCAGGCTGTGAACATAGGATATGCCACCAGGGAGGCGATTCTTACATGGATTTTAGATCCTGGTAGATGAGGCTGGCAGGAAAAGTACAAAAACACATTAAATATTGCTGACTTATACTGCAGTGTGAGACCTCATAGTAAGATATGGGTTTACACCCAGAGAGCCTGGAAAAGGAACCTCCCAAATTTTGAATTGTTTTTTCCTTTTTATTGGCAGCAAAATATCTTGAAAATTGGGGGAGGGGGTGAGCACGGGAAATGATGTTCAACGCTTTAAACCAGAAGATAAGAATTAGGGAGGGAAACAAAAAAGGTGCTTTTTTTTCTGTTTGTGTTACCCCCCCAGTTTTGCTGGATTTTTGTTGCTGATGAAGAACATTTAAAGCAAATTTTAACGTGTCTTTAGCGACCCTTTTTCTTAGGAAAAAAAGACTGACAAACACATTCATGTGCTTCTCTAAGGTGATATTAGTGCTACTGATACGAATAAGGCAGTAATAGGGAAACTCCTCTCAGTGAGACAGTAACCCAAACCCATGTGTCCATGACACATTCAGTTCTTGCTAGTGCGGCAGTTGATTACTGCATTTACGAGTGCCAGCCATGCTTTCTTGTCACGTGAATGCCTGTCTCGAGGCCACTTGTTTAGTCCCCTAACTGCTATAAAATCTCTGTTTGCGAAGATTTATTTACAGCTTGCTCTCTGTTTGCAGGTAGATCCAAACCCAGGCAGAAGCTAATTATTCTCTCTTTCCTCAGGCTGGGTGTAAGCTCACCATGGTCTTCTTTCAGTATTGCATCATGTCTAACTACAGCTGGCTCCTCGTGGAGGGACTGTACCTCCACACTCTCCTGGTTATTTCTTTCTTCTCGGAAAGGAAGTTCCTCTGGAGGTTCATTGCCCTCGGATGGGGTACTAGTTCTCCTTTCAGTAAGAATAACTGTGCGTTTGTTTTGCCTTTGGGGTGGACTTGTGGAGCAGTAACTATTTTTTTCAATTGCAGGTGCCCCAACTGTGTTTGTGGCTGCATGGGCAACCGCTAGGCAACTCCATGAAAATATTGGGTAAGTTGCATGGAGGAGGGGAAGGTGGCACAGTGGGGGAAGCATGCAGCCCCCATGCAGGCTGCTCCACGGGGTCCTGCTTGCAGCCAAGCAAACCAACGACCACCCTGCTGTGGTGCAAGCCTGCATCCTAGCGTGGGTGGGAGCAGAGGTCCAGCGGAGCAACCTGAGAAAGAGCCTCAAATTTCATTTGAGCATTTTCAAGGGTAGGAGGTAGTCTTCAAGTATGAATTCAGTCCCTGATGTTTTCAGCATCTGTATTTGACTTTCTGATCAGGGCAACTTTGTTCTTTTCTCTTCACCCTTCCAAAATTTTGAACAGTGATTCTACTGTAAAGGCTGCTACTTTTGTCCCATGCAGGTGGACAGTTTTCTGTCAGAAATGTTGTACAGCTAAGTGAGAACAGGAAATTATTTTCATAGAAGAAGGGAATGGGGCCTATCTGAAGTGCAAAACAGACTAAACCTCTTTGAAAAGGCACCAGTGTTTTCATAACTGACTGCACCTTCTCTTCTATTTTTACAGGTGTTGGGATATTAACACTGATGCCAATACCTGGTGGATCATTAGAGGCCCTGTAGTTTTGTCTATTTTTGTAAGTCTTTTCTGGGACAAGCAGATTCAAACTGTATTTTCAAATATCGTGAAGTCAGAGATCATCTACTCAACATGCTTCAGAAGTGTGTTAATGAACTGATCTTAGACATGTGCCTGAACTGGTGTGACACATGAATTACTGCTTAAGCAACTTCTGCTCAGCAGGATTTAGTCAGTAACTAATGCCCCGAAGCTAAGTTCACAAGGAAAGCTAGAGTGTTCTCCCAAGAAGCAAGAGCCTAAAGAAGATCAGGTTTCCACATCCTGTTGATTTCATATGAACTTGGCTGGCTTGTGGAAGCTTGTTTTGGACTGTTTCAAGGAAGGCTCTGGAGGAGAAACGAAGCGGCTGTACATTTCAGTACAATTGCCTTTGTGTCTCCCGGTCAATGCCCCTCTCAGCAAAGCCAAAACCAACTTGCCTTACACGACCATTAGCTTTTGTTTTCAGCAATGAAAACAGCTCACAGGCTGCATGCACCATATGTTAGTGTACTGCAATTATACTGTTGTGGCACTGCTCACTGAAATAAGGCATAGGCATTGAAACTGAGTGTGAATGTGCACAGTACAAGGCAGTAGTGATGTCAAGAACAATTTAGTACATATAATACTCAGCAGCTGTGGTTTGAGCATTTGCTGGTGCTCACCCGCAGAGCCTTAGGTACCAAGGGGCTGGAGCTGCTTCTTAGAGATGGTCATTCTGCCCAACAGAGATGCTCTGGGGCAGACCGCTCTGCAACGATCTATCTGAAGCCCTAGTACAGAAACACGTGAACTGCTAGTTACTCTCAAGTAAACTGCTGACACTCCAACTGAGAACCCAAGAGTTGGTTGGGGTTTTCGTGTTGCCAGTAGGAGCCATTATGTTTGCAAAAGACAAACTGCAACGCTTGCATGATCTCTTGGAAACCCAAGCAGCAGAGATGGTGGGTTAAATTTCTACTTCTATTTACCACTGAGCAATCCTTCACCCCCACCAGACAAGCAGACCACACAAGCGATTCAGGATCAACTTAACGAGGCCAGAGCATTTATTTTTCTTAATGAAACAACCCTTACACTCCAGGAGCCACTCAGCAATATTTAAATGCCAACAAGTCCCAAGCATTCTGCAAGGCAAAAAAGCACAATCTTAATTTATCTTTTGACGGCCACCACCCACTATCCCCTTCCACGTTTCCTCAAAAACCCTGATCACATCTAGCTTAGCCACTTAAGGCAGGAGCCGCCTACATGACTCTGCCTCTTCACCTAAAAGAGGCTTTTCTCAAACCCATAGCCACAGACAAACAAACAGCCAGTCCTTCAGGATTCAGATCTAATCTCTTTATTCCTCACAGCGCACAGTCCTTAGCAGTTCAAAGGGCAGAAAATCAACACCGATAAACTCCGTTGTGCTCCTAGGCTGACACTCATCGCCGTGCTGCCCGCGGGCAATCCCTCCCAGCAGGCATCTCCCCGTCCCCCCTGCCCCCGTAGTTTTCATTAGCAAAAAGTCCTGCTCAGCCTACACTGCTTATGCCTGGCCTAGTGGGTTAAAAAAACCAGAATCCCCAGCTTGAACCTCCCTTTCCCCCCCAACACCCCCAAAATATTTCAGTCTTTAATTCATGTTCCCCACCCCTAGCTCCTCACAGCTCTGCTCCTTTCCTCACCCCTCCCCAGCTCCCCAAACTTCCAGCCCTCTCCAGATGCCCTCAGCAGCCCAGACCACGCAGCCACTGTTGCTCCCTCTTCGTCCAATAATTTAGGGAACCCGGGGACACCCTGGCTCTGTCCCATCTACAGTAGACCCGCTTCTCCGAGGGAAACCCACCACCTCAGAGCCCTGCTCCAGCACCCACAGGCACATAGAAGCCACCGTGAAGAGGATGCACCGCTGCGATGGAGTTTCCGGGCGTAGGGGAGGGTTAAGGGCCTGCCACGGTGCAGGGTGTTGCAAAAGGGCTGTGGGTGCGTGTCGACGGGCTGTGCGGGTGCAGGAGGAGAGCAGGGCGATGTCGGGAGCCCTGATGCGAAGGGCAGAGAAAAACCCGAGGTCACTTCACGGTGGCTGTGGGAGAGAGGCACGCGCCTCCCCTGCGATTCCCGCTCTTTGCCTGAGGGTCAAATGAGCAGAAACAGCTATTGCTTCACCGTCGCCCAAATTGAGCAGCAGATCAGCATTTTTATCTGATATCCACCCTTGGAGAGGGGGAAAACACAACAGGAAGAACTTCGGTGTTGACTCTCTCCTATCCCCACTTTTAACTACTTTGTCTTCATCATCCAAAACCACGCTGTGTCTTTCGGCAGGGAACAAACAGCATTTGCAGTGCCAGTGAGCAAGCGGTAGCTTCAGTGCTGCCCGTTTGCTGGCTTCCAAAGCGGGGCCAGGCAGCGCAGAGGCTGTCTGAACCCCACAGCCAGAAGGGATCCTACCGGTGCGCCTGGTCTCCCTGCCCTTTGGTGATTTGCCTGCATAATACACCCTGATCATCCCTGTAACTAAAGCTGCAACAGACCGGTGGGGAAAGCAGCCAGCACCCAAGCCCTGGCTGGCCGGGCAGGCTCAAGAGGCAAGGACAGAGACTGGGATGGGGACAGGGATACAGGCAGGCCAGCCCCAGCCCCTCTATTCTGCCTGCTCAGCCAAAAACACCCCCAAACTGGCTCTGCTGATACCTGGCAGTTACATAAATGGTAACTGGGCATTTGGTTTTGTTGCTTCATTGTTTTTTTTTTCACATCCTTCCTTTCGGGGTTTGTTTTTTTTTTTCAGGTTAATTTCATTCTTTTTGTCAACATTTTAAGAATCTTGATGAGGAAGCTCAGCTCGCCTGAAGGACGGAGCAGTGATTTCAACCAATACAAGTATGTATGTCCCTTATGTTGTGACTTTATGCCACGTGAGTCCATCCAAGCCCCTCTTGCTCCTTCTACACTGGTGTTCCCCTCTGTTCTTGTTCTCAGGAGACTTGCAAAGTCAACACTCCTCCTCATCCCCCTCTTTGGGGTCCACTACATTATCTTTGCTTTCTTCCCCGAAGATGCAAGCAGCGGCGCAATGGAAATTCAGCTGTTTTTCGAATTGGCTCTTGGATCATTCCAGGTAATATTTGTTAAGCTATTATTTCTTTAAAATAAAAAAAGAGACGTAACATGTAACTGCAACAGAGCAGACTCCCAATGGCAAAACTAAGCTATCTGATGTCCCTTGAGATGCCTCATCCCCATTCAAAAGCTGAAACTGCACTTCTAATTCTGTGACCACGGTTCTTTTATCTTTTAGGGCTTTGTCGTGGCTGTACTTTATTGTTTTCTTAATGGTGAGGTGAGTTTTGTGTATATAACTTTTTTTTTATTGCTCAAGTATGCCTCATTAATCAGTAGGATACATTCTCCAACAAATTACACGTTTTATCTGAGGGATTTCTTCCCAGCTACCTAACGTCACTCATGAAATACCTCCTAGACCTGGCAAGCCTAAGTAATTGTATGCCAGATGCAAGCTTCACCTCTCAACTATTGCAGCCCTTTCGTAAATTAGATAGAATTATTACTGTCTGGGAACAGAGGGTGGGAGTATGGTCACAGTGACAATCAACTAGTTCTGACGTATGGTGCTATTATCTGTCATCCCATGGCTGTTTTCTTTGCTTGATCCTTGGGAGGGAATTTAACAAAAGCTGTATCCAGTCCAAGTTTATTAGGACTCTCGTAAGGCAAAGCTTTTGGAAGAGGGACCATTTCCTTTGTAGTCATATGATAACTCCCAGGCTTCTGGGCTAGAACTTGCTCTGTGAAATGCTGCTGCTGGTAGAGGTGGGGGGAAACATTATCCAAACCTGGGAGATCCTGAGGTTATTGGAAGGAAAAAAACCCCAAAACATTAGTGCCTAAGGTTGGAAGAAAAAGGAGGCGTTTGAAATACTTTGACTGATCCTTTAATAGGGTTCAGAAAAAGTTGTTTTGCAAAGAAAATCTGCATTTTTTTACCTTAGAGTGCCAAAAATGTCCCGTTTTTATAACTAAAATAAAAATCTCGGAAAATTCTAAACCAAACACGTACTAAGGCCAGCTAGACTCTGTGAACAGTTTCACCTGCCAGTAAACAGAAAAACAGGTTAACAGAAAATTGTGTCACTGCAACAACAGTATCACTAGAAGAGACAAGAAACAGGCCCTACCCTAACCCCTTAAACTAGGGGTTAAATAAATAAATCCAAACCTTGGCAAAGGTAACCCGCTCTCCTTTTCCTGTTATACTGCTCTCCACAATGCAGGGCTCCAAGATAAACTAGCTGAACTAAGTATTTTGTGACCTTTCTACCTAGGTTCAGCTGGAAGTTCAGAGAAAATGGAGGCAGTGGCATTTAAGCAAACACTTGCGTCAGCATCTCAGCACCTCAGCAAGTAACGGAGGAAGTGGCTTAACTCAAGAGATGCAGATGGTGAGGTCGAGCCCACCAGAGCACAGGAGAGCAACCCTCCAAAGATCAAGCGTGCTTTAACACTGTACGCCTGGAGGATACCTCCATGCTCAGATACACATGGTTAAGTCCCGTGGACCGTGCTGGGAGTCTTGTGTATGTATCCAAAAGCGGGACTTGGCTGTAGATCAATGGTTCTTGAAGCACATCTGTTCATTTATATCCTGTGTAGCACCAGAGTTATTTTGCAAGGCAAAATGGGGCAAAACATTATGCTCTTCTTTGGGTTTCTGGCCACAGTCATTTGTGTTTCTTTCCACACCAGTATTTTTCAGCTGCTATTTCTACCTTAAATCTGACCTTTCATGTCCCATGTGGCTCTCCAACATGTTCCAGAATAAGCCAGGCTGGTGAGTTTTAGATGTTCTCTATTTCTTCTGCTGTTGAAGCTGGGAGGACATTCAGTCTTGTATGACGTGCTATCCTTTAACAAAGCCCATGGATTTGAAATGCAAAATTAATTCATCCCTAAAATTTACCAAGATTCAAAGTCTTTCTGTTGTGGTGATGGATGATGGACACTGAGAATGTAAAGCACAGCTGAGCTCCTGTTTCCTCTCTGACGGCGTATCGTTGCTCCCGTATGCTCCAGTGACAGTGGCAGGTTCAGACAGTGGAGACCTTGGAAATAACAGTGGTCCAATTTGGATCTTTGTATGTTTTTGAAATAGTAAAAAATATATTATAGCATATTCCAAGGGTGACCAAGAAAACTTTAGTAAGATGGCTCTTCCCTATTGTGTCTGTACCTCTGAGACTTGTCCAGCTAGTCTTTGAAGGGAAGCAATGAAAGCCCTTGAGACATTTAAAACTCAATTGAACTGGACAGTACAAGGTATCTTGTGAAAAATAACACCTTAGTGGCTGGCAAAAATCTCCTTAGAGTCTACGATCGCTCAGCATGCTGAAATCTGCAATACTGTCCACAGTAATACGCTGTCACAAGGTATCTGATCTTCTATTACAGCTTTATGTTCTCAAGGATAAAACTGTTAAGCAAGTTTCCCTGGTTTGAGTGGGAAAGGGATAAAACAATTCATCCAACAAATGCGATCAAGCCTCCTACTTGATTTTGTATCTGCATTTCCCCAGTTGGGGCAATTCTTGCCTGGTTTTCTTCAAGGACAAAGATGACCGAGCAGAAAGCAAGTGGCGTTTATCACACTTCTCCCTCCTCCTGATCACCTACAAGACATTGGGAAAACATACGTGGTATGTCAAATGCTGACCAAGCGGCTTTCCCCAGCTGCTCTGCCAAAACTGCTCTAAGGAGCTTTTATTCACACCAAACCATCATGGTAGACTTCTGCCATTTTACCAGAAGGCAAACATGGAGTGAAATTCAAAGGGTGCTTTTCAAAGTGCAGAAGCAGATTTTTGAGTGCTATTAGCACTGTTTCCAACCCTGAGATTCAGGAAAAATGCCTTTTTTTCTCTGCCAGTACTGACAGTTAGACTGCACAGCCTGTATACTCCCTGTGAAGCAGACATTGCAGGCAGCAGCACCACTGACGGCAGCCAGGCCAGGAGGGAGGGTTTTGCATTTGCTCCGGCCTCTCCTGCCTGGTTGGCTTTGCTTGCTGATGCAGGTCACCCAGCAGTGGGAGAGTTGAACCTCTGTAAAACTAGGGAAAAAAAATCAAATATAAAGCAGTCAACTGGCAAGCATTTCCAGGAATTAATTTTAAACCTATGTTTTTGGAAACAGGAAGGTTTTGAGTTGACTTTGTCCTTTAAAACTCAGCCAAAGCAAGTAGATGGAAGAGCAAAAACGGGATCAGTCCTATGACTGAGGGAAAAGTGAAAGCCCCTCCATGCACGTTTGAGTGAGAGATCTCACTTCTCGCTAACTTACCCAAGCCAAGCAGAGCCTCCAACCTTATCGGGGATTCACTCTGTCCAGAGCATTTAGCAAGCCAGATACTTCCAAAAAGATACAACCATTAGCCTAATTTTCTCTCTGGCCTACAAATAAGACCGAGAAGAGTGAAACAACTTGTATGTTCCCTGTCTGAGAATTAAACATCTATCAAGCTAAAGCAGCCGTTTGTTTTAAATGCAAGTGCTTTCTTCTGGCACAAATGAAGAAATATAGATTCAGAGAGACAACAACATGTTATTAATTAGATCTGATGCAATTATTGGCTCTCCCACAAGCCAGTGTAAGAACTCAGCCCTGCAGTACGTAGTTAGGACCAGCACTGATGGCACAAGATCAGGTGGAGCCCAGCCTGAGCATGATACCTATTTGTACAGGAGTCCTGGTGAAACAGGTGCAAACTACATGGCCCAAACAAAAATGCTGCTGTTTTTTGTATTTAAAAAAAAAAAAAGTTCTAGCATAAGTTCTTGTTTTACATGGCCATTTTGGTTTTATTTGACTTGCCTGAAATAACCAAAAAAAAGAGCAGTATTCCCAGATTCTGTATTACATGTTTGCTTCAGGCATCAAGTGCTGGCCTGGTTTGTATGAAGAGCTGAGGCTCCATAAAAATCCTCGGATGTCAGCTGGCATTCGGAGTCCTCGGCTTTTTGGAAAGAGCAAGTCCACTCAGACAGGTGCTGGAAGCAGAATGCCCTAGGCGTTATGATGCTGTGACCTGGATGTAGAAAGCTGCTGCCAAACACCACCGTAGTGGGATGGGTTCTCACCTCACCCATCTTCTGCACAGGGGGTGCAAAAGCACCCTTCCCTGCTGGGGATCTCTCTCGATTAACTGTACTGACGAATGCTGAAGAAAAGAGCTACTTAGCTCCGGGAACGCCGACACGTTTATAAGCAGATGAAGAGGAACAGGGAAGTAAATCTCAGCGAGCGATGCAAAAAGCGGGAGATGAACAGGTGCGAGGCAGGCGGACCCCAGTGCCAGGGGCCTGAATCTACTGACACAGGCTGAACACAAACTCCATGTTCAGAGTTCACCAACTTCCCTTTCTCTATACTTGCTCTTCGGTATTCAGTGTAAAGCAGGCATTTGTTACCAGTAAGTAGGACTTAAGTACCACCTTTCGGACAAGTAGTTATCATTGTTCTGGGACACTGGTGGCAGCCTCTGGCTATTCACTCCAGATCCCCCGAGAAGCCAGTTGCAGCTCTGCAAGCCAGCGGCGCGGGCAGCAGCTCCAGCAGCCTGAACATCAGCAGTCTACAACCTAAGGCTGAATTTAAGAGGAAGTGATTAATGGGTTTTCTCTCCCAACACAGCAACAAGGAAGTTCCCAGCAAAACGTCAGAAGCAAAAAGCAGTATTGTGGTGCAGTGAATAATTAATATTGAGCAACGCCTCACTGGGCATGGGGGGAGCTGAAATGAACTGTTTGAGAAGCGGGTGGTGCCAGTTCAGAGGGGTTGAAGCCATGTGAAGGTGAGAGGCCCCAGGAATCCACACCCCTTCCAGGACACCCCCCGGGGCAGAACTTTCTTTTGGCCAGAAATGAGGCCCTTCTTCGTGGAAGGTTTAGAAGAAGGGCCATTACCTGCTTACCCATAGTCCCCAACAGAGGGAAAGAGAAGGCAGGTGAGGGCAGTCATCTTCCTGTAATCACCTTCCCCTGACTCACAATAACAAGCAATGCTCAACCCCCAAACCAAGTGTCCCTCCAAGCACAGCTGATGAAGGTACTGTAGACTTAAAATCAACATACCATTAACAGTGCAGCTTATCTCCCTAGTTAGCGTGCCCTGTGCCATTATTTCTGTATTCTTAACCGCAAGCAATGGTTTGTGCACAAGTTTCCAATTAAAGTTAGTAACTGAGCAAGTCTAAACAGCTCATTAACAAGAGGTGATGTTCATTACCCAGCTTTTAAGAGATATTAAACTTTCTGAGACAAGCCAATGACCTCTCCCATCACCAAGAACACCAGGTGCTAATTAACTTATTGAGATTACATAAACTAATTCAGTGGTGAAGCTGGAAATCTGTTTTCCTGACATTTAACTAAACCTTTTAGTACTGTGGGCTCAGGGAAAAAAAACGTATAAATACATCTGTACTCGGATACCACTTCTGCAGGCCAAATAAGCAAAGCTGGGGAAAAGAGCAAGGATGCTTCAGACACAGGGTGCGGTGTGGGAAAAGGGAGGTGAAGGACACAGGAAAGAGCTCTTTAGCTGGTAAACAGAGCACATGCTGCAGGAGGAAATTATTAAGAGCCTACAAGGTTATCTCTAATTCCCACGAAGCAGCCCAGCTGACTGCCCCTCTTGTTTTGCAAGACAAGAAAACGGTGCTGGCTGCTTGGGTTGGTGTGGACAGGGAAAGGAAAGGCGAGGGGAGTGTGCAGCCTCGGCTCCCTTGGTCTGGAGCTCGGCAAAGCGCCAAGCAGTCATTTCTTCATCGGGCTAGCTGGGTAAACACACGGAATCGGCGCCTGGGAGATGATTACATAAACCCCACTCATCCCCTTAAATCTTCACCTCAGTATCTAAATATAAAAAGAGAGAATTACAGTTATCTTATTTCAAAGAAATTTATTTAACAAACTTCAGGAATATTGCTTGACACTTCCACAGGCTTCAGAAAATGAACAGTTACCCATTGCTGCACAGGTTGCTTTATATAAGGATGTCTCCAAGACAATCAAACCTGTTTTGTAGTATTTAGCCATCAAAACGCATCTTCTCCCAGCATTAGTAACTCAAGCAGTACTATACAAAGCCAGCAGGAAAAAAAGTTAACTGTATTTTCCCTAGAGAATTCCCTACCCCCAAGAAAAGACCTCTTTTTCAGCTAGCAGAGGGTATCCTAAAATCATTCACAATTGCACCAAGTCTTGGGTGAACTCAACTTGTCCACTGCCTCCCTCTAACCTGAGTGGGAGGTACCAGCCTGGGACTCGGTCTGACTATGTACCAGGGAAGCCCCAGGGAAGGGGCTGGGGGCACAACCTCCCACTAGCACAAAGGGGAATACATGCAGAATTGACTTCCAGTTTTTGATGTCACCAAGAAGGCACTCTGAAGTTACATCCATGTTTCTAGACAAGCCATGGACAACCCTTGACCTCGTGTAGGGGAACTGTCCTGCCTGGCACAGGCACCCCTAGGCACCACAACTGATTTATCGGTTAGTTAAGGCACGCCACTACCTGGTAACACCAAAGTGCAACAGTTTGGGACCAGACCTTGCAGAATCTTTCTGGAGTAAGTGGCTTTGCTAAAGCCAACAGCACTGTCCACACAAGAATCTGCAAGTTCAGCCCACTAGCACGTCTTCAACAGTGCAATTGAGCAAATCAAAAGCACCTTCACAGAGACATGCAATCACAGTGCAGTTTTCCAGAGGCAGCTTAAGGGCACAAGTCCTTGTCCTTGAGAGGGGGTCAATAAACCCTGACAGAGCCCTGAACATTGCAAGAGCTTCAGGAGTTGGCTGGGTAGCACAGCTCCGTGCATTATCTCACCAGAAATCGGGCACTCATGTGCAAAAGCACAACTGGCACTGTCCAGAGCAAGCCTGGTCTGAAACTGCATCACAAAACAAGCTTAGGAGCATTATCTTAAAAAGTTATGGAAATCTGAAAAGGAATGGAGACTGTCCTCATGAAGGCAAGCGTGTCCACAGGAGCATATTCAGCAAGTGTGGATGTATGCTCAGGCAGGACTTATGACTCGTGGCTTTCAAACACAAAGCTGTTTACTTGTGGCTTGCCTACACAGCCTTCTCGGTCTTTGTGCTATGATGCTTTTGTTTCAGGTGAATTGTGTCAAACTTGCTGCACAGGAAATGAAAACCTTGCTCAACAGCTATCAGACAAGCTAGAGATGAAACATGTAGAAACATTTGTCCTAAAACAAAAATACAAGCTGTTTTACCAGCTGATACAAAACAAACATTAAAACAGAGACCCTGAAATACTCTAAAGACATTTTTATCTGTGGCCAGTGGAATGCTGGATGTTGGACAGGGAGGACATATGTGGGGCAATCCAACCTCTGAGGTCTCCTCTCCTTTTACATCAGACAGCATAGGGAACTTCAAAGCTGCAGCAACTGTGGAGGTCTTGACTCAGGCATTGGCAGAAGAACAGCCTTGATATAATTTGGCCAAGTCCCTTTGGATTTCCATCAGCTGTGACAGATAAAGCTGTCCCCATCAGCCCCTTCTTAGGCAATCCTGGGCTTCTCCTCCCAGGCCCACTGTTAATCAGGGGATGAAGAGGACTTGGACTGGTCAGGAGGATCTAGAGTTTTCTCCTCCCAGGAAAAATGCTACAGGAGACTCAGCTACAGGATGAGGAGACTTCCCATTGCCCCAGTGGGAAATCCTGACAACCAAAACACACCCCAGAAGGTGCAGTGGTCTCAACATGGCCTACCCAGCCACAATGCCCACCTAAAGCCCCTGCAAAGGTTGTCCCTCTTGCCCCAAAGGGACAAGAAAGAAACCAGGAAGAACAGTGCCTCATTACAGAGAACTTTGCAAGGGCTGCGAGGGAGCCAGTTTGGGTGACCGATTGGCATGTGTCCTACAGGAGCAGCAGGAGCGGTGACAGCAGGGAGAGGCTGTGAGCATAAGAACATGCACTGCTGCCCAAGGAAGGCATCACAACCCTTCCTCGTACACCTGCCTCACCCAACGCCTGTCCTTGGCCCCAAGACAGCTACATCTCCCTGCGCCTCTGTCAAAGGTGTTCCAGAAAAACTCAGACGCAAGGACAGGTATAGGGAACATGCCAGCAGGAAAAAACCCAGGTGACTAGATCAAGATCTGTGTGCCTTCTCTTTTGAAGGAGAAATGGAGGAGTGAGATCCAGTGAAGATTTTCACTAGTCCAGGCCAGTGAGCATGGCCAGGCACAAATCATCTGTCCCTGAGACAGAGCAAAGCCACGAGACACACCGAAGACGTCGCACTTTTCACAGGCTCCAGAGTACGGGGGAAAGCACAGCAACACCAAACCCATGGCAGTACACGCTTTGTGTAAGCCTCAAAACTGAGCCCACATGTGTAGATCGCAGTCTGCCAGCCCTCTGCGTGTTTAACGGGATGCCCTCTTCTTTAATCCACTCCTCCAGAAAAACACATTTCAGCAGCAGCCAGTCTCAGTCTCTGCTTTGCTCGTGTTGTGCAGCCCTCCACGCTGACCGGTGGGTGGGTATGTCTTCTACAGGCATCAAGACTGACTCATGCTTCCCCCTCCTTGCACACAATTTAAGACATGGTGTCCTTTTCAAACTTCATTAGACTTCCTTTTTTCCAGTCTAATTGGCAAAGCTGATTACACAAAGGCGGAGGTACACCCTTTGCGCCTAGATTTTGCCTACCCTGTTCCTAGGGTGCGTGAGGCTGTTGATGTGAAGTCCACTGATCCCGTTAAGGAAGAAGAGAAAGGCAGCAATGAACTCGCACCAGTACGTCAGCGTGAAGCCCGTGAAGGTGAGGTGATCCTTCATAAGGATGGAAAAGCTCAGAACCCCTGTAGCCGACAGCAAAAAAGAGCCCAGGATCAGAACTGAGCCCATTGACCACTTCCGCCTTGCATTGGCATCCTCGCAGACTTGAGACACCATCAAGAGCTCCAGGCCAAATATGGCAACCACAACGGCAAAGGACACCATGCTTCTTATGGGAATCACCCCCACGCTCAGCCCCTCCACCTTGGCCAGGCTGAGGTCAGTGACGCACTTCAGGACGCTGCCATTGCTAACGGTGCAGAAGTGCCACAGTCCGAAGAGCTGCCCCCTCGCGAAGAGCCAGCGGCCATCGCAGACGGAGATGGATGACAAGACCACTGCTATGGCCACGCACAAGATGATCAGGCTCCTGATGAGCGTCTCAAAGAAGGATTTCTGTGGTCTCCGCTGCGTCAGCAGCCTCTGCGCCTTAAAGGAGAGAAAAAACCCTGAGTTTTTTCACAACTACTTAAGGGTGAAATGAAATCAGAGGGACAAAGCTGTGGGACTTCAGCTTTTGAAGTGATTTGCTCGTGCACATCAAACCCTTCTCGCAGGGGAAGGCAGCGCAGTTACAGGCTGTACCCAGGCGAAAGGAAGGGTGGGTGAAGCTCTCCCGGTTCGCTGGCTGCTCAAACAATGCTCCCACGTCAAGGCCGGGGTTCGGGATCACAAAGGCTGCGGGCTGAGCAGGATCCCTGCCCCACGGCACAGCCTCCTGCTCTGGCAGGGCTGGAGGAAACCGCCGGCCCCTGGGAGGATGGAGGCCGACGGCTGGGACGGGGCGGGCGGCAGAAGCAGCGCGGGCCGGGGGGGACACACGGCACCCAATTACCAGCACTGGCCTCCTTCTCCCACAGCCCTCCTGGGCTGCAGCCAGCCGGGCTCTCCTCTTGCCGGCAGCAACACCGGCCCAGACCCGGCTCCTCACCCCGGAGCCGGCACGGCTCGGCTACCCGGGGGCTGGGGTGTCTCCGTCGGCAGCCCCCGCGGGCTAGCGCGGGCAGCACACACCCTTTCTTTACTGAAACCCTCCAAGAGGGCCCGAAATTTCATTAAAAGCCAAGCCAAGCACCCCGCAGCCCTCTCCAGCCCTGCGCGGCAGGCGGTGGTGCGGCGGCAGCCCCGCCGGCGGGGAGGGGGAGCACCACGGCCGCCGGCGGGGAGGGGGAGCACCACGGCCGCCGGCGGGGAGGGGGAGCACCACGGCCGCCGGCGGGGAGGGGGAGCACCACGGCCGCCGGCGGGGAGGGGGAGCTGCTGCCGGTCCAGGGAGGAGGGCGGGGGTGTCTCCGGCCGGCTGGGCCCCGCGGCTCCGGGGAACGGGTCGAGGCG